>JAPSGF010000001.1:1202187-1218422 GCA_035772895.1 Perdix hodgsoniae | reverse complement strand
GAAAAGAAAGAAAAGAAGCAGTGACCGCAGATTGCCTTGAATCTTTTTTGAACTTTTTGATGCTCTGACAGTTCCACTGTTTTATGGCAGTATTTTGAAAAGAAAGGACTTCAGAGGAATTTTTTCATCATTTTAAGGACTTGACTGCCAAAAATTACCTTTTCCATAGGGCAGCTTATGTTTTTCTGGGCAAACACCAATATGGTATCACAGAAAAAAGTAAACACGCAGGCTCCAAGAAGAAGCAGGCAATTATGTTGAGTAGCCTGAAACCTGCCATAGTCAGGTAAGGGTACACAGTAGAGAGACTTATGGGCTTGCCAGCCTTGCCTCCCATCCCATCTCACTCTCTTTTAAATCTGTTAGTTAGTTGCCCATAGACTGCATGCTCAGAGCTCAACACATACAAGGTGAGAAGCAAGATTTCTCTGTGCTCTTTGTACTGCCTCCTAGTCTTCTGTGTGGTGCTAGCCATCTGTCTTCTCTCCACTTTAAAACAATACTGACTCTGATAGCTGGGAGCAAGAGCAAATTGAAGAGCTTCAATGGTAGAAAACCATTGGATTTGGAGCAGAATGCTTTTTTTGGTGCCCATACTGAATGTGGCAAAGGGATGTACCTGAGGCTTTTGCTGCAGAGCAAGTGTGAGAGGAGCAACAGTTATCAGCCCTTTTCTTTGCTGCCTCTTCTCAGTACTGTCACCTTGCTTGAGAAGGCATTTTTTCAGGAGTCAGGAGAGACTTGTCCCTCCTGTCCGGGTTGAGTGATACCAGAACAGGGCAAAAAACTGCCTGTTCATTCCATAGATGGACTTTGCTTGGACGACTGGATGTTTGCAGTACGATCACTGTGAGAAAGGACCCTTATCCTATCAAGAGATCTCTGGGCTACACTAATGTTACCTGCCACATCCAGTGTGTCTTGAAAACAAATATCTGTGACGAAGGTTATCACAGAGCTATTTAACCCATCCCCTTATGTGTCCATTGCATCAAGATACCAATTAGGCCACGCTGCTTGCTTGCGTAAACCTCACTTAAAAGAGAAAGGAGCTGACAGGATTTAGGTGCTCTGGGAAAGAGGGAAATGGCTGTATTTCAGAATGGCTGCCTACAAGAAGTCTCTGGTGCCCATTTTAGATGCGTTGTTTTTCCCTGACACTAACATTAGTGAAAAGGAAATGGACTTAATATTTGAAGAGCCTAAAGCATTGAGCGCTCATCTATTGTATTTAGGTAATTTGCCAATTACCAATTCTCTGACATTTAGTTTGTCAAATAGTACTGTATGCTTTATCTGTGGTAAATTTATTTAAAGGAACGCATTTGACTCCCCACTGAAGAGAAAGTGGAGTTTACGTATGTTACAATGAGGGACATGGGCCCTTCATGCATGCAGCAAAATGTCTGAATACAAACAGCTTAGACAGAAGGACAGCAAGGTGCAGGGAGACACATGAATTTTGGAGGTAATAATTTCTGTTTTATTAATTTTTTTCACTTAGCATTCACTGGAAGTTGCCTCTGTCATTTCTTACTTCTGTGACATGACACAGGCTTAACACTGACCTTTCTGGAGTCTTAGGTAACAGCGTTCAGCTCTGCTCTGAAAAGTGGTCAGTCAACTTTTTATTGATAAGGAGGGCTGGGATGTCTCAGATCATGGGGGATGGGGGGGGAAAGGAAAATACATTTTTAAAGACTATCTTTGAAAATGTTAGAACCTTCTTGTTACCAGTTAAGTTAACCTTACTAACTCTGAAATTAAAAAAAAAAGAAGCATGTGATCTTCTACTTTAGTTCTATTGAGGCAGCAGAACCACAAGAAGGATACAGAATGCTGTTCCTCCATTGACAACTAAATGGGTCTAAGCTGACTTCTTGGAACATACAGGGAGACAAGAGAACAGTTGTGTTGTGCCTTGTAGCATTAGTTGGGGCTAGACAGGATTTAAACAGCAGACCCTTTCTTATTAACAGGGTGCAAGAAATTAGAATACGGCATGATTTTCTGGAGCCTGGGTGAGTTTGTATTCACAACAGGTGATGGCAGCCTCATAAAGGCTGACCACGCTAGAGCTGGAGGTTTTGAATACTTGCAGATTCCGAGAAAGTTTTAGCAATCATTTCATGTATGGATGCACAATAAAGACAGATAAGCATTTACATTGCAATACGTACATACGTACATACAGGTATTGATGGCCAAATGTTTTCAACAGAAACAATTCATTTTGTTTATCAAAACCCAGCTGCACTGACCTTAAGGGGTCCATCTCTTTCTTCTGCAGGAAAAGACTACAGGGTTCATCAGAATAGGCTTTCAGCTTCAGCTTGGAAATGATGTTGAGCCTGTGTAGCTTTCAGTGGAAGGTTCTGGTGTTTCCAGGTGCTCAGTACCACTCTGAACTGGAGCTTAGATTTTGGACTAGCCTGGCTCTATTTATGTGCTTATTAATGAGGATGTTCTGGGAGGGGTTTCTTCATTTTTTATATGGATGTGTCTGGGTTTTTATAATAAGATGCATCATATAAATTAACTCATAAATCTTTATTGTGGTCATTTCAAATGCACTCTGTGATTCACAATACAAAAATGTGGTGCTTTGGTTTACCAAGAGGCTGCCTAATTCAGCTTGTTTTCTTGAGTCTTTCCTGCTGTGCTAGGGCATTTCTCAGGCCACTTACCAAGGTACATTTATGTTGTTATGAAATATCTCCATCCCTAAGTGATGGAAATCTATTTTCTTTAATTCCAGGCACCGGTATCACTGGAGAAATGCTTTTTCATAGTAGTTCAGAAATAGGAGAGGTGAAATTGAAAAAGATGGAGGAGTACAAAGAGCCTGGTTATGCTGCTAGGACTCCATATAATGAGTAAGAAATTATAAAACTGTAATAAGGAGACTACTGAATATCACCATTTCTCCCCCAGACAAGGGGACAGAATTACCTGTGTGCCATAAACCATTAGCAGGCAGTAGGGATTCTTCTGTAGCTTGTACATTAGTTTTTATTCCTAAAGGAAAAGGATCTGTACAGGAAATGGGATAAAAAGCAATGAGGTACTTAGCTTTGATAACTGGATAGAGTTTGTTTATCTTGAATTCAGGTGTGTTATGGTGATTAGTGGAGGAATCACAAGGGTGGCCAAAGGGGGCATGGCAGCAGGTAGTGCTGGAAGAAGGCTTTTCCAGGACTGATTTATCTTAACCATTAATGATATTGGCCAAACGATCAGTATGGTGCTGATGGAAAAACTGAAGCTGGAAGAAATTTTAACTGTTGAGATGCTTTCGCTGGACAGAGGAACTACTGTGCAATTGCCCAAGAGCCTGTTACAACTACTTCTGAAATGGCACACATAATTCCAGTCACCAGTATCCCAAAAGGACAGGCAAGATCTGGAACAGAGCACTGAAAGGTACTAAGGTGACCAGTGATATGGGAAGCCTGTTTTACAAGATTTAAGAGCTTTGGTAGTTCAGTCAGGCAAAATGAGGGAAGAGGGGCTATGATTTCTGTCTATAAATACATCAAACCACAAAACCCTCAAGAGAGAGAACAGCTATTCAAGCTTAAGGACAATGTTGGCACAAGAACAAATGGGTATAAACTGTCTGAGAATAAATTAGTCTGGAAATCAAATGAAGGTTTCTAAGCATCAGAGAAGTGAGATTCTGGAACATCCTTCCAAGTGAAAATAAACAGAATGAGTTTTAAGATGGAACATGGTCTTTCATGAAAGAGCTCCTGTGCTAGTAGCAGGAAGAAATGGGACTGTATGACCAGGAAGTCTCTTTCAATCTGTGCATCTGCCCTGCCCTCACCCTGGGCCAAGCCCCTTCTCTTTTTCAATATTATGAGCTCCTCCTGCTCTGAAAGCATCGTGGACCCCTTATCAGAATTCTGCATTGCAATAGATTGTTTTTAATCCTTCCCATATCTCCCTTATTTTTTTCCTTGCCAAGCTTGCTGGGCTGTAATGTTTCTCTTCATGTAATCCATCACAGACACAATGTCGCTTGTGCAAATTAAAATGCACCTCGGAATAATAAAAAAGAGCCTTTTTTTTCTTCCTTCCCAGCAGCAGTTCCTCAACACAAACCATTTGTCTCTGGGCAGGAATTCAAAAATGTTAACCCTGTATGTGCTCCTGTGGGGTACACAGCACCTCCTGTAGGAACAACACTTGCTAGAGACGCGCAGTGCCGCAGGCTGCCTTGCGTTGAGGACCTTGCATATAGCTGGAATTGTAATCCAGCTCCTTGCTCATTGGCATATTGATGATAAGGTCCAGCGCAACAAGATAAAGGTCCTCAGCGTCTGAACAAAGAGACACAACCCATGAAAGCTATATAAACTGTGGTGCTCCACAGAACTCAGACAAATGGTCTAAGCTGCAAATTGTATGTTGGGATCTTTAGAAGGAGTCACTGGGAACCAACTGAGTGATAAAAGGGTCACTAGGCTATGCTGCACGCTTCTGGAGGCTGTAATTGGCCCGGGTGGGCACTGCTAACTTGTGATTTAGAAACAAAGTTACAATAAATCCTTTCCGAATGAATTCCATCCCAGCTGAGGCAGTGCATGTAAAAGGTTAAATGAAGGACAGGATTTTATTTCTTGCTTCCTTCATTTGGAGGGAGGGTGTGAATTTCTCCTCAGTGGCATATAAATTCTGTGAAGTTAAATATGCATTTTAAAAACCCACTTCGTATGACAAGAAAGGTCCAGGACTGGACTAAGAGGTAGGCAGGTACTAGAGGATCTCAGTGTTTGGCCATAGACAGGTCCCAGTGGGTTACCTCTTCCTCCAGCATGAACAGTATCTAATTCTCCAGGTCCTCTCTTGCATCCCCTTCTCCAGTTCAGGTGTTCACTAAGCTTATCAGTGTGTGAGCTAATGTCAGCATTGGGGCAGTGACACTTTGATGGCTTTCCAAATCAGGCATGGGGCTTGAATCACCCACTTTGACTTGAGGAGGAAGCATATCCATGGGTGGAGGCAAGAACAGGCTATGCAGGATGTAGAGAAGTCAACTCGTGTATGAGGAAAGAGAGGGCCAAACCAATCAAGAAGAAAAAGCATTTCAAAACTTCAGGTTTCTGGCAGGGGAGGTTTCTTCGGTCTTCTTAATGCCTATTTGGAATAACTAGTCAGGCGTGGCTAGAAAAATATTTATGTAACCAACAGTATGGAAATGCAGAGGTGTGCTGAAGAGGCCCTGCTGTTTGGATGTGCCTGGTTTTGCCCTCACTAATTCAAGGGACTTCAGCCATTGTACCATGCTGTAAAAGTTGGGTAGGTGACTGGAAGTCACTCTTTAGAGCAGTGAATTCTATTGTAATTTGCTTTGTGTTAGCAGCAAGTCTGCTCTATTCTTGATTTCCTTCAGTGAATTCAGACAAATGGCATAGAACCCTGGGAGACTGTTCCTTTTCAATTTACTGCTTTTCCAGTTCATCCTGCTGTGAGTCTTGCTGTTTCCAAGCTTCACCCTTATCATCTGAAAAGAATAATTCTGAGTTGGATCTCTGTACATCATTCTTGGTGCCAAAGAAATAGTGCTGCCTTTTCTTCACTGTCATTTTTTTCCTTTATCTCCTCCTCATAATGCAAATCTTCTCATAATTCAAAGACCTACCAATTTGCTGGTAAACTTTCTGTTTCCAGCAGGTCTAAGAAGATTCCTTGAAGTTTCATTTCCAAACAAAACAAGGCTTAAGTGATCACATTACATTTCTGTGACTGTCTGTCTATAATTTTTCATTCATTTCCCATATTGTGGGAGAATCTGGTTTTGCATCTGTTATTTCAAATGACTTAACTGAAAGAGATTCAGAATTCTTAAATATGCAAGGTCCCAGTAAGTTCCTTGGACAGACTTTTCAGTATCTGTGCTAGGTTCCATTTCTTCATCCCTTTTTAAAGAAATAGTAGATAGTCCTTTAGAAGGGGTGCATGAGTGTCCTATTTGTGGGAAAAACTCTCATTGAAGTTCACATGTTTTTATACGGAGCACAGTAAATTCAGCACACAGCAGTCAGTTGGAAGCAAGGATTCATTCACTGTACTGCTCACAAAGCTACTTGTAACAAGTTCAGTGAATGACTTCAGGATTCTGTGGCAATGCTTACTTCTACCAGGTCTGTTAATTTGTACGTTTCTTTCTACTGCATTCTTCCAGACTGAAGTTGCATTTTAGTTGCATTTTGTCACATGATATATCTGGTTCCTGTCTATCTCCGAAGGATTTCTCCTCAGAATACTCACACTTCTTCTAGTTGCTGACGTTCTTGAGCATAGGGTGTCATCAGCAAAGCAATTCATATTGCTTAAGTTTCTGTGTCTCTGGACACTTGTGAAGGGAAAGCAGCCAGCAGCCCTCAGAGCCACAAACTGAAGATAAGGCCAAGCTGGTATTGCAGGGCCTTCTTGCTTTTTGTGAGGCCTAACAGAATTGTCTTCAGTTACATAAGGCAGATGTCTAGTTCATGGACAGTCTAGCGACATGTAGGTGGGTTGATGAAAGTCTTAGCTCATCTCGATCAAGAGCATCTGCAAAACATGAAGGTTGTAAACAGTACAGGGATTGGAGAGTTATGAAAGCCTGTTTGAATCCTAGCTGTATTTGACTCTGGAAGGTCACTTTCCTTACAACGTCTCAGTTTTCCCACTTGCAGTCTAAGAACCGTGACAGCTATCTGCATCTCTTGCCATTAGTGGAGGAAGATGAGATGTGGATGTCAGGGGAAGAACTGCTAAGTATTTTACTGTTCTGTTAAAGGAAACTGAGTTTAGCAGCAGTGACTTTACAGCACCACCTGATACTAGGAGAAATGATCTATCAGACTGCTAGTGCTTGAAAGTCCAACTTGCCTACACATGTGTAGTCCCTAAGTATGATTTTTTTTCTGTTTGACTCAGTGTGAGAATAGGACCAGCTGTGAACATAGAAGGAGGTGAGAGGGAGCTGGTAAAAGCAAACCCAGGCATAAGCAGCTCCTCCCTGTCCCATTCTTGATTCTGCCCTTGTTAATCTTTTTGTCGCTGTCAAGTTTTGGTTAACAACGAAGGCAGGAGGGCAGCTGCACTGAGCAGAATGATGATTCACTGAGCCTACTCCTCACCAAGCCTGACTTGCTTGTGTCCCTGCCTCCAGCAGCTACTGCTATTGTCCTGGTGGCCTCCTTTGAAGATGAGGTGAGGCCCTGAACCATATTGGATGCTGTGGCTATCATATTCAGGACTCCTCTCCTTTCTGTGTTAAGGCTCCAGTGCCCTTTTCTGTGTCCCTACAGAGCTCCGTGGTAACTACTAGGGTAGTGAGAAGCCTGTGATCATCTAATGCTCTTCAGTCTGCATCCTCTTATGGTTCTTCTGGTGTGGCCCTGTCTATTGAATTCAGTACGCTGTGGAGTAGCTGAAGTTCTGAACTAAATGAAAAGAAACAGCTTCCCTTTTGTTCACTGTCCTCTTCTGCAGGAACTGAGGGAAGATGAGTAGGTCTGTTGACTCAGAGCAGTAGTAACTTGATAGTTGTGTGCTCCTCTGGCAAAGAGCCATAATCCCTGTGCCCACATCTTGTTATGTCCGGGCTCCATTGCTCTGACAGCATGAAGGATGTTTGGTTTTGTTCATCATGCTGCTGTCATTTATCATCCTCTTGTAAAGCCAGAACCCACTGCTCACCTGCCCTCCATCTGTCCCGGGTTTTCTGCTCCCCTCGTATTCCAGAATTTTTGTATTTGAGAAATAAACCACTGGGTACTAGAGAAGCAGTAGCATCCCTTCTGCTCAATGAAAATATTGCTGTGACCAATGGTGAGGGTCTGACCAGTTTTTAGCTTTTGGAGGAGCAGCTCCAGCCACAGAATGGAGATCTGATAGTGAGTAACCTGAAATAGCTGATAATTCCACAGAGATGGTATCTGGTCACGAATTGGGAAACTTATGCAGTTGGTGCCAGCAGAAGATTTTCAGCATTCAGCTAGAGAAGGAGATTCATTATCATTCTATGATTCTACGAGAGAGGGATACAGTGTGCAAACTCCCCTTTCTTCAGACAATGTAAGTCTCTTAAAACTGCCTGGGCTATAGCATGCCTGGATGTATGCAAGAACTGTGGAATATGTGGGAATAGAACATGACTGAAAGATTATCCAGCCTTATTTTGTCTTGTATCTATGACCCCGAATCTCTCAAGCATCTCTCTAAGTTCAGATTTTTCAGTTTTTGTGGACAAGTTGAAATAACTCAGAGACAAGCAGAAACTTCTGTTGGGACTGGAGATGATGGGATAAGGAAAATAAGCTTAGCATTCATTCACCTTGCCTGCTCTGGCAATGATTTCAGATAGTAATAACCTGAAGCTGGCAAAATTGTAGTTTGGAGCTGGATGTATGCAGTATACTACTGCCATTTGCAGCATTAACATGAACTGTGCCTAAGGGGTTTCTCTTCTGCCTTCTACTGCTTCAGCAGTAATGAGTCTCATCTCTTGAAGCCTAGAAACATGACACTGTGATTCTAGAAATATTGTGTAGGCCTTGTATGGATACCTTGGAGAGACAGCTTGTAATGTTAAGGCTGCTTACAAAAGGGCTACCTTTGGTCTTGCTAGGCTCAGAAGGGTTTTGATAGGTACTGGACTCCATGCAGAAGCCTGTTTTGGCACGATATCTTACAGTGAGCAGAATGATCTCGCTCCACAGGCAGGAGGAATTTTCCTATGCATCTGTTGGAGCTGTCAGCATTTGACTCTTACTGTCCTTATTTATAGAGCAATATCGGTGTTCTGAGCACTTCACAGACACATAAAAGAGAAGATTCCCGCTCTCCAAGGAGATGACAGTAACTCAGATGTACAGGAGTCATGGGACAATAATTCAGGTTCTGAGAGGGGCAGAAGTCTTTGCAATAGGAGGCTGTGTGAAGAGGAAAGCTCTGTTAGCAACCATTTGGTGCAGGAAGCAGGTGTGGGTGATGAGGCCAAGGCAGCCATGAGAGGAGCTAAGAGAAGGTGACAAGGTAGCAGGTTAAGGGTTGAGGAAGAGAAGGGGGATGTGTAGTCGGTAAGACTGCACTCAGTGGGTGGCTCAAAAGCAGTTTAGCTTGCAGTGCCCAATTCTTTTTCTGCTCCCTGTACTGAGAAAATAGAGAACATCTGCACCCTCCCTACTCCCCTTAACCTACTTCTCTGTCTGCTTAGAAAGGGAGGGAATGATGCTAATGACTATCATTAGCAGTACTTACAGTTCATCTGTCAGGAAGCACCAAAGGCTGCATTTGCCAGAGAAATTCCTTGTAGCTGGATCTATTTGCTCAGGTCACGGCCTTGCTTTGAGTATTTGGAAATCCTCAGCTCCCAGAGATCAGGCAGCTTAGCACTGGGCCTTGCTGTCATGTGCCTTGCAGAGCTGGCACAGGAGCTGTAGGGTGTTTTTACCTCAGTGCCTCTCAGGGCCTGTTTGTAATGTGACTGTCTTCTCCTCCAAGCAAATCCTTGCAGTATTTCTTTTCAAAATTCTAGTTTCCATAGTCTGGGTGCAGAATTCAGTTTATAGGTGGATCTAAGCTTAGCAGCAAGGCTGCTTTTCTTATACACCTTTTATGTGTTCATGTGCCCTCTGTAAAGGGAGCTAGAGACTACAAGTCAGCAGTGTCTCCTGTCCAAGTCAGTGTTTGTTGTCTGTGCTGACTGTTGACCTCCCTTCTTTTTTTTTTTTTTCTTTTTTTTTTTTCTGGTCTGCAGCCATAGGCAGTGATTGCAAGAGAGAAAGACATCACTCTCCCCCCCCTTGCTCACCTTTCACTTTGTGCCCTGGTCGGACTAAGCACTCCTGCTGCCTTTTATTAATCTTCTCCTGGGACAGTGTTATCAGCAGCCCATCAGCGTTCAACATGCCCTCAGTCACTGGCGTTAACTCGATTAGGGTAGTGAGGAGTGACTTACAGGGAAGCTCTTCTTCACAGGCAGTATTTGCATACAGTGATTGATGCTGATATGTCCTCTAAACACATCCACATTTTGCATTTTAAACAAAGCAATTGCTGTGGAACCGTTCCCTGTCACTCAGTGGGATTTCCAGTGCCAACATAGGGCATACCTTCTCTTCATGAAATGGCCTTACTCTTGCCCCAAGGGGCGTCTCAGATAGGATGAAGGGAAGGTCACTGACTCCACCTTATGTTGAGAGGGGAAGAAATGAAAGCCTCTTGTGTGTGTTGGCTTGTGAAGTTGCTTGTGGACAGTTCCGTGCTGTGTGGCAGTGTCACAGTCAATGGGCTTTCCATCAGGAAGGCCAGGTTTACACCCAGGCTTGCACCTGGACAGTACTGCATAGATATAGGTATACATATACACTTCCTTGACCAATTGTCAAAAGAAGAAAAGATGCCACTCCTTCTTCCAATTTCTACGGAGGATTTTACTGATAGACACGTCCAAATGAAGTTCTGACTTGGCACGGTGTCCTGAGCCACGTCTTCTGAGGAGTGGGTGAGCTGAACTTATGCTTGAAGGAAAGGCAAAAGGAACAAAGTGAGTGTATCTGTGGTGAATAGGGCTGGTATGTAACAAGGGAATGTGGCTTGCTTTGCAAAGAATACTGTTTGTTGTTGTTTTTATTTTATATGCAGTTTCCTCCCTTTCAAAGCAAAAGGGAATTTGCCAAGAAAGTAACCCACCTTGAACAGCTGCAAAGACTTATCTGGGATTTAGGCTGCAGAATTCCTTGAGGCCTGCACTCACTCTTCCCATTTGTCTGTGGAGTGCAGGGATGACTGTGGAGGAAGGATAATAAAAGCCACTTATATGGCTCGTACAGAGGTCTCAGAAAGAGGCCTCTCTCCTAGAGGCTGCCTGTGCTCTTTGCTCTGCAGTTGCTCTTGGTTTGCTCCTGGTTAGGGCTCAGCACTTTCAACAAAACTCATAGAGATCTGCTGGTTCTCCAGTGAGATCTAGAATTGCTTAGAGGAAATAGCTATTTTCACTCACTCTGTCATTAATTTGTGCTTATCGCATGTTTGTTGCCCATTTTGAGTCTGGAAACTTCCTAGTTTTACAAAGCTAGGCACTTCATTTGTGGGCACAGACTGCCTGGCTCCATAGAATGTGGGAGCTCTATGGAGAAGATGGCCATTCCTCTCATGCCGCACCGTATTTGTTTTACAAATGTGACAAGTTCAGCTTTGCACAAATAACACATTGCCCATGTCTTGCTCTATTTGGTATTGTATTCAGATGGTCTGAGTGCCCAGTGATGTGGCCTGGGAGAAATGACTGCAAACTTCTTTGTCGTTTGAGTGACAGCTTGCTTCCAGAGGTAATTAGAGCTGTTTGGTCCTGTGGTGCTCCCATCCCCTTGTGGATTTGTAAGGCATTACATAAGGCAACTCAGAGGGAAGCATAGAGATGCTCCAGTTCCCAGGTCATAAAGGCCACAAGATTTATAAATTCTAATCTCCACTTGGACTTGGGACTAAAGTGAAAAAGAAGCACCATAATGACCTTTCAAGGGATGTTTTAGTTTTTCAGAAATCCAAACGGGAAAATTTAGACCTAAGGAGTCTGAGTAAAAGTGAGTTGTATTGCCATTGTGTGGATGCGTGGAAGTTAATATCTACTTGGAAAAATTCTGGAGCTCTGATTTCTTAGCTAGAAAAGAAAGCAAAGTCATGATAGTTATGAAAGTTATTAAGTTAGAATGTTAAACAAAATTCATTCTAGAAACAGAAAGAGCAGTGCAGTCAGTCATCTTGAAGGCGAAGGTAAGGAATGAAGTGATTTGAGTGTTTTCCATTGTTAGTGGTTGCTTCTCTCCTTATTGGCCAGGAGCTTGTTGGCATCACATTCGTGTACTGCGCTCTCACTGATGCAAAGCATGTCTGTGTCATGGTTTCCTGCCAGGCAGATGAAGAAGCGATAAAGCCAGGTACACCAACTAGTTGGGTAGCAAACTGTGTCATGTTTTCTCTACTCTCTCCTATTTCACTTTTTTCTCCTTGGAAGCTCAAAATATGTATAAGTACGAAGGCAGCAGCCTTCCTAGTCATGAGAAGTCTCCCAGCAGAAATAAGCACGTACCGATGGTGTGGACTGGCAAGGAAATAATGTTATGGCCAGGCCTGTCCCTTCTCATTGAGAGATGCTACAAACTACAAAGGGACTACAGAGGGAGAAGACTGACAAGGAAGAAATGATTTTTCTAACTTGCAGTTAGCTTTATGCTTTACATTTACTGCAGCTAAGCAAAGAGTTTGTGAATCCTCAGCCAAATCTGAAGCACAGAGTTCCTGGGACACTGCTGAATGCTCTTGTTGTGTTGTAATTCAGACCTTTCCTCTCTTGTCATTTCAAAGGTATGTATGTTCCTGACTTGCTGGGTAGCCACCTACCTGACGGATGCTCATGAAAGAGCTTATCTCACTTCTCAGTTGTGACGGAGATGTCAGCAGGACATTTTCCTGAATTGTGGCCTTCCAGTACTTGACAGGAGCATATGAACAGGAAGGGGAATGTCTGTTTACAAGGGTGCATAGTGATACGATAAGAGGGAATGGTTTTAAACTGAGACAGGGGAGGTTTAGGGTTAGATATTAGGAGGAAGTTTTTCACACTGAGGGTGGTGACACACTGGAACAGGTTTCCAAGGAGATTGTGGATGCCCCATCCCTGGAGACATGCAAGGCCAGGCTGGATGTGGCTCTGGGCAGCCTGCTTTGGTGGTTGGTGACCCTGCACACAGCAGGGGGGTTGAAACTAGATGTTCACTGTGGTCCTTTTCAACCCAGGTCATTCTATGGTCCTGTGACAGCAGCTTTGCTCACCTTGTACAACACTGTCCCAGCCCGTGCTAACCGTTCTCTCTTCATATGTCACAGCTGAAGTGCAACTACTTGTAGACACAGCAGCCCAGACAGTTTCTGTTGCAGTTTGTTTTTGACTCACTTCATCTTTGAGAGGAGCGGTGAACAATTTCTGCTGTGGAGAGTGGAGGGCCATGCTCAGTGAAAAGAGCATTTAGTGTGGTGGCTTATGTGAGGATAAAAGCCACCAGCAGAGCTGAAAACCTTGCACCAAAGAGGTGACAGCATTTGTGCTCAGCGTGGTATTTCACTGGCAGCTTGTGGTAATTTATTTATTCCTTGTATTCGGATAAGTAACACATGCAGCAGTCAGGCTGCACGGGTATCCTGTGCTATCTTTATGTATGAGAGTATCAAGAAAACTGATAGAATAAACTCAGGAGCACACTCCAGGACACACAGCAATGACAAACTCCAGAATGCATCATTAACACCACCTTTTGTGGGCATGTTCTGTGAGAAAAGCAAGACAAGAAATAAAAGGATTCTCGAATCCTAGTCCAAGTTGATTTGAGTTGAGTGGCTTAGTATTTTAAGAAGTCCCAGGCAACACTTCTCTGAGGGTTGAGCCACTTTTCAGGATATACTTTTTTGTAAGCAGCATGCCCCGAGGGAGAAGAGGTGCACTGCGTGCCTGCTTTATGAGCAGAAGGCTCCAGCCTAAGGAGCTGGCACAGCCGTGGGTGCGGGAAGGAGTGCTGTGCTGGGCAGTGGGGTGATCCAGCCTCAGCCACTCTGACAGAGCTGTGTGCACTCAGGTAGGAAGTTTCCACTCCTCTCCAGCAGCTTTACTCAGCTTGCAGCACAGGCTTTGCAGCTTAGCAGAGACCTGCAGAAAAGAGGTCACATCTGCCTTTCCATTACTTAAATATTACATAAGATTTTCTTTGTTAAAATGATCACCTGATAATTTCTGTAAAACTGAAACATTTTATTTGCCTATCTGCTAAGATTTTCTTTATCCCCCGCTCTTCTTTATAGCTGACAAGTACATGGGACACCGAGTAGTCTAAGCACTTTATTTTTCGTTTGAAAAGGCTGAATGGTCTCCTTATTAACAAGGAAAAAAAAAAAAGTTGAGAAACACAGTTGGGAAATGTATGTCCTGGTTCTGTCCTCTCCTTTTGACTGCTCATTTCTAAACATATTCAGAAGTGTTTGTGATTTATCTGTAAAATGCTTTTGCTTTCTGCGATCACTGAATGTGAACACAGTGGTGTTTCTGTAATTGCTGTAACTCAATTCAGGTAATAACTACTTTGCCAAATGAACACAGCATCATAGGACCACTGCCTTTATAGTCTAGCACTGACAACATACATTAGCAGGTGCCACCCCACTGCATGGCTCTGCTACCTTATGCAGGCAGGATTTGGAGGCCCTCCTTGGATTGAGCAGTAGAGCCCTAGGGAAGCAGGGTATTTCACTGACCAGGAAGATTTGACACAGTTTCTCTGATTAAGTGCACCTGTTACAGAAGTTGCTGTGATCCTGTCTGACTGTGGGCTTTGTCTGAGGCCTGTACTTTTTTCCTACCTGCACAGGAAGCCTGAGAAGGACAGGAAAGGATGCCCTGTCCTAAGTGTCAGTATCACTGTTGTTTTGCAAATGCCCTTCTCTAACCATCCTCTAGACACAGGGAGTGTCACTTCTGACAAAGTGTATTCTTCTCAAAGCTGGAATGTCAGCACATTTTAGCAGAGCCTTACCAACGGGTCCTGTTAAGCTGGGAGACCCTCCTTCCAGATGGAAGTGGTGCAGAACAGCTTGGTGTGGTCAGCTGGCACAGGAAGCTGAATAGACACTGGCATCCTTCCCACTCACTTGAGCACTGTGTCAGGAACAGGGCAGGAGGAGAGAGGCTGTCTGAGGAGTGAACAAACCAAAACATACCAAACGTTAGCAGTAAGTGCTCAGTCATGAGGAGCCAGAAAGTTGTGCTGGAAAGAAGAAATGCACGGAAGCAGCAGTAGCAGTGCAGGATTTTCTGCAGCTACAAGTGCCCAAAGCTGAGGATAGCACCCAGAATAGAGGATGCCTATGCTAATACAGTCCCCATGAGCATCACTCCCTTAGGATGCTGCTGAATGTTTATGGTTGGTTGAAAAAAGCAGTGGGGAAAATAAGTGATAATCCCAGGCTTGGTTACAGAGGTTCATTAGATACAGTAATATCTGATGAAATTGTACTTCTTTCTTAAGACTGACCCAAAGGATTTGTTGATTTATAGTAACATTAACCATTGGCAAAAAGGTATAAACAAGGGTTTGGTTCAAATGCGTGTGAATTTAATAATAAAATGGTAATGGAAAATTACTTGCACAAATGACTGCTTTCAATGTTGCAGTAGAAAAGAATTTACAATACTAGAAATGTAATTATTGAAGGTGATTAAAATTTTGGCTTCAGTTATATTATATTCCTTCCAAATCCAACACTCTTTACTCCAGAGAGATTATTCATAACTTACTTATTGCACTTGACTTAATTGGCATATGGAGTAAAAACATGATTTATCTGCTTTGTTCTAACCCATCTATTAAATGAAGCCTTGTTTTGTGTTTGATTCTTGCCAGTTTAGGTAAAGTGCTTTTAGTTTGCTCTGTCATGGCTTTCCTTTATCTGATCACTGTTCTGCTTTTTTATTATTCAGTGATTGCAGTTATGTGGGGGACATGTCATAAAGCATATTGAAAGTGTAATGCCTCTTGAAATCAGAGGACAGAATGTATAGTTATTTCATTCACCAAAGTAATTCACTCGATGCTGAGCCTCTTGATGGCACATTCAGTGTGTTTGTTACAGAAAAGCAGTGGTCAGGTATTCGTGAACTTACTTATAAAGCTGGGATTTCTAAACAGAAATCAAGTTTTATAATGCAATAGGAAGGAATAAATTTTAAAAAAACTATTATTTGATGCATCAAGGAATGCACTAAAGATCTTCTCTTTTAAAAATCCATTTCTCTTATGACAAAAGGATTAGATCAGATAAAGGCTGAGGTGTCTTTTTAGTTCCTTTGAGATGGAGGAAAAATGGAGGAAAAAGGGTCTGCTGGGGAAAAGGTCATACCCACCTTGTTGTGGTTAGGAAAATAGGGTTTGCATAGGCTGATCTTGTCTGTGAGTTGTTTTGAAAGTAAACGTGAATTCCAGCAGGGCTGTGAATGAAAATATAGCTAAGAGACGTGGTGAGCGTGTGTTTGTGTGTGGATAGATACAGGAAGAGAGCTTTGTATGTGTCTCGGATGGGCACAGTGTTTGTACTTGCCTTTAAAGCATCTCGCCCAAGGCATCTGCTTGCCTTTCTTAATATCCCACTTTTCTAATTTAATTTGTGCAGTGTGTACTCAGTGATTGGGT
>JAPSGF010000001.1:1079304-1202177 GCA_035772895.1 Perdix hodgsoniae | reverse complement strand
TCAGTGCCCCATTTTTTTGTTCTCTGGTCATCTGCTGCTGGCCATTTTTGGTAAGAAGGACCTGGCCCTGTGATTTGAGCTAGAACAGCTGCTTCTGCACACAGCGTATCCCGCCCAGAGACGATTTGCTGAAGACTTCTGGCCAGTGTCAGCATGCAGCCGGTTAGATTTTGGAAGGGCTCAGTGAAGCACCGAACTCTTCAGCAGTCAGTGATGTGTCTGTGGTGGCTTTTGTCTGTCTCGGTTTCTCTTACAAATGATGCTTTGAGCATTTGGCCAGTTCTGGTCTTTCTTGTGACCTCACTCCTGCTTGTCATTATTTGGATACTGCTACTCCCAGAGCTGACGCTCTATTTAGCCTTACCTAAGCCCTATGGAACAAAGCCCACAGAAGGCCATAACCATGCTGGTCCTCTCACAGCTGATTAGCACTTTTGTAAAGAGACTTTCTGGCTGCAGTTCTTTTGGCTCTGAGTCATTGTTTTTGGCTTGCCTAGCCAGCAATGTTTTGAACCTGAGCTGCTGTGTTTTGCTGGACTATCTAAACTCAGTGCTCATTTGTGACTTGCCATCCTCTATCTTGTCCAGCCCCCCAGCATACTGCCCAGTTTCTCCTCCTGTTCCCCAGACAGAGATGGTCAGGCTTTTCCACGATGTCATTCAAGGTGATAGTAATGGCTTTGTAAGGAAACAGGCTCAAAGCACAAACCCGGCCACTTTTTGTTACTGAAAAGTTGAACGCTGAAGTTTTCTGTACCTAATATTTGCTCTCATTAACTGATACATTAGCTTGAAGGAGGAAAACACTGGTTGTTTTCATTTTATTTTGGGTGCAGGTAGCCCCAAACAACTACCTCAAACTGTTTTAACATTTGGAGCTGAAAAACATATTCCAGGAGTTAAACATGCCTCTAACTTGAGGGACAGAGAAATGTGTTTAAAGAACACGGTTTAAAGAAACCTTCCTTCTTCCCTCCCTACTTTTTAAAATAGAAATGAGATTGCCCTCTGCAACACCTGACCACCAGATCAACGCCTTTAGCACTTGTACCCACTTCATCAGCACTGGGCAGCTGCTGCAATGCTTGCAACACTCTTGATGTCACCGTTGGGTTTAAGCCAGTGATGTATTTTATGATTAGAGATTTTGTTTTTCACTGGAACAACTTCAAGGCTTTTTCATCACTAGCTCATGTTTATTCCTTGCATCAGAGAAAATGAGTGAGTGGCAGAGGCCAATCTGTGCCAGATACCGATTACAGTGTCTGTTTCACCAGCCCTCAGCCATGCTGATCTTAAAAAAACTCAAAAGCTCGCTGAGGATTTCATTTCTGAATATAGGAAAACACCAAAATGAGGGCGTTTAAGTGAGAGGTTGGACTTTCCTCCCTTCCCTTCTGTAGCATGCATAAACGAGGCCTTCCCCAACCCCAGCCCCTTCAGTGGGTCTCTGTGCATCCCGAGAGGCAGAACAGAGCATTTCCTAAACACAATAAACATTACTGTCATGATTAGTTTTTACATTTCTGTGTTTTATTTCTTGTTTTGTTTGAAATGACCTGTACCACAAGAATACAATTTATTTATTTCACAGGTTTTTCTTTCTTTCTTTTTTTTAAGGAGCAGATAATAGTTAAGTAGATACTGTTTATTTCACTGTCTATAACTCCCTGCATCAATCTCACAGCCTCTGTCTCTTCAGCTTCCCTCTATAAGCCAGCCACAAGAACATACAATTGGCCATACAACTGATTATAGCTTGTGGATACAAAGTGGAAGCACTTTTTCTCAGCTCCAATTGGTAATAAAAGCTCAACAGATTACATTCTAGGGTCTTCCTCAGTGATTTTCCCCTCTAATAGCTGCTTATATGTTTCTGGTGAATTTGTTAATTGTTGAAAAAAAAGATGACAAAGAGAAAAATAATGCCCCCTTAGTGCACACAGTACTGCGAGGTTCTGATTGTTGCAGGGGACTTTCCTGTAACTTCACAGTTTTGCTGCGAGGTGTAATGCCCAAGTTTCCCCAGAAACCTCATTTTTGTGTAGTGTTTTACCTTTTCCTTTAATTGATCCCCATGAAATTAGTTTTGCAATACAGGCCAGAGACTGCTGTTCCCAAAGAAGAATGTGCCCAAAACAGAAGAACTGGTCACTTGGGAAGATCTGCCTTTTTGCAGTGGCTCACAGGTATGTGGTTTCTGTTATCTGCACATGCATACTGGGGGCTAGAGCTGCTTTTACCATACTAACTATATGTCAGCTTCATGCTTATTCACTGTCACCGACACACTTACCTCTACAGTTTAGCTTTTCTTTAAGTCACAGAAACCGAGGTCCAACCTCTGTCATCTTTTGCCCCATGCAAAAGGACAGCTGTATGGAGCTGACTCTGTTAGCCCCATATTACGAATGAATGGAATAAGAAACACTGACCAGAACCCACCTCCCAGCTTATGTCTGAATTCCACATCTCCAGACTTCTTTGTAAGAGCCTATGAAAATCCAAAGACCTAAGCAGTTGCTGAAGCCTCATTTCCTACTTCAAACTTCACTGAGGGGACTACGCTAAGATGTCACCCTTTTCTACAAGCCTGACCTGCTGTGTAGCTGGACATACTCCTCTTTTGTGGCAGCATGCTGGTACTAGTGATTCACAGCAGATCAGAGAAACTGGAAAGGGATGAGATGAATGTGAAGCCTGCAGTTGTCTGAGAGGCCAAAGATACCTGCCCTGCTTCCCAACTAAAGATGGTACACGCCTTTTAAGGGTTAAATCTAGGCAGGTGTTTCTGTTCCCATTCTTGGGAAAGAGTTTGCATCCCTGGTATAGAGAGACAAATAAATGCTAATTCTGCCTGGTTCAGTTCCCATCCTATTTCAGAAGCAAACCAGCAAAATTTCCAGACCTATTACCTTCAAGCAATGAGGGGATATCCAGTTGGGCTCCAAGATTATGCAGCTGTAATGGAGAAAGAAAGTCCTGCAAAAAAATGAATTTAGTATCTTTATATTGTTCTGCCAATGCAGCCATTGCCTCCATACTCTAAATAGACAGCAGTTGCCATGAGCTAGAAGGTAACTCAGCAGCCCTCGTTTAGAATCATGTTTTCTAGGTCATTTTCCCCTGCGTTCTGGAAAGCAGGCCCAAGTTCAAATTCAGCAAGGCTGGAGGAGTCTTTTCACAGACTCACAGAATGGTTGAGGTCACCTGGTCCAACCCCCCTGCCTTCCCAGCCAGGGCCCAGCAGAGTAAGACTTGCTTCTTATGATCTTTTCAGCCCACTTTGAGACAGCTGTGAGGCAGGCTGGAACACAGTGTGCTGCAGCCGGGCTGAGTGGGACACAGCAGAGAAGCAACAGTGGTCAAGTGAGTCCTACTTAGAGGCAACCACACAGCACAGCGAGTGTGTGAGAATATTCATGCCACAGCCAGAAAGAGTTGCCAGACTGCAATACACTCAAGTGCAAACTGGCTCAAGTGAAGGCCTGCATTTCAGTTTGGTCCCTCTCATTCACAGAGATTGTAAGTGCAACCAAAAGCTATCATTTTTCTCCCCAGTTCTCTCTGGGAGGGTGAAGGTGAAAAGAAGCACAGGTATCTATTCAAAGCACAAAGGCCACTGTGTAATTGCTGCTGCTTTGAGCATGGAAACAATCCCAGCTCCCATGTGCCTTCTGACTCCTGGGTCTTTGCTGGCTTACTAATGTGCCTGAAGCAAGACTGAATTCCTTTATGCAGTGAGTACAGAATGGGTGAGTAGCTATGACTGTATAGTGTAGGGAGAACTCATAGGAGATGGAACTGAAGTAACTAAAGGACCAGCAGAGGGCTAGCAACACGAGCTGACAGCTCAGTAGCAGCGAATTTCCTCAGTTTCTGAGCTAGCCTGAGCTTTACACTGAGATACATGTTCAGTTCCAGTAGAAAACAAGCACCCAGTATCTCCCTGATCACACTCCTTAACCACAGTTTGGAAGGCTTCCTGTGCAGGTCACCCCACCTGGGTTATCCAGTAATGGAAGCCCAAGTTGAGCAGAGGCAGCAGAGGCGCTGGTGTCTTAAATATAGATCAGAGGCTTCTCCTCACCTCTGCTGTCATGTCACTCACCATGAAACACATAATACATTCTCTCACCAGCTCAGGCTGGCTCAGATCAAAGTGTCCAAGAAAATAAAATCTCACAGAATGCCAAGCTAGTTTTTTCAAGACACCCAAATTCCCCTCTGAATACTGAGAATGCAGCAGTTGTGATTTAGCCAGCTGAGCTAAACTAAGGCTCAGACACAGTAGAAACCTAGTGACATGAGTAAATAAACATCCCACCACTTCTTCTTTGACCACCTTGAGGTCAGGCATATCCCTTCTTCCATTAGTGAGAGAACCTCTTACCAGGTCCAGGGATAATCCATGCTAGCTTTTTTGCTCTGTTGAGGATAATAGGATGAGGCAGGGGAAGACAGTAGTTGGGATATTGGATCTGGGGGTTCCACGCCAACCTCTAAGCTTATTTGCCTAGGCTGCCACAAAAAAAAAAAAAAAAAAGCAAAAAAAAAAAAGCAGTCTCTCGGGCTCAGGGGCTGTCTCCCCCAAAAAGCAGTTTCTTTGATTTCTAACTAGTATCTGGCAATAAGCCTAAGTCTCTGTGGAGGCAAAGATCTATTATTTGAATGAAGTCTAGGCAAGCCCTGGTTTGGGGTGTGTTTATATTTGGGTGGTAACCATGCAGACAAAGCCTTGTGCTCTCTGCCACAAGGAATGAGTGGGGAATGGCACTCAGCTGCACTGAAGAGGCAGGCTTTATATACTACAGGGTGAAAAGTGCAGAAGAATCGTAGTTAGCACCACATAGGAGAGGATGCAGAGATTATCAAGTCAACCCAGCACAAAAGCTTACACCAGCATCTGTTTTTCTCACTACCTGGGAAAGGAGACTTGCATTCTCTCAGGGACATACATCCTGCCTCTTCAGGGTCCTGCGGGGGTTGCACGTGGGAGGGACTAGCCAGGCGTAATGACACACTGTACAAGGTCGCAGGGTATCTTACACAGTTAGGAGCATCTTTCCCGGTAAGAAGTGGGGCCTGTATGTACAAGTGTTAGCTGGCGCTAGAGGAGCCTGGGAGGCAGCCATTTTGATCAGGAGAGGGCCAGCACTGCTCCTCTCCAAAGGAGCATCTGCCCTATCATTAGAGCCAGAAAGGTGACAAAATGAAGGACCCTGGCTGCTCCCCCTTCTATCTGACCCCTCGCAACACAAGCAGATAAAGTTTATATTGACTCTATTCTTCATCTCTTCCTGCTTCAGTCCCCACTCCCCCTCCAGCACTGGTGGAGGGAGCTGGGGACCAGGCGGCCGGCACAGTGCTGAGAGCAACGTCGCCCAGAGGGGCTGAGCCCCAGCGACCGCCTCAACAAGTGCAAGAGCATATTCTGGTATTTCCCACAGAGAAAACAAATGAAAAAAAGAGAAACAGGTGACTGATTAAAAGAGTTTTCCCCCTCCTGTACATGAGATTCTGCAGTCACGCCGACAAATAGACATTAAATAATTCTTCCATAATAAATGATTGGAGATAAAAGCCGGCGGTGGCTGCTGCTGCTGTTTGGATTGCTCCGTTGTCTGCATCTTTGTTTCTAGTTTGTTCCCCGGCCATTGTCGGCTGGCACTGGGGCTGTCAGACCTTTGCCTCTAGCATTTCTAGGAAGAGTTTATGCATGGGAACCTTGCCCTGCAGTTTGATGCTGTAGAAGTGCTGCACAGCTTTGGCGGCTGTCTGCCGCAGGAGGGGCAAGGTCAGGAGCAGCTTCCCTGCTCGCCGGGGCTCCTCATTGCGCTGACTCAGCTCGTAGTCCTGCAGGGCTTCGTGGAGAAGGTCCTGGAGCTTCTGCACTGCATCCATGTCCTCTATGTGCATAGAGTCTGGGGGGGGGAGAAGAGAAAGCAAACAGGAAAATCAGACATGAGGAAGGAAACACTTTCCAGTATTTCAGCTAAAGATTCTTTATTTTATTTTATTTTATTTTATTTTATTTTATTTATTCTTTTTTTTTTTTTTTAATTGCTTTTCTCTTTTGTTTTGTAAGGGAAAAAAAACAACTTGCTTGCAGGTGCAGGTGCTGCCATTCTGAAATTTGGTGTCAGGCCCAGGAGCTGGCCCTAGCAGTACAGGAACAGTAGAAGAAGTATTACTGGGGTCTGTGACACGTTGTGCCCTGTGTGCCCACTTGGCTGGTTACTCAAGGCTGCAAGGGGTCGGCCAGGGGCCTTTGTGACTTGCACATTCACTTGCCCTCCACGCTCCTGCCTGGGAGTCACCCTGCAAGGGGCGGCATCTGCTGTGCTGCCGCTTGGGAGCAATCTCATTAAGAATAATTAACACTGCTGTAGCGCTTCATCTGTCTAAACTACCTAATTGCCATGCAGCTGCTCAGGGTGTCAGCAAGACAGAAAAGCCCCAGCAAGTCACAGTCAGTGTGCCCAGGGGTGTTGCCAGCCCCACCTTTGTGCATGTGCCCCTATTTTCAGAGACTGCCAGCAGCTGCTCGAGAGTTTCCCGATTCAGTCCTTCTAGAAATCTGCACGTCCTGCAAGGCCTCTTCCCTTAGGCAGCCAGACTGCTGGAAAGGCTAGCAGAGAGTGCAAGGCTAGCATGGCTCCCTGGTGCATCTCTGAGGTAAAGGTAGCTGATAGTGACCCAGTTCTGGGTCAAGCTGAGGCACTCAAGATGAACACAGACTGCTAAATTTGTGGGGAAGTCTTGATGGCAGAGGGCACCACAACAGAGGAGAGATGTTAGATTAGAGAAGCTAGCTAAGCACCGTGTCATTGAAGGTTTTCTCCCTTTCATCTTGCTGATAGTTGCCTCTGCCTCACAACCCTGACAGAGCTATACACTGCTGCCTTGTCTTCATTGTTCAGAGACTTTTAATCAACATTGAATGTACTGATAAAGATTCCTATTTTGGCCACAGGGCAGTGAATCTAGAAGCAGAAGCAAAGGGATGCTAGAATAAACAGACACGGTTGCACCTGTCTGCCACTCTAGCTGGGCTTTGCAATGCAACAGTGTCCTGCTCAGCCTACATGCATCCAAGACAAATGTGAGGACTTGTTTCCCCGGTCTGACAGCAATATAGGAGGGGGAAAGCCAGATGAAATGCCAGAATCTCTCCAGAAATACCGTGTATCTCTATGGAGAGCTCAACACAAATTAGAGACTGTGAATTTCATAAAATACATGTACAGTAGATGCTATTTATAATGTATGATTTAGAAAGTATTACAACAGCCAAGAAAATAATATGTCTAACAAGAAAACTGTTTAAAAAGTTGTTTAGAAGGAATGCACTAATTAGAGGATATCAAAGAGTTGCACTTCCAAGATGCATACTGGGAAAAAATCATTATTACTGTATTGGCTTTTTGTATTCAAGAGACCAGCCCAGAGAAGGGCTGGTGGGTCATCATAGTGAATTGAGAATGCCACAGAGGTTGATTCTAAAGGAAGAGAGAGAGAGGGAGGGAGGGAGAAAGGGAGAAACAGGCTGGCAACTTCTCCCTGCCAGGTGGTGCCTCTGGAGAATTTCCATACACCATTAGGAGAAGCATTTCCTTACAAACTGCGGAGGTGATTTTGGAGACTAGAGGCATCAAGAAGTGGAACTCAGAGAGAAATGTGCTCCGCACTTCCTATTTTATGTGTGTCCTTCTGGCTGGGGGCACAAGGGAAGAAGAAAGAGCTCCTGTCAGAGCTTACAGAGCCCAGTAGGTGCTGGAGGCACCATGCAGTAAAGCCACGCTTCAGGTCAGGGTGGGTGCCCTGCTTCTGAGTAGTGCCGCTTCTGCTGTGCAGTGGACAATGCTCAAGCTGTGCCCTTATGCTGCCAGGCCTCTGTAAGGTGAGGAGACCCTAACATCACTAAATAGCCAGGCATATAGATGGAAATGAATTGGGGACATAAAGATCCAAAGCCTGTCCTTCTTCTCCCACTCTTTGCTGAAAGAAGCTCAAAATTGTCAGCTGACTGCAAAATATAAAATAACACTGCAGGATTAATTTCCTTTCAATCCATCAATGAGCTGGTGTCAATGGCATTGATAAACTGTTAATTACAAAATCAATAGCTATGAATTTTTACAGCTGTCAGAGCACCGGGGTGCTCCGGAGGCAGCCTGGCCATGTTTCTGAGGGTCAGCAGGCCTAGACGTGAGGCTTTGTGTGAGAAGCCTTTTTCTCCAGCACTGCTGGCATAAAATATAGAGGAGGTATGAGAATGGACGCAAGAAAGAAAAAAAAAAGAGAAGAGTTGGTCAGTCTGGGACGTCCTTAGTTGAACATGCGCTGTATGCTAACCTGGAGAGCTCTTTGATGCACAGCTTGATCAATTTGTATTCTTGAGACGAAAGGAGCGAGAAATGCTTAACATGGGACTGCTGTCTCTGAACTGTAGCAGGTGACATTTACAGCACACCTACTCTGTCAAAAAATGGTTGACGTTGCATTGTTTGACCTTGCTTGCTGCTTTTGGGCATTAAGAATTAATTTCTCTGCTCTCAGAAAAGTACTCAATAAAGACAGACTTTGGTTGATGCCAGTCCCACCAGAGGAGTCCTTGGTGCATTTCAGTGATGATTAGATATCAGAGTTCGAGCAAGGTGGTTCCTTCAAAGCAACACTGCACCTACTGTCACCTTCCCCTCTAGTGAACAGCAAGTGAGCTGCCACTTCTGTTTCCATTCACTTTAATTACTAGAAACAAAAGCTCAACATGCACAGAGCTGCATGGAAGAGTGGAAAATCCCTAGAAACTGGATTGCATGAGAAATTTCACCCAACAGAAATAGGGGAAAATCAGAAACTTATCATTATGAAAGGCAAGGAGCAAAAGACAGATTCCAGCAACACAGGTGTTAATCTAAACGCTCAGCTTTAAACCTTGCTTTTGACCCACAGAGCTAATGAATGGCCCAGAGGAAGTCTGCATTCCTGCTGTTCTTGGAGTCAGCTGTGCATGCATGTAAGTACATACATGAAGGTTCTGCAGGTTTATTCCATGTCAAAAATATACTAAGAATAATAACGTATTAAAACAATGCAAAGGTTGAACGTGAAGGTTATCTTAGAAAAATACAGCTTGCCCTATCTGGTTTCCTTGTGTGTGTTTGTGTGCGCATGTACTTTCATATCTTTCAGTAAGACTAACAAAGCAAGATTTTTGTGGCTTATGCTCCTACCTGACTATACTTCTAGTTGCTCTAGAACAAACCAGTGCAGTTAGAGTGGCTTTTCCCAGTCAGGTGAGGCCGGTGTTTCTTGACCTCCACCTTGGTTTCTTTGCTCTACAGTGCTAAAAGCAGAACCCTGAAGCAGCTGTTAAGCGTTGGTTGTTCTGCTCAGTGTTTACTACTACAGACTACTCCATAAGGCTTATATGAGGCTTAGTCCTGACAGCACAGTGAGCAATATCAGTAGAGTGCTTCTATTGCACCATGACGGACTTGAAAGCACCAAGGCTCAGGTTCTACAAGTCCAATCAAACACAGGTCAGATAAATGTCCCAGTATGGCTTTTCTGTCACCCTGTCACTACACTGCCTTAGCACTTCAGTCTCTGAGACGCCCTTCTCCTTGTTTAATCCCATGACCTTCCTAGTAGACAGGAGGCAGGTTTTTTAACAAGAGTTGATTACATAGCCAAAAACCACCATCCCACAATATAGAGAAAGGGCAGCCTTGGCCATCTGCCCATCCTGGTTCAGTGGCAAAGTAAAGGCAGCAATTAGAGGTAAAAAAGCAGTATATGAGAAATTGAAAAAGGGAAGTAGATAGCAATTTATATGAATCAAAAGTTATGAAGTGTAGAAAATCGATAAACGAAGTGAAGGACATTGGAAGAAAATCCATGGCTGGAAGGGCTAAGGGCCATAAAGAAGAGTTTTATAAATATTTAAGAAATAGAAGAAAAATGACCATTTGTAGGGGGACCCTTATGTTGTAGATGATTAAACTATTAATAGAATGAGGAAGCAAAAGTCTGCAGTGTCCTGCATTTAGAATAAGAAGTGTTATATACCTCTCTTATATGAAGATGATGAGACTCCTTATTCTCTTGTTTCCACAAGAAGGTATCAGACATCTGTTAAGGACAGACTTTGCAGGAATCAGTAGACCTTGATAACTTGGCTTTTAGAGTTTTAAAATTGCTGGCAAAGGCCCACCTAGGGCAGATAAATAATTGCTAAGTGTCGGTATTTTTGAGAAATTTGAGATGGCTGGAAAAGTTCTAATGAAGCATATGCTTTCCCTGTTTGATAATTGCCATTGATGTGAACCAGAGTAAAATAAAGGAAGAGGAAATGTGATGTTCAATTAAAACTTAAGAGGTTGTATTACAACTACTGCCAGTCTGCACAGTATTTTAGAATGGAGGTCTTGTCAAACAAACCTGATTTCATTCTCTGATGAGATTACAAGTTTGGTTGATAAAGTTAACTGCATAGATATAATAGACTTAGTCTTTTATATGGCACTTGGCTTAGCACCACAGGACATTCTCATTAAAAAATTAGCACCATGCAATATCAATAAAGCACACTTTCAATTGATTAGTTACTGGCCAGATGACAGATTTCAAAGTAGCTATCAGTGGTGAATCATCCCTGGAGGAAGAGATTTCTGGTGGAAACCCACAGGGATCAGTAAAACAACAGATGCTACCCAACATTTTTATCAATTGCCTGTAAGTGATTTCGTTCTTTCTTTCTTTAACTTCTTTCTTTCCAATTACTGCTGCTAAGATGTGTGGATGACAAAGCAGAACAGGAAGGTATAAAACAGTGAGGACAGAGTAGCCTCACAGAGTGTTCTGGACCACTTGCTTATATTTGAAGTAACACCTATAGCCCAGGAATGCAACTATGAAATAGGAACTGTGTCATGTCAAGCTGTCAGGTGCAAAAGGACCTGGGATCATAGGACACAGATCAGAAAAGCACTGTCTGCAGGCTGACTGAACTCAGGCAAACTGTTGCTTGGGATATGGTACCTTTCTTTTCTTTTTAAATTGAGAGAATGATCAATTTTTACAGTCAACTATCATGAAAGATGTGGATTTCCCCATATTTTAAGGCCTTCAGCTTTATACTGAGTGTCTTTCTGGAAAGTGCCTTTAGCTGAACACAGATACTGGCCTCACTGCTGGCCTGCAAGGGTGAACTGTGTAACCTACATGTTGCAGTTTGGCAAGATCAGATGTGAGACAGTGAGATTCAAGGGATGTAGAGGGAGCCCTCGTCACACAATAGCTTCAGCAGTTTCCCTTTGGAAGGAACTCCTGAGCAAATATCTGTCCGGTACAACATCAGTACAGCACACACAACCTTGTGTCTATCATGGGCACAGGCTTCCAGCCTGCCGGCCTGAGGGCTGCAAACCTCCCCACACTGAGACAGAGGCTGAGGGCCCTCATCTTTCTCATCCTCTTCCCAAAAAGAAAGAAAACAGGCAACATCAGGCTTCTGCCAGCACATCTTATCCTCTACCATTCAGATGGAGGTGGGGAGGTGAGAATTCAGTGTCAGTGGTCACTAAACACCTACAGCAGCAGACCAAGCAGCCTTAACCCCACGGGATGGTTGTTTTTTTGTTTGTTTGGTTGTTTGTTTTGTGGGATCTGAAACTAAGATTAGAGTTTCCCTATTTGCTATAACTGCCCGAATTACCCTTATCTAAACTCATGCCACAAGGCCTTTCTTTTAGTGCTAGAATCCAGCCCACCTCTGGTGGGTCCCAGTCCCCAGTTCAGGGCCAGTTTGCACTTGAGGCCATAATGGCAGCAGACCATGCTTCTCTCTCCTCTCCAGTTTGGAGTCTCCACCTTCTTTGTCTCTTGTGGGTGACAGAGAAATGTGAGGATGCTATACGACAAGGGCAAAGCACAGTCTCAAGCACTGGGCCCTAAGTTGCTCCCAACCCAGTAACAGCGTGCGCAATGACCCTCTGATCACCAGGCTGCCTGGGCCAGGGCTATACCTGAATTGGCGAGGGCCAGAGCTTTAAGCGTGACAAACTCTTCCTTTTCCACCTTGAGCTTCTTGTAGCGGCGCACAAGTTGTAGGATGGCCAGGTAGAGCTCGAGCAGCCCTGTCAGACGAGAGTGTTCTTCATCCATGATGTAGTCCTCAGCATAGACGAGCTTGTCCTCATATGGAAGGGAGCGGTACACAATGCCCAAGATGAGGATTTCCATCCAGGCGCTCTGCAGGAGGCTCATCTGGTCCCCAAGGGAGAGATTGGAGAACCCTGATGGGGCAAAAGACAGCCAGGGTCAAACGGGTGCGCAGCAAAGAATCCCAGAGCCTGGGCTTCCTAATTTCTCTGCGGTCTATGCAAAGCACTCTCCCCCTGCAACTCTCAAAAAATGATTACTGAAGTGACCCCTGTCTCTGTGGCAAACAGAACACACAGAATATGGCAGCCTTAACGATAATCTCTTTTCAGTGATCTCTACTTCTTCTACAGCAGCAACTGTTTTGCACCACAACCTCCTGTTCACTGCACCTTTGAAATTTTGTGTAGCAGCCCATTTAGTCTCCCCAGCTGAACCAAAGAGCAGAGAGCTCCAGAAAGCAGAAAAGATTATTTCTGATGGAATAGGAAGAAATAACACATGCATATTGCAATCTCTCATTTCATACAACCTAAGAGAAGGTCTTGCTCAGCACAGCGCTGAAATGTCAAAAGCTGAATGTGTCTGTGAAAAAATCCTCTTCTATTCATCAGTATTCCCTGAGCTCCCCACCATCAGCATTCTGCCCCTCACAGCCAACCTTACCCTGTACACAAACACCTCTGTGGTGCTATGCAAACACCAAATTTCTTGCCAGGCCCTGTAGCAACAGAACAGTGAAGCAGATCATCCTCCCCAAACAGAAAAGGAGCAGTCAGAGTCGCATTCACAGACAGCCTCAGAGCCCCATTGGCTCTGGTGGGGAAGTGGAGAGGCTGAAACATAGAGGTACTGTCTGTCTGAAGAGAAAGGGAAAAGCAAGTGCATAGGAAAGAAAACTATACTATATCTGTTGTGTCCTCAGTATCAAGCCCATGATCCCAGAAAGCCAGATCATGAAAGAAAGATCCTAGGAGACAGGCACTATATGACAGCCATTGCAGACAGGGATGTCGAGTACAGTGAGTTGGTCCCATCTTGGCAGCTCCTGTCTGCCACTGACATGCAGGAATTGTGATTTTTGGCAGTTCCTTGTGTCTAAAGGTTCCCCAGGCAGTGGGAGAATGGGGCAGTCTGACACTCTCAGCAGAGAGGGCTGTGCTGCACCAGCTTCCCCTGCCAGTCTTCACTCCACATGTTTATTCAGCCTTGGGGTTCACTCTCCTCAAGAGGCATGGGAGCTCATTAGCCTCTGTCCCCAGGAGCCTGCCAGTCCCACTAACTGAGTCTTGGGCCCAGCGGGATGCTTCCACCCCACACAGCTCTCCCTGCTCACTTTCCCCGGATCCATGTCAAGGCCTAGGTAGCCAGGCGCCATGATGATCATTTGATTTCTCTTGCTATCAAGTTAGCAATTAACAAAAGAGCTGATGATTGCTATATTGACTGGCTGTGGGTCCTCTTTTTCTATCTGTGCTATCTCAGCTGGAGAAGGGATGGCAAAAGGGTGGGTTAGTGGTATTTATTTATCACTACGCCATGTTTTGTGTTTGTGTTGCCAGGGGAAGCAAAGGGTGATAATGGCCTGGCAGCCCTTGGACATCCAATTTCCCTTATCAGGCCACTGAATAGAAAAGAGGCCCCAGGCCACATTAATTAACAGATACCAATCAGCTGTCACATGTTGTGTGTGCAAGGTCTGAGGGGAGCAGTGGGTGGGAGGAAAGAATCAATAAACCACTGGGGAGGAGTGCCAGAGGGAACAAGCTAAAGAGTCCAGGCTGCTGGGGAGAGAAGCTGCAAAAATCCAGCTCCATAACTGTGAGATTGATTCCCGTACAGCACAGCCCACGTAGCCCCATGCCTGGTGAAACCCATCCCTTGCTGAAGATGCAGGGATGCCTTTCTCCTTTTTCTCTTCAGTCTCCTGCTCCTTAGTAGGAGTTAAGGAGCTCCTTAACTCCTATTAAGGAGCAGTCAGTACGCTGCTTATTTACTGCTCCTGAATGCAGCCATCCCGAGTCCAGGAGCAGGCTGAGGCAGCTCTCAGGCTTGGGTCCTGTCTCCTCAGGTCTCCTTTCTATTCAGGAACCTCGTAGGATTAGCCATGAAGCAGACGAAGCCATGCACAGGCACTGGCATGGTCTATGGTGCCTGGAATTTCTCATCTGCAGCCAGCTTTCAGCCTTTCATTCACCTTTCTCCTAGCTCTGCCTGTGGAGAACAGCCCCACATTTGGGCTGCTGCCTTAAGTCCAGTCTCTGGATAAATCATGTGGCCTTTCTGCACTGTCATTATTCATCTATGTTGCAAAGGGGGTTATGTTGTTGTCTCAATGCAGTCTGCCAACAAAATTTGTTAAAGATTGAGAAACAGTTATGAAGTATGGTAAGAGTATCCAAGACAGACATAGCTCACACATTTCTGTTACAGAATGAAGTGGAAAATCTTGATTTAATCTTACCAGTAGCCTATACACTCAGCACCTCTATGAATCACTCTTTCCCAGAGGTGGTTATGGCAGGTAAAGAATTGCAGAGCAGAGGCCATTCTTTACCTATGCCAAGGGGGAACAGAAGAGCCAGCTGCAATTGCCCTGCCCATCCAGCAGAGTCCTCTGCCAGTCTCCAGTGGTGAGCATGAAGGCAGGAGCTGCAGTGCCAGTTCTGGATTTGAAATGTGTGACAGAATTGGGACCCTTGTCCTCCACTGTTTCCACAAGTGGAATGCAAGGGCTGGGAGACTGTGATGTATGATGTTGCACTCCGCACAGACAAAGGAAGATCAAACAACATAGGGTTTCCTATATATGAAAGTTGGGATCTGGAGTGATAAATACTAATTTCATTTGGCCAAAATCAGAGGCTCGCTGTTACAGGTTTGTAACACTGGAGAACATCCAGTTGTGAAATTCAAGAGTGTCACCAGATCATAGCTCTCAGGAATTGCTAGCAATCCAGCCTTGTGCATTCCTGAGTTGTTTGATAGCACAGCATCCAGAAAGTGCCCTTACTAATCTGTTTCTTGCTGCAGGCTTTATTCTGAAAGGTGCTGACTACTCCACTGGCAGTGGGAGGCTCCAAATAAGTATCTCAGGACTGCATAGGCTCCGTGATCAGAACAGAGCTGCATGAGCATTTCCCTCCTTCCCAGGTGCAGGTAGAGAAAAGCTGCTTTATTTGCAATAGCTGATGTGACATTCTTTTTTTTTAATCATTATTTTTGTGGCTTTTTTTCCCCCCCTCAGCGATATGGCAGTGGGAGCTCCCAGAATTTAAAAAAAAAAAAAAAAAAAGAAAAGTCACATAATTTGTGGCAAGTGGAGTTCATAATCTGTTAATTTATTATCATTTCTGTCATTCTGGAGGGCCATTAGCAGAGGTAATAAAGGGAGATGTAATTATAGGATCTGAGGCCACTCCAGACACAGCTGCTGTCACTCCACTTGCCATATTTCATTCCATGCTAGTACTATCGTCTTCCTAGTGAGAGCAGCACAACAGCTACCCTGGGAGAGCCTTCGCTGTCACCTCTTGAGAGAAGTCCTGTCTCCCTGCATCAAGGCATGCAGAAATAGTAGATGTTCAAAGACAATTAGCACAAGCGGGGGGGGCTCACTCAGAAGGGTACAGCGCCACACTAAGTCTGGTTTTTGAGCCAATAGCTAATAATACTGCTGAGCTAAAGATATTTACTGAACACCATTAAATCATGCTTTCCTGTTATCACAGGACTTTAGCTTTGATTTTATTTGCTAGCAGCATGAGGCAGAAGTTTATACCAACGTCTGGGATCCTGAAGGGATGGTAAGATTAACACCACGCAGTTCTTTATTAATTCCACTGTGAAAACAAGGCAGACATGATGTAATTTCTGTTCCTTTCTCCATGCTGACTATGTCCAAGAGTTTATGCACACAGGAAGCAAAGTCCTGGTATTCTAAAAATCTCTGGAAGGCAGAAATACAGGGCACGTATAATCCAGCCTCCTGGCAGCCTCCTGGCCCTGCCCTGTTCTGCCCCCTTGCTGCCTAATGCAGTATGCTTTGTATATGTTTTTTTTGTTCCCTTTCTATGAACTTTTACTGCTCCCTTGTGTAACAGTCCCTGAGCTCTCTCTTGTATACACAGTCCTGTTATGATACCACTGCTTTGAACTGTACGAGGCTGATGGTTGTTATTACGCTGCAAAATCTTTGATAGGAAAAGAAAGAGAAAGCTGAGGTGATGACAGGTTTGTCCTGCCTTTCACAATGGAGTGGAAGATCCCTTTTTGTAGTGCAGGAGCCATCTCATTACTACACACCTGTTCTGGGATAATCACCATAGCAAACTGAAAAACCTTGTAAGAACTCGGAACTGAGCATCCCACTCTGCAAGCAAGGGAACTAAAGCAGGACACCCTGTGCAAATAAGAGTGGACAAGGTTAGCAGAACAGACAGCAGCACCTTACTGGACAGCCAAGCAGATAATTGCATTGCATGAAAACCACTCCTGTTAACACCCTAAATTCTGGGTTAGTAGAACAATCCAGGCTGAGTTTCCTAATCATTATTGTAACCCCATTTGTGATGAATCAGCCCCAGAAGGATTCCAGTGCTAGTGATGGATGTAATCCTTGCAGATCCTGCAGATCTCATGTAAGAAGGGCACCACTGGGATTAACCTCTACTCGGAAACACTGTCCTCAAAAGTTTATCCAGACTTTATAGTCCTACCACATAACATTCTGTCTTTCATACAGCCTAGGAAGTCACTAACCCTTGAGTCACAAGAGAAATACTCCCACTGAAAAAAGAGCAGCCACCAAAAAGCCACAAGAGGAGAGACAAAGAGAAGCAGTATACATAAGAGAAACAAAGTGCTCACTCATGCTAAGATGCATCACAAAACAAGGAAGAACTTAAAAGCCACGAAGCTAAGCAACATAATTACAAGTGTATGCAATGGAAGATGCAGACAACAAGCAAGTACTGGTTAAATCCTGTGATTCTGTGGTTGACCTCAGATATTCTCCCAACAAGGCAGGGTGGAAGGCAGGAGGAGAAAGTAGTACTGAGCTGTTTATAGTGAGCATCTGTTTGAAGCAGTCCTCTGGAAAGCAGCCATGTAAACCTCAAGGACATTCTCCAAATTCCCTGTCCAATCTTCCCCACATCCAAATCCAAACTATTTTTTTGGAGAGGGTGTTTGTGAAGGAATAGCAACAGAGAAGGAAGGGGCATTTTCCCTGCTCATTCTGAATCTATGTCCCAGAACCTTCTTGAGGATCATGTCTGCTCCTTCAGCCTGGGTCCATCCTACCTGCACGTGAGATGCTGTTGCTCTCTCACTTAGTTACACAGGCACACTCAGTTGGATACAGGCAGTCACATTGCCAATACATTGTCCTCATTATTTTTCAGCACAGAAGACCAGAGATTGACTGACAATAGCGAGTATGTCCTCCATTCCAAAGGGACTTGCTCTGTGATGAATCCAGTAAGATAAAAGCTTTTCTAAGTCTGCACAAGAATGTCCACTACAGACAGAGTGGGCACCTGCCTTGTCATTAGCAGTGAAGTCCAGTCACTATCATAACATTTATTTCATCTATAAACACAACAGACCTAGGCTGTAGCGATGTAGTTCAAGATCATTACAAGTCCACCATCCCAAGGGCTGTTCTCCAAGTGCTTTCTTTGTGCCACTCAATGCAGGTGTCACCAGGGACTTTGTTGTAGCACCTCAGAGCCTACTGCATAATGCCAAGGCACACACACATACTCATGCACCTGCACCAAGGGTTATATTGGAGTTTGTTTCCAATGAAGGCCTGCCACAAGCAGTTTTCTGTATCAATAATCTCCATCCATCACTATATGTAAAAATCCTGCTTGAAGAGAAACTGGTAAGCACAGCGATAAATAATAGCTCCCCTTACTGTCCACACTTTAGCCCTGTAATTTCCCATTTACCTGGGATGTGCTTCGCCCAGCCAATGATCACCACCAATTCCCTGTCTGCCAGGTCACAGAGGGTTGTCAAGGCTTTGATGTCACTCTCCGGCATGGTTGGATCAGGCATGGCATAAATCTTCTCTGGCTCTGCCACCAGCAAGTGGGAGACGATCTTAGTCACTGCACATTTCAAAGGAGAAGTTGTTGTTTTATCTCTCATGACAAAAGGTGTCATAACAGCCCTCTCTAGAAGGGTCTTCCTGCAGAATACAGGGCTGTAGAGGCGGTGGGACCTCAGAAATTGTGTAGGTCACAAGAGGACAGTACACTGCAACCTTATATGCTGTAGTGATCTCTCTATGCCAGACCAGCTCCATACAGGGATGACAAAAGCAGCAAGCTACTGTAAGGCTATCAATCACTATTTCAGGTAGATCCAACAGGAATAGGAGGAAGCATGAATAATCAACTGATAGGACCTGGAAAAGTTTAGGGAATTATTGGCCATATGGAAGAGAGAAATCAACACAGGACCAATTCTGTCAGGGTAGCTTAGATGGAAAAAAAGTTCAGCAAAATCACTAAATGAATTTTTATCATCTCCCAGGAAATTTCTGGTCTATATTCTAGATACAATATATATTGCACCCAGGCTACACCTTAGATGTAGCAAGTATACTTATGCACTGTGATCACAAGAAAAAGTGCTGGTGACTGATGGGAACCTGAATTGATAACTGCTCCATTGAACATTTTGAGACCAACTAAAGGGAACAGTGGTTGCTCAGAGGACCACAATCTGAAGACTGATACATACGTGGCTTTTTAGCTGGGGGAGGGATCTGTAAGCTCAAATAAGTGCTACTCTCAGAATCCAGTCTTCTCTTGTATTTCTGGCGGCCTCCACGGACTCGATCCAGACGAACACCTGCAGTTAAAACAGGATATATTCACATGATTCCTTATAGCTACCATCCTGATGTTCAGATACAAAAATCTGCTAAGATGTTCTCCACACTCTCCCAATCATTTGAGATCTCAGCTGAACTCAGAGATCCCAATAATAACAGGTAAGCTGCCTCTAGCTCTCATACTACTGCTGGGTGCTTTATTTTCTTTCAAGATGATAATGAAGACAAAAATTAACCCATTCAAACTCTTGAATCACCACTGATGTGATGGACAAATGGAAAGTCTCAGAGCTCAATGTCCTCTGGATGATCTTGCTTTTAAAAATAAAGCCTTAAATGTCAATCAAACCTGTAGTTATAAAAATAAGGTTTTAGATTGTTCTTAAAATTGAGGAGTTAAATGTTCTGTGACCTCTCACTACTTATATTTGAAAAAAGTGATCTATAGCAAATAGATTATGAACCATGAATTCAGCAGAAATGTTTCAGGTTTGATTAAGTAAGGAACCATAATAAAAGTAGAACTGAAATAAATAGAAACAACCTCTCCTACAATATAGCAATGATAAATCTGAAACAGAGACACACTGAAGAATGTGCTGTAGCTCTTTGAAAATACAGAGAACCAAACTGCAAATAGTACAGTGAAAGCAGTTCCCAGTGACTGACCCCACACAAAAAAACTACAGCAGCATCGATAACCAACTAAACAGGAACTCCCACTGAACTTCTGTTATCTTGAACTGCATCGGGACAAGACACGGTACTAAAAACTAATCATGAAAAAAGCCACAGATATCTGACCCACTGTCAGTTACTTCTGGCAGCCATATTGCCGCTGGCAATCAGTTCCTGAGAAACTGGGGCAGCTCAGTTCTGCTGGAGGAAACAGCTATTGCAAACAAAATCTCTCATGATAGAAGTAGGGGCAATCAAGTAGAATAAATCTTTGAATCTACACAATACAAGCGTATAAACACTGATGAGTTTATCTAGTCTGATCACAGGAACCAATTATGTGATACACTTACTAATCACACTGGGCCATTAATATTTTGCAATCAATTTACTGCATAAACACAAACATCTAAAAGCAAACACTCCAAACTTGTGCTTTTTGAACAACTTGTACATCTGAAAAACCTGCAGCCTGCTGACATATATTCAACCTCAGAAGGAGACACATCTGTCACACTGTATGTCTCAAGCCAATGCCCCATTTGCTTACTGGGTCATGGAAAAAGGAAAGCTTGTAATGTGCTCACACTGATCCCACTGACACCACGTGAAATTATTACTTGCCACAACACTTCAATCCTGGTGCCAAAACCGGAGCACCCAAACCAGATGAACTGACAAGCAAGCACCAACAGCCTTGCAACAGCAAGAAGAACCATTGCCAGTCAGGCTCTTAGCTACACAGCAGCACTGTGGGGAATCCCAGCAGGAGCAACACCACCTGCAGGTGTATTGGTTTAAGCCTCGGTGTGCTGGGGCATGCTGTTGGTAGGGCTACATAGCTGCTTCCTTTCAAGAGACCAGCTGCTGCCATTAAGCAGAGGAAGCAGGAAGACGGGAGGCCTGGAGTTCCTGAGACCAAAGGAACTGCTGCTGCAGGAGCATGCTCTGGGAGGAGGACAGGCATTGGAAGATGGACAGAATGACATGAAATAGAATGTGCAAATTCAGATCAAACCTTTCCTTCCCCTGCATTTTCTATTTCTGACTCTGTATAGAGAGCTTACTGATGTCCCTAAGAGTAAGTACTACTTTTCTCCTCCATTACACAGCAGATTTTCTGGAAATGTTGCCCACTGCTTCTTTTATCTCTGCTCCCTGCAGCAGGTAGCCTGTGGGCAAAATGTCATTCTGGGAGCCCTAATAGGTTCCAGTGAGTGATTTTTAGAAAGGGCAGATGGGGAATCCCAAACTTAAATTTATCTTGGGAGATCCTGGAGGAACAGCACTAATAAAGTCCTGGATGAAGTAGGATGCTGTCACTTCTGCCTGTGATTCTTTCCTTCTGTACACATTCCCTGGTTTCATAATTGAAAGAGGACCCCTATGCTACTATGCTCTGGTGAATGACTGACACCTACCTACAGCCAGGAGGAAAAAGGAGAGACAGATTTCAGGAAGTACCAGGAAACCATGTAACCAGCTATGAAAATTTAAAGGGTCAGAAATAATTCTGTTTGAAGGTTATGGAGGAATCTGGAAAAAGTTACAGGACTTCACTGCTGAATCACAGCTTCCTAGGATGCTCACAGAAGAAAGGTCACAGGAAGGCTCATTCCCTCATGCCAGTGGCAGGCAGGATGTCACTGGAATGGGGGACACCATTCTCAGATCAGTAGAAACCAGCAAACAGCTCTTCACAACACTTTTGCTGTGCACTTTGCTAAGGAGTACAGAGGGAGGACTGAGAGAGTTGGAAGAAAATGGGGAAAGGAGCTTTCTGTTCCTTCTCCCAAGGAGAAGTATGCATCTCCAGTGCCCAGCAGAGGGATGGCTGCACAGGTTGCAGCAGTATTAGGGACCCTCAATCAGATTATAAGGACACAAACGACTTAAGTGCATTAAAAAAAAAAAAAAGATAAGAGAGAGGCAGGGAGATTTACCTTCCATCCCTCCTTCCCTCACCATGCAGATAGAGGTCTGTTCGCCCAAGGTCTTTAGCTTGTTTATTTTGAACAAGCCTTTGTCCTCTGTCCTCTTGTTGTTCCCTATCCTGCATGAGACTCCTTGAGGCAAATGTTTTCAATCAGCATTTGCAGAGCCACTACCCTACCCTGTCACCAGCAGCTCCAGCTGCTGAGGGCAACAGCAAACAAAGGCATCTCAGGCTGACTCCCTGACAGTGACAGTCCAGAAGTGAGCATTGTGGCATAAGCCCTTTCCTAAAGAGCTGACAGGGGTAAGGGGTCATAGTTAGATGGCAGGAAATGGCATGGCCAAAATTCACAATCTGATACTAAGCAGTGGTGGCTTGTTAATGTTTGCTGTTCTGCTCTGGTTTGCTCACTGATTGATTTTAAGATAGGGAGGATGGTTACAATGCAGCTCTGCTAGGGAAAACCTAAGGGTTGTTAAAATGGGTGGGGAGTTGCAGTGCATGAGCTCAGAGCAAGAAAGAAAGCATCAAGTGGAGAAGAAACAGAGCAGGATGTAAACTGAGTGAATGAAAGCGAGAGGGCAGAAGAGAGATGTGAGGGGCAGGGCTGGAGGAAGGATGAGTGCTTTGTGCACCGTAATCCCAAGTGCAGAGTTCACACCGAGCCTGCAGCCACCTGCGTTTTAACTGAGAAATGCAGAAGTTGCTTCTGAGATACAGCTGGTCAGAAGGCTGTTACACAGGGTTTGATACCACAGCCTGGCAAGACAACACCAAGAGAAAGCAGCTGACTTCCAGCTCCTGCACAGACTGATTTTTCTCATGGATCACATCTGTCCAGCTCCCAGGAAAGAAAGCACTCATCTTACAAAGCCATCACCATGACAGGCACTCCTGGATCCCCCCCTTCTTGACACAGCGTCAGCAAGGAGGGTCAGCTAGAGCAGACAGGATAGGGGAATTCACATTTACGATGTGAGGTGCTACAGCACAGAGCAAAGTTTGGGAAGTATCACTCTGTGCTGACCTTCCTTTCTGGAAACTGCTTCTTCAGAAATGAAGGCTATATGTGCTGGAAACATCCCCTCTCCTCCCATTCCCTGTGTTGCCAGGAAATGCCGTTTGTTGAATTTTGTTACCTTTTGAGGCGCTCTGCACAGCAGCCCGGGTGCAAATCTGGGTCCCTCGTCCACCACCGGCATCGAACCCGCACTCACTAGCAGCATGCTCTCAGCTCCCCAGCAGCAAGCAAGGAGAGGGGGCAAGTACGGGGCTTGTGCAGAACTTGTCGGCTCAGCATCCTGCCCGGGGCAGGACTGTCAGTTTTCGAAGTGTCCTGTGGGTGCCACTCGTGTTCCAAGTGCTGGTGCGGAGAAGTCTGTGCCAGCCCCGAGTCTCTGCAGTGGTAGAGCTGATCCGCTGATCTGCTCAAGCTCCCTGCATTTCTGTGACATGCCCCTCAGAGAGATGTCTGCCCGACAACTTTGGGATCAGATGTCCCCATGCTGACTTGATAACATCAGGCTTCGGGTTTTTTTTCTTAATGGAAGTAAAATAATTCCATCTTTTTTTAAAAGCTGGACCTAGGCCCAGTCTGTCGGAAGTAAAAATAGCCGAGTATGCAGAGGCGACAGCATACGGAGTCAGGTTTAGTTTCTCTTTTATTTTCTGGGGACTAAAAATAATCTTAAAAGCTCTGTGAAGCTAAGCTCAGGCCATTGGGAAATGCAGTCTAGGCCCAATATCAGCTGTCGTGTCAAATTACTAGCCTCACCTCACTTTCCATCGAGTCCTATCACATGCTCATGAATTGATAGGAACAGAAAGATCCATCTTGCCAAAAGAGCTAACAGAGAAGCCAAGCTACAGGGTTTATGCACGGGACAATTTGTGTCTAGACCGAGAAGGACACAACTGAAGGGAAGAGAGGGCAAGTGCTTGCTAGGGAGCAGCATCTCCTGGACTGCTTTGCCCAGCTTACTCTATAAACCAGCCAGATTGCCCACCTATACCTTGAGGCACAGTCTGCATCAGTGCAACCTAGCTGCTCTCCCAGGGTCTGAGCTGAGTGGTGCTCTGCAGGTGACAGATACCCCTGTCCCCAGGAGCTGCATTCTAAAGCACAGGGACTGGCAGTACCCAAGAAAGCTGGCAAACATAGGCCGAGACCAGAGAAAAAAAAGAAGGGAAAAGTGCTGTACACAAGGTGTTCCTTCTCCTTTTTTGCTCAGTACATCAGGAGAGACGAGGGGATGTGGCAGTGGGAGGAGTGAGCTGGGAGGACGCCTGTCAAGGAAACGGTGTAGCTATGACCTTAAAAGTTAGGGGTGCTGAGATGGGGAAAGAAACAGACTATGGAGAAAAGTGCTTAGTGAGAAGATGGAAAGGCTGGGGCCTGACTAAGTTTTCTTTTGTCACTTGTAGATTCCATCACAGGAAGAGAAGAGAAAAAGTCCTGTTTGTGTCATAATCACTCTCCCGTGTTACAAGGGATAGAGGGACAAGGGATCACTCTCCTGTGTTACAAGGGATATATCTCAATAGAGAGATGGATCTGATCCCCCCTCTGATATTTTCAGGGATGTATTAGTTGAGTAGAAAAGTTGTTTTTCTGCTTGCCTAGCTAACCAGTTCCTGAACTGCAAGGGACAGGTTAACCCTGTAACAACTGATGATATACTTGGTTCCAGAGCCTGTCACATGCCCTGGAGCACTGATACAAGCTGTCACACACATATAAGCTGCATGTCCCAGGTGGTTGGTCCAAAGCATGAAGGATCTGATGTAATTCAAAAGCTTGTGAACCCTTTTCCTCCTTAGCTGCCAGCTCTGCTGAGGTGTCTCTGCATCCCTGGCCTGCCCCTCAAAGGTACAGCTTCCTTCCCATGCTGAGTCCCCAGTCACACTGGAAAACCAGCAGTCAAGAAGGGCTTCAGGAGCAGAAGGGAATAAAGAATACCTCGGTACATTCTTTAGCATTTTGTAGTGTTCCCCACACCCAAATCCTCACCTTCTGTTCATGGTCCATGCAAATGCTTGGACTGTTTCCCCTCATGGGCCTCTAACCAGTCTGAAGGAAGACAGAAGGCTTATTGACTTCTATCACCCACAAAAGCAATACTCACACAGCAACGGGCTGAGGGGCACTGTGAAAGAAGACACAGGCATATGTCTGCCAGGAAAAGACCACGGATGACTTTCACAGAAGGACCTAACAGGTGACGAAGCCACAGTGCCACCAACTTTCCAAGAAGTAATACTCAGAACTGAACCCCAAAAGGGGTGCTTGCTGCCTAGAGGAACCTACAGCCCTGGGTGTGATTCCACTTACCTTACTTTAGACTTTGACAGCTTTCTTCTGTGCATCTGGGCTCCTCTAAGAAGCAACAGAAAGAAGCAGGCAGATCTGCATTCACATCACCCTCCAGACGCTTATCTGAGGAGATGTGATGAACCTCAGAAATGCCCTGAAGGGTCAAACCAATGCTTTTTCTAGCTCAATTTTCTATTTCACACTGAACATCTGTGAGAAGACTGTTTAAATGTTTAGATAAAGGACACAAGCCTTTTGGATCAGGCAAGGGAGCATGAGCATGGACTGAAAAACAAAATTCTAGATTTATGACACAACGGAGATGCCCCACCAGCACATGGAGAGAGGCCCACTTATGACAAATCTCTGCAGAGGTGAGGGAGCTCCTTGGGCCCAAGAACACAGCGTGCTGCCACTTCAGCCAGCTCCCCAGCACAACTCTACTTGTGCCTTGGAACTTAAAATGTCTCCTAAAATTCCCACCTCAGCAGTGGTGTTTGCAACACTAAGAACTAGTGTCCACTGACACTTGTCGAATGTACGTGCCTTAAGTTACAGTAGAGGAATGGGACAAGCATCCAGGCCCAACCTACTCCTGCTCAGCTGAGAGGTTCTTACCCACTGCACAAATTTGTTGCATGATGGTTGGCATCTAAAAATCCTTGCACAGTTGCAGTTTTTATCAGCTTCCTCTTTTTGTATGTGTTATAAGAGCACTAGCCACAACTTCTACTGATGGAATTCACAGAGTATATTGGAAACCTTAGTAGAGGTGATCCCTCTCTCAATCTGCACTGATGTACATCAACAGAGTCTGGACTTCACGTTTGAAAGAACAGAGGTTCAGTTACATATAACAAGAACCTACGGACTCATCTGGGCAGATTAATGGTTCAAAATGAATGGAAAAATCCAACCTTGACAGGTCGATAATCCACTGGATGTGGCAGAAGGTGCTGTGAGGGTCCATGATGCTCCAGTCTGGTGTTCAGAAAGCAGATACCAAGTGCTGTCATTCCAATGTACACTTGCTGATGGCCCACCCATTAGAAGCTTCAATTCTGGAGCTTTACCATCATCCTACCAAAGGCTGCATACACTCTACATTGTTCTACCACCCAGCCCAGTTCTAGCCATACTACAAATGCTCAATTCATGTCTTGGAAAATGGGTGGGTGTAGAAGATACAGACATCAAGATGCCACTCACTGCATCTGGAAATCCTATTTCAAAGGACAGAGAAGTTGGTTGCCCATCTGTTTTTAAACACAGTTATTTTAGAGTAAGAAAACTAAATTTTCTTCTTTTTTTTTTTTTTTCCCCATCTGGATGCCTCCAGTAGTGATATTTCTGGCACCGGCTAGAGGCAGAATACTTTATAAATACAAAGCCATTAAATCCCATGCAGCAGCAACCTGATCAGGGCTGCCTTTTAATTTCCTGACATGAGCTGGCCACTAACCCAATTACCCAGAATCCCCGGAGGAGCCCTCATCCTTCCCAGGAAGCACAAAGCAAAAACCCAAGCATATTGCAGGGATGTCAGCTGAGCTTTCACTGGAATCAAATATCTTTTCGAGAACACATGGTTTGGAAGCAGGGATGGGGGCAGGAGGGAGCGGTTGCTGGAAACACTTTGCTCCATTGAGAGATTCTGACACTTAAAAAGAGAAATGAAACACCCTGCATCGCTGAAAGGAGATCCACTGTTGATTCAGTTATCTGGATTTTAGTGAACAGTGAAGGCAAAGTTATGAAGTAGAAGTACTTTGAGATTGCCAGTGCCAGGAATCCCTTGTTTAAGTACTGGACAATGGCACCCAATTTATAAAATCACAGAGCCAGGCCTACCCAGGAGTGACAGGTTTGTTTCCTTGGAAAGCATTTGTAACAGCCACTGGCTGCATCTGGAAAGGGAAAGAGCAGAGTTAGGATAGTTCTACTGGCTGCAGTAGGCAAGGTATTGCCAAAGACTCTGCAGACAGGTGAGTAAGGGGAACAGCTAATGGGAAGATGAGCAGGGTGAATTCTGTGGCTCTTCTCTCTTCACTTCTCATTCATATTTCAGTCCTTGGCCCTGCAGTGTCAGTATCCACACATTCTAGTGATGAGTACATCACAAATCAGATTAGACAGATAACGGTTTGGGAGCTTGGGGGATTTGTAACAAGGAATTTGGATGTCCTGTTGAATTTTAACATGTTCTCTAGTCTTACTTATTGAAGTGCATTAGAATGACAAGGAGCAAAGCTTGAGAAATGAATGGTTGTACCTGGGATTACTACATCACAGCAGATACACTTCTGGGAAGAAACAGAGTCAGGTAGCCAAAGTAAATCATCCACCTTTCTTCGCTAATTGCCTAAACTCTCTCTTGCTGTTAAAGAGCCTCCCTTTTCTGCATCCAGATCCAGGCTTCTTTCCCCTACCTTCCTTATGCATGTGGACTTCATCGTCACCACATAAGTAAAAGCTGCTGGGTGACCCTCAGAACAAGGAAGCCAGGCCAGAGGAGAATTTGCCTTCAAAGACATTCCAAGGGGGGCACAATATCTTGAACAAAGCAGTTTTCCTATTTTGGGAATTCTTATAAGAAATGCATCTGGGAAACTCTGGATGTACATATTTTCTGAAATAAGGTGCACCTCATCTGCCACAGGATACATCCCCAGGGCCCTTTCAGTCTTTGCCCTCTTTCTTGGAAGCCCCACAGGCCATCCTCAATGGCTAGGCATCCTTACAGATAACATTTCTGTTTGCAGACAGATTTTGCAGAACAGGAAGGTATGCACTTCAGCTGGACAAAGCTGTAGAGAAGCCAGGTCACAGTCAGCATAGCACAGGTTTTCTAGGGACATAACTTCTCTACAGAGACTCTTGGATTGGGGTACACTGGAATCGCAGACTCCAAATCCAGCAGCCTCCTATCCAGGTCTGTGAATGAGGGGGCAATTAGAGCTCTCTGAGGGCACACTCCAGATGGAAGGGAAAGTGAGAGACAGACAGCTAGACAGGCCAACACATCTGAGTCTGTTGGGCTCCACAGGCATTGCTTTCTGCCAGTCACTCTCCCCAGTGAGTCTTGCCTGCCCTGCAGCGTCACGCCTGGAGAACCTGAGACAGCAAAGCTCTGGTGTCTGTGCAGTTCCCTCGCTGCAATGCATTGATCGGAGATCTCTTAAAGAAAGTGGCCTGGATATCTGAGACACCTATTGATCGCCCCATCGGCTCTCTTCCTGCCCTGATCCTCATTCACTTGGCATTGCCCAAACAACCTGCACCTCTGTGTTAGGAACAGCCTCCCAGCTCTTAAAGGGACACAGTTGGCTGTTCATCTCCCTGCAGTCCACTGGAAAGGAAAGAATGTGCCTGGTGACCCTCATGTGCATTTCCAAGGGGATTCTGCTTCTGCAGAATCAAGTTAAGCATTCAGGAGTAAGGTAGAGGCTTGAAGTCACTGCTACCTGCTTTTTGACATCTTTGAATACTGGTTCCCCCTGCTTGAAAAATAGGCCCGCACCACATGCTCAGTTAGCAGACAGAGGTGTGTACATCACATGTAAGGACAGTAACCAGAAGAATCTTTCCTGTCTCACCAAGAAGAAATCACAAAGCACTGAACAAGGCACGAATGGAATATCATATTTTTCTTCTTCAGAGGAAGGACAGTCTCATTTCTCCCAGTAAGTGGGAAATGTCTCCCAGTAAGTTACCAGATCAGTACCAAAGATCTCAAAGAGAAATGCAGCAAGGGACAAACTGGCTTCAAGATCTCTCATTTAGCCATAAGATCATTTTCCTCCAAACGCTGGGCAATCAAACAGGAGAAGGAACCTGGCTTAGCAGCCTTCTGCCATGGATGGACCCAAGGAAGAAGAGAGATGTAAACCAAGGCAAGGAAAAACAGGAAATACTGAAAGGAAAAATAGCATGTGGCTTGAAGATCAAGACATATACTAATGAGCACATGGGGACTGCAGGATAGGTCATCTGGGAAAGCCAAAACACCAGGGACTTCAAAAACCAGTCAAACTACTAGAAATGTGTAACAGGGAACACTGTTGCCCTGGTGGATAAAGGGATGAATGAGCTAACAGAATGACAGATCAGAGATGTAAAAAACCAACGAACCTTTTCTAATCCAAAATCTCCTGTCAATTCTGCATTTCTAAGCAAGTCAAACAATTATGGATTTGTTCTTTCCCAAAACTCCTGGCCCTGTGGAGACCAAAGACTGTGAAGCCATTTTTTATCCCTTTTTGGATTTTGCTTTTAAAGATGTGTATTGATTAAACTCTGTATACTAATAACTTTGCTCTTCAACCAGGCTTCACATAAAGTTAACTAATCAGTGCTTATAACCCTTTTGCAAAGTAGTCTGACCCTTACTTCTCAGCTGGTAAAACTGAGCAAAAGAGAGAGAGAAAAGAAGCAGCATTTCCTACATCAGCTGACCACTCAGCGTTAGGATAAAAAATTCCTGTTCACAGATTGCTAAAATAGGCTCTTCTGCTTCCCTTGATATTGTCAAGTGTTATTACATCCCATTGCTATCAATAAATCTAAATGCTGTATATTCCACAGCTCTAAATATTATGAGAAGGATTACAGATACACTAACATCAATAGCAAACCACCCTTCCCCAGTGGTTTAATGATGCCAAATCAATCCCTATATGAATAACCAAAGACACTTCAGCACAAAAGCAGCCTTAAGAGTCAAATTTCAGTTTACAATCGGTTGTATCCCACAGGGTTCAGGAGTTCAGACATAGCATGGTGTGAATGAAACTATATTGTTCGTCAACCCGTGTCTGGTCTGGCAGGAGTTAACTGTTTTCGTACAACTTGGTGGCTAAGCCACAGTTCAGACCCTGCTCTGTACTGTATTACACTCCTAGAACTGGGAGCAGAGGTTGCCCTGGCTGCAGTCAGGCCATCACAGGTTCCTGCTGCTCAGAGCTGCCAAGTTCTGAGAGACTCAACTGCTTGGATGAAGGGCAGCACAGACACAGGCAGACAACAAGACAGGACCTATGCTGCTGCTGTGCAGAGTGACTGAAGCCACATCATCATATTTTTATGGTTTTACAAGATTAATGTAAGCAGGCTCTCTCATAACCAATGTGCTCTTCCACTAAAGCCAACATCACTATCATGGACTGGTATGTGAGTGAGCAGGTATAATGCTCCCCAGAATGACCACACAGGAAAGCTGCTTTAAAGGAGTTTCTCTCTAAATCTCAGAGCAGATGCCTCCCTCCCAGCAGAAGATCAAGATCTTCCCAATGAAATAACCTGCTGGGGAGGGATAGACTACACAAGACTGCATCTCCTTCCTTTGGTACCTGGTGTGCTCCAAGCACGAAGATATTTAACCGCAGAAGCTGCACATCCATCAAAGAACAGGGCAGGGTTTAACATCTAATCTACATTCTTAACAATACAGGCTGCCATCAACTTGCCTCTCAAGAAATGAGGGAGCACCAGTGCAAAGCAATACACGTTCAAGTGACATCGTGCAATTCATCACTGGCTGCTAAAATGGTATGATCTGGAAGCACGCTGCATGCTGGCATCTCGGCTCCAGCACGCTGGCCTTGTGCAGACCACAGCTAGCTGTTGTTCCTTTTAGATAAATGGAGGGCACTGTTCTCTGCCAGGTACAGCAATGCAGAGGGTTACAAGTAGCTCTTCTCCTTTCTACCCCTCCTCCTCTCGGTGCCTCTCCCTGAGGGACCCAAAGGAAACAAAGCTTTAAAGCCAATCCATAAGAATGTGTTTAATTGCCACTGAATTCCCTGTGGTTCACCTTGAATGGACAAGGACTGGGGAGGCAGGGGGGAAGGGAGGAAAAGCAGCACAAGGAAAGCTGAACACTGCTTAGAGAACACTGAACAGATCAATAAGCAGAACAGGTTGAGCATGCAGGGCAGGCGACCCACAGCTCCCAGACAAACCTGTGCTCCTCAACATCTTCAGAAAGTCTCCTGAGTGGAAATATGGGCAGACCTTCAAGCACACTGTGCCATAGCTTTGTATTAACTGCATCCTTCCTTTACTAAGCCCAGCCAACCCAGTCATAATCAAGCAAGAACCTTTCCTTCTCAATAATGCAAAATGACCTGGAGGGCAAGGAGAACAACACCCTCCAGCTTGTGGCTCTTTCAAGAAAGGAAACGGTTTGACACAGCCTGTTTTCAGTTATCTGTTGAATTTGCTATCATGCTGAAAGTAATATCCTAGCAATAATGTGCTGACTAGAACCACCCTCCTCTCTGGATTGCCTTCTTGGTCATGGCCCATCCTCTTCTAAAAATCATGTACAGAGATACCTTGGAAAAGCCAGAGAGCACAAGTGTGTAGTTGCCTTAGGGGATTCTACAAGGCCTGGAGTTCCAGGTCAGGAGAGAAGCAACTGCATCTTACCTTCTTTCAGCATCCCCACTTTGAGGCATTTCATGAAGCGACAGGCTTGACAGGACTTGCGCCTCCGTTTTGTGATCTCACATTCATTGGTGGCTGGGCAGCTGTATTCAATATTCCCTGCAATCAAACACAGATATGGTCACGCAGGAGACACGCTCTCCTCACTGACCCAGAGGTAGGCTGTAGTGCCCAAATATTTCCATAACCATTGGTCTCTATGCTTGCTCACTCATTTACACACACACACAGACCACAGCTGGCTTGTGATGGATGGCTCTTTGAGAGCCCAGCACTACTTATTAGAGCTCATTTCAGAAAAAAAGCAACACTGCTGTTTGTACTGTGAGAAACCTGCCCATTCAAGGGGCTGACTCAAAGCTGGGCTTTACACAGTATTTTCAAGGCACATTCTTATGCTGCATCACTTACAACCTGTTCCCTGAAGCCCTGAGAGCTAGAGCAAGTCTCACTCCACATCTACCAGGTGGATGTCACCTGCCTTCTTTGCCTTGCTTTGGGTACCACAGAGCTGGGAGTTGGCTTTTTCTCCTTTGCTACCTCCTGTCAGTGACATCCTGCAGGTAGCAGGGAAGCAGTTGTTGAGAAAAATGGGTAAGATGTAAAATGCAAGCTATCTATGCAAATCTTTTCAGTTTTACTTTAGTAGTCCTTATCATATCTTTGTAGAGAAAATCATTTCTGTCCTCATTTCCTTTCTTTTATGATCACAACATCACCTCCAAGAGAAAACAGAAAAAGAGGCATCTCAAATTTGTTTCTGCTCACACTATATTTTATAATAAGCCAAGCATATAACTGAAACATGGAAAGCAGGAGTCTGATCTGAGGATGGAATGGATATGAATGACATGTAAAGCAGCAATTATTTAGCCCTAGAAGCTAACAAACAGAAACAGCTGTCTTCATCCTGCCATTCACTGTGAAGATGCTTCTGAAGAGGACTATTCCAGTTTTGCTGTGGAGCAGGACCAGAAACCTGGCGTCAACAATGATGCATTGACAGTCATAAAGTATGCCGGGCAGTCTGGCTACTAGGTAAAACAGGCAGCTCCAAAAGGGATTTCTAAAATCCACAATCAGTTCAGAAGGATAGAAAGGTTGTTTTGGTGGTTCAGAGCAAGAAACTGAGAGTCAAGAGTTCACTCACGGCTGTAGCACAGGTGAGAGCAGAGAGGGTACACAGCCTGGACTTTGTATACCACCAGATTAGAAGGGAAGCTCCCAGTTCAGTAACACCAGGACAGGACACTTGTTCCTAGATCTGCAATGGATTTCTGCGTTCATGTTCAAGACCCTTCTTTTCTCTGCATCTATGCATACAGTTTCTAGGGGTGGTGACTAGATCTTGGGACTAACTAAGCAGTCAGAAAGCCCACTAACAATCAGAGCTAAAAGAGAACATAGATTCAAAAAGGAGGAAAGCACCATTTTATTTATCTCATTATGCTTGGCCCTTGCTAGTTGAAACCTCAGAACCACACAGCCCCTAAAAGCATAAACTTTATCTGCCTGCTAGTTACAAACCTGCCCTCTGTCTTGTCACAAGACCTGCAACTTGACTTAAAGCTCCAGGCCATCCACCTCATTCCTCACCATTGTTCCTTTGTGCCCAAAATGCAGTTTGTCCGCAAAAAAAAAAAAAAAAGAAGTTGCATTTGGTCATTGTGCAGCACCTGAATTTCAATAGCTAGCAATGTAGCAAGGTTCTCAGAGACTTGGAAATTGAGATTCAGGCATGATTTCAAGGTAATAAGCCCCTGCTCTAGACAAAGAGCCTTACAGATTTCTGAATACAGAGGGCCTGATCTCTACTTGCTTCCTCACACAGGAAAGAATAAAGCAAGAACAAACCTGGAATAAAACTCCACCATAATCTCACTTTGAAGGTCTTGCCTTAGTTTCAATGTTCACCTTGCACACCAAAACCAGCACCAAGGTTTTGGAGAGCAAAATATTTCATGTTTTGTGGTTTCAAGGCCAAAAATTCACCTCCGAACACAGAGACACCCAAGGGCAATAGAGCCCTAACAGCAGAAGAAGGCAATGACAGCCCTCTCCAGCAGTTCAAGGTCCCTCCACAATGAGTTCAACTTCTTCATGCCTCCCCCTGACAAAGTACTGGAAATGGCCTATGTAGGCTAAATCACAACTCAACTGTGAAAGTGTCAGAGTAAGTACTGGGTATCATGTGTACCATGTAGGCACAATTTGAATATGCAACTTTCAAAGGCATTCTGTACTGGGATCACAACTGTTAAAGCATCAGAGCCAGAAGGGGGTGGCCACTGGGCCAGCTCCCCTTCCCATATGGCAACACAGCGGCCACCATGCAGTGCTGCAGTCACAGGATTTGTGGGTATGTAAAAGTGAGAAAAATATACCTAGCTCCAGTGGGACATCCCTTTCAGCATGTCTTATTGCCTTCACACTGAACATAGACTTGCATGTCCTTACACATACCTTGTTCCCAGTCTCAAGGAAGAAAGCACCAGCAACCATGTCCTGCAGCCCACTCTGTTGGGTAAATGCTAGAGGTGAAGCCCAATGTGCTCTCTCCACACAAGAACTGACACTAGGAGACACAAGACAGTGCTGCCAAGCTAAACAGACTTTTTTATCAAGCCCCAAACACATCCTGTACTGGGTGGACTGAAAGCTACAGCTGGGGGCAATACCCAACTGTTTGCAGGACGTCACCAGGAAAGGCACTATCAGCATTACCCAGGCAGAATTCATCCAAGAAAAACTCATCTCCAAAACTTCGTAACAAAGTTCTCTGACTTTTTTTATTGTTTGTTCTCTCAATTTCTTTTATGGGTCCTGGGGCCGGCTGCCAGCACAGCGAGCTGCTCGCAGCTCCTGTAATTTCTGTAAGTGCCCTATGATAAAGTGATGAGATTAACTCATCGGAATTCCAGCAGCCTCGCAGCGGCTGGCGGTCACACCATCAGCCTGGCTGCTGGCACTTGGAGAGTGCTCCCTCTTTGCTACAGCAGCTGGGGTGCAGAAGGGCCTCCGTGCACACAAGAGTTCAGACAGACAAGTCCGTATACGAGTATAAATTTGTGGCACATATTGTATCGTGAATTGTAGATTATGTGACCTAGAAAGAAAAGGCAAGAAAATGGGATAATCTACTAGACAAAGCCTTGCTTTGAACCATCACTTATTAGAAAGGCTTTCCTTGGTTTAGGTAATATTTACATTTGATCCAAAAAACCTGCTAGGACCTCACCGATGCCACCACACAAGGTGACTCCTGGAAGGGGAGGATCTGGGAAGGGAGAGAATGACTCCCTGAGCTTGGGGAATGTGGTAACTTGTCACACAGCTCCTGCTCCTGTTATGGACTTGGCTCCTCAAGGGAGATGAGCTCAGAATTAGTATAGAACTGAAAGCACAAGCTGCTCCTCCATGCTTAGTCAGATCCTGCCTACTCCACCGCATACAAGGAAGGAAACTCAGGGACAATCAAATAGAAATAACCAGGAAAGTCTTCAGAGATGAAGCCTTTTCCATTTCTGCTTTCTGAAACAAACAAGCAAACAACTGAACCTCTTCTTTCCTTCTGGTTTCTTCTGCATTCCTCTTCATCATTCTTTCCCTATCCTCTTCCTTGCATGCTCCATCCTGCTACTGCTGCATACCCGTCTCTCCCACCTTGTTTCTTTAGTCAAGCTTTTCCTGAATTTCAGTGCAAAGCCTACATTTCAACATATTTGCTATTAAGTGCCAAGTTTCATTTGTTCAGGATAAAAAGTTTTCTTTCACCCCTATGATTTGATGCAACACACTGAAGTTATAACCAGCAGCATGGTGCCACACTGCTGGTCTTGTGGTGCCAGAGGGCTGAGAGGAATTCACAGGGAAATCAATCTTGCAGCCTTCCCAGCTCATGCATTTGTTGCCTTTTATCCTTTCTTTCTTTCTTTTTTTTCTTTTTTTCCTTCAAGGATTACTTTCAGAATATTGTAGGTTTAGGAGAGTTCTATAAAGCACAGAGCACAGTGCCTCCACGATACAGCTGCAAGAGAAAGCAACCAAACTTTTCAACTAGCCACTAGCTCTGGTGATCTCTTCACCAGAGTTTCAGGACTTGCAAACTTTTGTCCTGGATTTGTTTGGTTTTGTTTTTTCTCCAGTTCCAAAGGCAAGCTGGTCATTTGGGCGTCCCACTGACAAAAGACCTAATAACTGTAAAATGGCCCGTGATGAGTACCAGCACGTCTCTGCCCTCAGTGGGCACCAGTCCAACCTCTTCTGCAGCAGGACAAGGGAACACTGATAGAAAGCATGCATGGGATTCTCTGTTACCTTCTGCTTAAATTATCTGAGCCATCATAATCTGAGTCCTGGTGTGAGGATTTGTGAAAATCAGAGGAAAATCTCTAGGAGAGCAAATAGAGGTCTCCCCAGGTGTAATACCAACACTGTTTGCCTTCTCTGCTCCATGCAAAAGGACTTGGACATTTTGCACAGCCGCGGTCAAGTCACCCTCTTGCCTGCATGTGGCTGCAGGACATGAGCCCCGGGGCTCTCTAGCGGCAGCACACAGCTTTCTCTCAGCCTGACATCGTTTCTTGCAGACAGAGGTTTCTGACACAGAAGTATTTACCTATTGAAGTTTCAGATGACAGATCCTTCTGCACAAAGCAATCTCTACGGATGCACTGAGGCAAAAATAAAATGAAAAACTAACAAAGTTGAATTGGACTGCAGATGATTTTCTGACTTCAAGTACTAGAGCTATGATAATAAATAGCAGTCAGGCACTAGATACTGGAAATACGGTGCTTTTTCTGGCCATGCTACAAAAGTTTTTGGAAGTCTAAGACGCTGTATTTTTGCTGTGAATTTCCATCTGAGAAATATAAGAAGGACAGAGGGACAGGACAGAGCCTGACTGCCACAGCCACTACTGCAGGGTCACAAACCTCCCTCCTGCATCTCACAGGTTCTTTGCTGCACTTGTGGAAGACTTTTGTGCTCAGGAAGATGTGCAGACTCTCTCAGCTGCTCTTACTTTCCCAGCAGCCATGCTGATCACTATAAATACAACCAGGAGGCCCTAAAAGACCACGGATTTTGTTTCAAGCCTGTTATAAATCCACATAAATCTTTTGAGCTGCATTATCCACATTTTAAGCCCCTTAGTGGTGTAAGGGCATCCAGGCACAGCAGCTGTGTAGTGATGTTCACAGAGTTTGAAGTTTGCAAGACTCAAGCAGAGAATCCACGGATGCAGACGCTTTGCCTGATAAACAACCTGGCCATTCAGAAGATGATGTTAAAGATGTCTCTTCTCTCTGACTCTCCGATGTCCCATTCTCCACAAGTCCTGTTGTTTCACCTTATGGATATGAGTTCCAATCACACAACAGACTGACCCACAAAGATCAGAGAGGGAGATCTTAATTCAGGTTTATTTTGCTGAGCTTTAAGATTTTCTATTAATTTTAGAAATAGCCTTAATTTTCACTATTTGAAAATGAAAAATAGATGAAGGGCAGTCATAGTCATGAATATATTGAATAATAAGGGCAGTCATATGTTCTTAGTTTAATGCTCAGAGAAGTAAAACTGTTTACCAGTTAGAACTGAAAAATAAAAGCTAATGAAAATGTATTTGATTGATATATAATGTTCTATCTGCTGAGCAAACTATTACAAGAATGAATATAGTTAGATTATGAATACGTATCTATAGCATTTGTCCTAAATATGGATGAGAGAATTATATAGGATTTATATAGAATATGAATTTTAAAAGTTTTTAATTCAGAAATATTGTAACAGACCTATTTCATTTCATTTAACTAGTATGAAATTTTGCTTTCAAATCAGACCTGTTTTAAGCAACAACAGTAGCACATTTCAAGATGCCCAGGGAAGCTGTGGGTACCCCATCCTCAGAGGTGCTCAGGATGAGGCTGGATGGGGCCCTGGACAACCTTGATTTGGTGGGTGGCAGCCCTGCCCACGGCATCAAGGTTGGAACTAAATGATCTTTAAGGTCCCTTTAACCTTAGCCATTCTATGATTCTATGATTTCATGACCTCAGAGATACCCAACCATGTTTCTGCTAGCTTTCAGCCCATCTCCTCCCCATCAGTCAAGAAGCAGTTGACTTCATGATGTTGAGGACAGCCTGGCCTCACCTGGCTGAAAGGAAGAGTAAGTGGCAGAGCTGCCAGGCTCTGCCATACTTAAAAACAAAACAAACCAAACTTTACCTCAAAAAAACCCGTTAACTCAAAAAAAGTCTGCAAAGTTGGGTGTAATACAGCTGAAGAATGAATACTTTTTGGAAATATTTTTGCCTGTCTCTTGTATGTTATACTTGAACCCTTTTCCATGTATACCCAGGGTTGAGTGGATACAACATGCACTACAGCACAGCCCTAGGAATTTCACATTTTTCTGAGTCAACCAAAATGTGCAATCCTATTGCCTACCCAATCTCCCTAGGCTCAGCCTTCAGCTCCATAGCTGGAACGCTCACACTTGGCACAGCACACTGGGTTCTCCTGCTACTGGGAACTGAAGCATTTTGGTGCCTCGGTCACTAACACAAGCTGATGACAGGGTGAGAGAAATCTCCACTTACTCCTTCCCCCCATCTGTTACACATTAACAGGCAATCAATTAGGGGACCACAGGGAGAATATGGCTGTGCTGGGGAGTAGGGCTTGGAGAAAAGCAGTCTCCCTTCCTAGGATGAGATCAGCTGATATAATACTAAGGCTGATTACAGGCTCAAGTTACTGTTGCTCTGAATCATTTTCAACTTCTCAAAACTTCCTAGATTTCTTTTTCCTCTCTCCAGGTTAAGCCTATATTCCACTCTGCCACGAAGAAGTTCTTGTACTGCTCCCATGAGGGGTTAGTTTTTCAGTATCTTCCTGTATAAAGAGCCCATAAGGGCTTTGCTTCAGAGTAATACCCTTTCCCTCCTTTAGTACTCAAATGCGCCAAAAAGAAACACAGGGAATGGGTCCAAGTGCTGGAGAAGGAACAGAGTCTGTGCTGACAGTCAGAAGTGCGACTGAAAGTCCAATCACAGGAGATTCAGCAATGACAAATCACAGAAATCACACTGCCAGAGTATAGCCCAATACTCTAGGGATGGACATCCTTTCCACACGGCATAATGAAAAAGGAAGACTCAGTGGGGCAATACAGAATGATCATCTCCATAGCAGTATAGTGGCAGGGAGATACATCTGGAATCTTAAAAAAAAATTAAACTCAAAATAGTCAGTTCTGTAGAGATCCATGCTAATCTGCACCCTGTATTGCTCTGTTCACTCCAGAACTGAACATTCCTAGTGATGGAACATTAACTAAGTAAGATTGGCCCAGTCAATGAACAAGAAATCAAGAGAGTGTTGCTGTGGTGGGCTGACATCAGCCCTCTACCCACACAATGGCTTGCTCTCTAGTCAACCCAGTGGTATGCTCACTAGTATGCTTTCCGTTGCAAGGTGAACTATTCTGTCCTTTTTCTCAGTTAGAGAGTGTAAGAAGCAGAGAGAGTATCTGTGTGTTCAGGCACATTTGCTCATACATAGTCTGCTTGTGTAAGTACACCCAAGCATCTGAGGATATTAGAGCCCTTCTAGGGGGTTCCCTTCCTAGAGAGAGGAAAGTATGCACTTCTACTTTCAGCTATATTGTTGGACCTGTACATGTACACATCTGCAGCATGCCTCTGGCATTTAGGACACAGACATATACCATATATGTGAATTGTATTCGCAAGATCAGCGAGCTGCAATTTGTCTACATATAAGTGCACTGAGGTTATCAAAGTCATCTAAGGAGTTTCTGATCATTGGTTAAGACTGGCAAAAATTGGCACACTGTACCTTGAATAGTCCTCTTGAAGAAGGCTTTGCATGCCTCACAGGAAGCCACACCGTAATGGTACCCAGAAGCAATGTCCCCGCACACCAGGCACAGCCGCTTGGGGATGGCATTAAGCATGTACTCGCACTTGGTGGGTGAATCCTCCATGATGGCACTGGCGCAGTCATCGTAACGCTTACGGCAGGACCCACCACCAATCCCTGTGCCATTGAACATGGGCGGTGAGTCCAGGCCATTGGGGTGGCCACCCATGGCAATGCCGTAGCCACCGCTAGCATCGGAGGAGCCGCTTGGGCTGTGGTGGCTGATGGCGTCGATGCCAGATGATGGGCTGGAGGGCTCGGTCTTGATGAAGGACCCACAGCTGGAGGAGAGATGCCGCTCCTCCGTGGCCATTCTGCCGAGCAGCCTGCAAAGAGAGAGCAAAGATGTTCAGCGGCCCCCTGGCTAAATGCAGCTCCAGGGCAAAGGAGAACTCTCCTTTTCCACCTGAGTCCAATTCCAGTTGGCTCAGGCACTCCAACACCACACAGGTGCTTCTCCTCAGGGATACAACACAAATCACTAAGAACCATTTGCCTACTTCCCACCAAACCACACAGAGAAAGTTAAGGCCATTCATGTAAATCGCAATTTCAGGCTGTTCACAAGCTAGTGCTTAAGGGGCATCAGTGCTGGTGACGCAGAAGCTACCCAGAGTAGACAAACCCCGGGACAGCAGAAAGAAATGAGCCTACCTGTGGCTGGCCAAATGAAAAAGATCCTCAATTAGTTCAGGATTCCCTGCCCTGGCTCTAAGCAGAGTACACAAGCACACCCTGCAAAAAGAATCTATTCAGAATGCATTTTCTTTTGTAATACAGAAGTCTCTGTGTTATTTTCATGTTGGATTCGCTCCTCCTCTTCATTAACATCACTAAAATGGGAGCTCAGAAACTGATCTAATCAAAAGCTTCATCCAGCTTAATCTTAAATATTAAACTTCCTTTTGCTTACAAGTGTAAGACTTCTTCATAGAAAGGCTTCTCTCAGATTTCCACTTCTTATAGTCATGTGCTCTAAAACATATGGAGGGATGGCATCTTTACCAAATTTGAAAGCTTTTATTATTATTAACTGCAGTCAAAGGTAATCGTATTGTTCATATGAAAGTTTAGTCTTTTTTTAGAACCCTGCTAATTCTGATGATATAACATGGAAACGAGCTGCAGGGGTTACTCGTTTAGTCTATGAACAAATAAAAAAAACAATCACTTCTATTGTGCATGATGTATTTGCAGCCACCCAGGTTCCCTGGACATCTCCTAATTCTCCTTCTCATGTCATGTACTTTTGCTGCGTTCTCCTAATTCAGACTTTCATTATCCATATAACTGTTCTTTGTGCATTCACACAGAAGTTTTTGCAAACCTCAGATCTGTTTCATCCTTCATCTCTGAATTTCATTTACTTTGGCTATTTCTGTTCAGTCCAGAAGAATTCAACGAGGCAACTCCTCAGTAGTATGAAACCGGCACTACTCCACCGCCTCTCCAGCTGAAGGTCTGGACAGCAGTCAAGACAAAGGTATGCCATCAATTACCTAGCGACATTTCCATATTTTCAGTGTTATTTTCAGACCATCACTTATATAACTCCTTATATTATTTGCTTGTTTTCCCCTCAAAATTAAATTGTTACCATTTTTTTAACAGACAGTTAAACTTTAAGCAAGTTACTTACTGAGACTCTCAGATCTTTTCAAGAGTTGCTACAAATTATTTAATGCCTTCTGAAACACAGCACTGCAGTAGTCAACAGTGCACTTCATCTACCACTGTGCTATACACGCACTTAGCTTTGTTACAATCCTCTGGGGTTCTTCAGTCTTTCTTGATAATGTACTGTCATCTGCAGAGTCTCATTGCTCACCCACTTTGAAGATTATTAATGCATGAATCAAACACCACAACACAGAACTTTTTGGGCTGTCCATGTTAACCTTTACCATCCTGAGAATTGACCTCCACTTCTTTTCTGGGTAGGGTATGCCTACTCTTTGTTTTCTGTCTCTGACACTTTTAAATTGATAATAGTATTAACCTGAGAGGTCAGATTTTCTCTCCAGCAAGATAATTTGTCAACGGCTTTTAAGAAAACCTAAAAATATGCAATCAAGTGATTTTCCTGATGACATGTCCAAAGAATTTTGACTGCCTGGAGATGCTTGAATTTCTTCTTGGAAGATCCACTGGTTTAAAGTTACCACACCATGGTCATGTGGGTAATTTCCATTTCTATTTCAGTTTCAGCCTATTTACCTGGTATTTATGGCAACTCCTCCTGCCAAGAGGTCTGACCCATCAGGTGACAGGACAAAACATTTTGTGACACAGCAACACTGACATGTATATATTACATACATCATTTCTGTGTGTCTACTGATATGAATGTACATGTCTGATACGCAACGGCTTTATAGTTCTATATCCTTGTGATCTCATTTGACCCAAGTATCTCTTGATTTTCCCTTTCTCTGTTTCATCGTCAGCATTTGACCTCATCTCCCATCTCCAGGAATCGATCATACAAGTCCATTATTTGGCAAGATGGTTGACCTTGAAACTATGGGCAGGCATCTCACGTTCCTGGGCTGCTTTGCCTGGTGTTACTTGAGAGGGATCAAGAGTTTAGTCCCACTCAGAGACAGTGTGATGAGTTGATGAGTCCCCATGCTTTTCCCAGAAAAGCAGAAAGCAAAGCAAAAAGCTGCTTTGCTGGCCAGATTCTGGAACCTTTCTCTGCCTGAGGGGTGTATATGTAATAAAAACCTGAAGATCACTAAGCATAGAAACATGAGATTAGGATCAAAGTGGAAGGCAAAACCACCATTAAAAAAAAAAAACAAAACAAACAAACAACAACAACAAAAAAAACCCACTTTTCTGCACTGAAGAACTCCACAGAAAAAGCAGCTGAAGTTGCACATTAAGGGCAAACAGAGGACAACACTATGAAAAAGGCATGACAAGGAGGTAAGCTGAACTGTCAGATTCAGTCAGGTAAGTTCAAATCCCAGCTTCTGTCTCTTAAAAAGCCCAGAATCCACTGACTGGGAAGAAATGAAGGAGCAACAAACAAGATTCTGAACTGTATTAGAAAAGATACTGAAAACTGGGAGTAGAAGGACTTCAGAGAATTAAGGTTAAACAGAGATGACAGAAGTCCTCTGCGTCTGTGCTTATATCTACTCCAGCTAGGGCATAACATTTCACATTCTTCATGTTAGCCATGTATAAAACACACTCAGAGTACACCTCCTCATCTTAATGGAACCCCTTACAAACCCAAAGTCAAACCTGAATATGGAAAACAGAGCTACTACTGCTATGGCTGGTTGTCGGAGCATAAGGCTGCTCACTTTTTCAGATTTGGAAGTATTTTTGGAAGTCCTGTCTACCGTATTACTAAGTGTAATCACTATTTGCAAGACAAGATGCCACAGTGGAGTTTACCTACGAACACTGCTCTCCCAGGCCATCATAAACAAGGGAATCACAAAAAGGACGGGACAGTTGCTTGCAAACACTTCTCAGAACTGCTGTCACAGGTCCAGACCGTACTGTTTAAAAAAATCTTAGTTCTGAACTGATAGACTTGAAGACTAGCACTGTTTTGTCACCAGCAAGTTACGGGAAGCTGGATTTGCCTCAAACAGACCCAGTGAGGTGTTTCTGTCCACTAGGAGAAAATAACAGAAAGAAAGGTTAGATCAGTCTCTTAGGACCAACTGCCTTCTCGACTCACAACCTCAATTATGGAGGCTGCCATACAGTGACTCGTGGTCAATCAAACAGAGCAGCAAAACCCTACATCCTTACAAAGGATGTTACTTTTCCTTCCGGTGAGACAGTAAAACATAGCAAATTCTGGTTAGGTTTGAACAAGTGCTTTACAGACAAAAGCCCTTAGCACCAAGACAGACCAAAAAAGCAGAGCTAGGGTGTATCCACTCATTCCAGAGGCTGTGTTTTTCTTTTGTGTCCCCTGGTAAATAGTTGCATGGTTGACCAATGGGCAGTAGACACTAAGTTAAGCTTCTCCAACTCTGACTTTCTACAAGTCCCACAGAGATCCCATTGTGATTTTTAAGCAGACTCAGTGTGTCCCCTGGCAAGAAAAAAAACCAACATATTGAACTTCAAGAACAGTTAAACCTTTTTTTGCAAAGAGTTCAAAGTGATGAACAGCCATTTTGCTCAGCTCTAGTTACCTTAATAGGAAAGTAAAAGGAGAGAGACTTGATCCAACTCTCCTTTGCGCTGGCACAGGAAACTCCGTTACTATTTCTGTGCCCATGTAACAAGCTTAGAGGTTCTAAACATTTCATTCTTTTCACCTTTCCTCATCATAGGTCATTCCCTCTAATCCCTTTAGCATCTTTGTGGCCTTTGTCTGGACTCATTCCAGCTTACTTGGGTCTTGCAGCAAGGTGCCCCAAGTCGCGCACTGCAATGATGCCACAGCAGTACAGGGGAGAGACTCTCCAGAAAGTGCACAGTCAGGCACACTTACAGGCCAGCCATGTGTAGCTTCACTAGCCATTAGCCTGTGCACCAGCTCACATCATTGCATACCCACTGTCTCCCCAGGAGCTCTCAGAACTTAAGCTGCTTTGCCATCTCGCTGTGCACAATATGAAATTTGGATTCTTCCTGTTCTGAAGTAGATCTGGCATCACCTTTAAAGCATACACCACTAATTTTTACTTGTTTTATCAAAGCCAAGGCCTTTTAATAATGCACATTTTTTCAGCCTAGGTTGTTTGGTTTTTTTTAAACACTGATTTGTTTCTAATATCTTTCAGTTGTGTCAACTGTAAATTTAAGAACTACATCTCTTAGATTTTCCTTCAGGTTGCTAATGAATATTTAAAGCCAAAACAGCACCCTTTTGGACACCACCTTTGCAGAAGGATAAAGAATGTCTATAACCCTTCTGTTTATACTCTGTCAGCTAATCCATGATTCATTTCACAGGATTTGTATCAAAACCAATTTGATCTAATTTCCCTAATAAGATCTTACACAGCTTTGTGTCAGAAGCTCATGCATGGTCCAGAGATAGTCTATCCACTGCTTTCTTTTTGCCCACTAATTATCTAATTGTATCAAGAAAGGTTATTGTCTGACTACTCTCATTTCATAAACCCACTGCTGTTTATCACTGATGATGTTGTTAGCCTTTGTGTGCACACTGCTGTCAGACAAGTATGCTCTGATCTCAGTGATCCTGCGTGTAAATATGCAGGTTTAGACCAAGTCAGGATTGTGCTTTAGGTGCTCCCATGCCTTTAGTGTTATCTCTTTTGAGCAGTGATGTTGATTTAGTCTTAGAAATTTCTCCAATTTTTCTCTATCCTTTCACCCTTTGCTACTTCTCTACAAAGTTCATTGTACATTTTCTGAGGTGGTTGTTTTTTTTTTTAATTTTGCCAGAAATAGTCATTTGTAGCTATGTTCATCTTATTATCCCAGTTCTAGGAAAGGAAATGGCATCAGTAGTTTCTAACTACAAGCCTTTGTTTGCCTCAAGAGACAAACCCAGAGGTGGATCACAGCTGCTTTCAAGACAGCTAGAACAACATATGTTGCTATTACAGAAAGTAGCTTTCCCCTATCAATAGGATTCTCTATCAGCTAACATATCCCAAATTCGGTAACAATTCCATCTGAGCAGCTCCAAGTGCCAATGCAAAACCAAGTACCTGACCCTGCATGTTCTCCACGCAGCGCTCCCTACTCCAAATAAGAGCTAGGGAAGTTTAGAAGCATTAGTGCTGATGTTCTCTAGTGAATGAACTCAATACATTATCTTCAACATTAAAAACATGGTTATCAGTGCTATACTCGTTTCTTGAAGGAAGGTAGGAATGAGCATCAGAAGTTCTGCCATGTAGGCCAGTCCTTCCGCCAGTATTTTCTGATTAAATCACACAGCCACCAACACAGCATGCTGGAGATTTCCAACGCTAAGACTGAAGTTGTCATTAAAACATATCTGAAATATATCTGTGTAAAGTATGAACATGAGTAATGAGTGAGCAAGTGAACATCCTTTCATAAATTCCTCAGAACAAAACCTTTTTTTTCCACAGGTACTAGGAACAACGCAAAGGTCAGAAATAGGCTTTTTTGGTGGTTCTCACAGATGGACATAGACTCCAGACAGAATTCTATTCTGAAAACTCCTATGATCTACCATAAATTGAAGAGTCCTGCAGGCAACATTCTGGTACAGATTGCAACTTTCAGGTGCTCTATGGCTGTGCTTGTGGTTCTCTACATTAGTCCTGAAGGTCACAACTAGGGAGTCCTCACAGTGAAATCAAGCCTTACTGAAAAAAACTGAGAAGGCTGCCACTATAAATCTGCTCACAAAACCATGCTTTGGATTGCACGAAAACTTTTAGACCAGCCATGGAAGTTTAAAGACTCTTTAATAAGCAGAAGCACCAACAGTTAAACAGTTTTAAAAATCCAACCTTCCCGTGGTTACAGGCCTATTTTTACTATCAGTATTTTAATAATACCCAGGTGACAAACTGCATGTGAAAATGAGATGTGCATATCATACCATGATGCCATTGGAGCAAGACAAACTTTGTGTCCTCTATGGGCCATATGAGAGAGCTTCACAACTCATAGCTGGCTGACAAGCACTAGATCAGCTTCTCAAACACTCACCACAACCCCAAGAATAAGCCAAATTTTGTCAGGTGGCTTTTTTTAGATACAGAAGCAAATAATGTTTTCAAAATGGAAGGCTAGATATGACAGCTGCAATAATAACCCGAGTAATTATAGGGTGCAGGCAGAAGGCGTTCATACCACAGGGCCAAGTGCCTCCCATCTGTGGGCTCCACTTGCACCATAGACAGCTGATGCATGGCCCAGGCTCTCGGCCTCCCATGTATTGGGGGCAAGGCCTGTCCAGCCATGCTGCTCCATTTGAACCTAAAATGAGAGGAACATCATCTAGAGACACTGCTTCATCCTGCCTGACAGATCTTTTCCATCTTTTCCATGCAATGGTCTGAGAATAATGGGATCTGCTAACGTGTCACTTCAGTGCAGTAAGTAATTGTGGATAAGTCAGCCCTAACCACCATGGTCCAGGAAGCTGTTCTGGGAATATTCTGCCACACAGGAACATATCCTGCAAACTTTGTTTCTCTCTGAAGGCAAACGCCTGGGTACTGCGTGGGTGACAGGCTTAATTACCGAGCTGGGTGCCAGATCATAAACAGAAATTGCCAAGGTATCAAGTACCTAGGTTTTAGAAGGTTTTGCTTAAATCATAGCTTTTTGCTTTGCTAGAAAGGATAAGACAGTCATAACCTCAAATCAACCTAAATATTTTTCTCTGGAGTGCAGATATGATTTCTAAGGGTTTCTAATGTTCTTGCTAGCAGCAGCTCCCTTTGGCTTGCATATTCTGCAAAGTACCCAGAGACACTCTCTGCAAAGCATTCATCCCTAGTATAACCACATAGTAAATACTACCTACTTGCCTTCAGAACAAACACAAATCATAGCTTAGCAAAACATTGATGAGTTTGCTGTAGTGGAAGGAACTTCTACTCCACAGCATGAACACTAACCTGGACAGTCAGGTTGTAACAAGGTGCAATTGTCTGCATTTTTTAAAAATGCAATACACCATCCTAACTCTAATTGCAATCTTTTCTGTTGCTTCTGGTTCTGCTGAGCATCTGGACCTGGGTTATTCTGTACAAATGCATCACATTTGGCTTGCCTTTTAAACTTGCTTTGAAGAGAGAGATGGACTTTTAAATTTGCTTCCTAATTTGAGGAGGTCAGGCAAGGAATTTTTGAATCAGGAGGCTGAAGCATCTAAAAGGTAAATACGACAGGTAGCCAACTAAGTGCTAGAGCTCTTCAGCTGCAAGTGTCAACCAAAAGACCTGTCTCCAGTGTCAGCCCTGAGATGAACTGCATTATATGAGATCTCCTGAAGTGGGTTGTGGCATGGGACAGTTCTGTCATGTAGACTGGAAGAAAAGATTCCTTGCACAGGCGTGGGCAAAGGAGTTCCAAGCTGGGTTCTTTGCTAGATAAGAATATGCAGGACAGCAAGTGCACATACTCTGGCTCTTATACAAATAGTATTTGCATGTCTAATGCCCAGAAGACCCTTATCCCTTTGACCCATAGTATAACCAGAGCACAGTTACATATCAGTAGATTTGCTCCAGTCCAAGTTAGCTTGCACTGATGAAAGCTGCCACAGCAAACTTATCTGGAGGCTGCTTAAGAAATAAAAAGCTTTCTTGTGGGCAGAAGACATTATGGATATCCTGCTAGCTTTTGTCCCTCTTCTCCTTCTTGTAATTTCTCTTCATGCTTAAGACAACACTCTTGTTAGTTAATGGTAAGAAGTATTACACAGACAAAGTGACAATTAATCTGGAGGTGTGACATATATTATCAGTTCACTCTCTTATTAAAACATCACCTTTTGAAGGTACCTTGCCCTGCGGTGTACTAATGGCTGTTCCTTTAGAGTGAATTGTTTTAGCACTTGAGCTAATGCTTCTACTTACCATTGATACCACTATGAAACAAGGATCAGGATCCACTTGCCATTCACTGTTTATCTAAATTCTACCATCAGCCCTTTTTCCCCCTGCTGTCGTTCTATATTTCACATCTCCAGGCTGTCTGTACCTTCTTCCTCTAATATTTCCACATTTGGAATATTGCTCACACCAGTTCAACATTTCTGCTTGCGTATGGCGAAGCTAGATACAGTAATCCCTATTGAAATGCTCAGCTAGACCTTCATTTATTCTTGAATGTTTCCTTATACCTTGTCTATCTAGGGCACTTCTAATCTATATCTCTCTTAGTACCTTCAGTGTCCTTCAGACACTAGTGAATGATACTCATACAACAACATATTCAGTAGAGCACTTCAAACACTCATACGTCAGAATTTTGCTTTCACCTTTTCAGCTGAGCAAGGAAAGGAAAACCTCCAGAAGAGTCATTCATGTCACATTCACTTTTGCATCCTGGCCTGATCCATCGTCTCATCTCACACAGACTTCTTTTTTCACTCAGTACCATTTCTGACAAAAAACTGCCACCAGTGCAAATTCCTCAGCCTGCACTTCCTTGAATTTCAAGGTATCTACTGAAGACACTCCTCTCTTTAGCCTCCCCTACAATTCATGATGAAAAAGAGGAGAACAAAATATAAAGAAAGACACAGAAGTACTGTTTAATTCCAGCAAGTGTTTCAGAAAGGATTTAAGATGGGAGCTACCTACCTATCAAGGATATCATCCTAGAAGGAAATATGAAGAAAGACTACATTATGAAGAAAGAATTAACATTTCTTCTGAATGCTAATTTACCAAAAGGGTATCCAACGTTTATTCAGACCAAATCTGAACTTGAATGTTCTTCAGTCCGGAGCATTCTGGAGTTCTCTGACTTTGAGTGATTGCCATTTTTTTTGGAATTTTTCTTACATCTCAACACCAAAGCTGCAACAGGTCTCTGCCTTTTTCTCCCATCCCCACCAAGACAATCCAGACAGGACAGACAGGCTTTGCCTAGATTACACCTGTAGCTCTTGGAGAAATCTATAACTAAGTAGCTCATCATTAGAAACATTACTCAAAATTAGATGGATCCTGAAAAAACTTATTAGTTTCACATACACTAGAGCATGTAAAATAACAATGGACAATTACTGCTTTTCAATTTGAACATGTTGTTGTTGTCTTAAATCCCTGGCTTTTCTGGGAGGATTTCTAAGACAATATAGAAACAAAGCAAGGTAACTCAGAGCAAACACTGAATCTGGCACAGGGAAACTGTCCCAGAACCACTAAAACAGCGGAAGTGGGAGTGGGTAGAGTGGTGGGGAGAGAGAAGAGAACTGTGTGGGGGTAAGGGCAGGCAAGAGACTTGTGCAGCAAAATGGACCCATGATGCAGCACAGAACAGAGAAAGGGATTACAGTGGAGAGCTCACTGTGGCTAACTGAAACCATAGGACTGGGGAGATGCTTCTGCACACCTTAGACTACTGTAACACACAGAATTATCATTACCCACCTATTTAAGATATCCCCAAGGTTCACTTTTACTGGGTCTTTAAAATCTCACCATTGGTAGGTATTCAGCGTATTTTCTACTATCATAGAATCATAGAACCACAAGGTTGGAAATGACCTATAAGATCATCTAGTCCGACTGTCCTCCCACTACCACTGCTACCACAAGCACTAAACCATATCTCGTAGCTCCTCATCCAGACGCCTCCTGAACACTGCCAAAGACAGCAACTCCACCACCTCCCTGGGCAGCCATTCCAGTGCCTGACCACTCTCTAAAAGAAAAAATTCTTCCTTATGTCTAACCTAAACCTCCTCTGGTACAACTTGTGGTCATTTCCTCAGGTCCTGTTTGTTGCCTGGGAGAAGAGGCCAAACCCCTTGTCATCACAGCCTCCCTTCAGGAAGTTGTAGAGTGCAATAAGGTCTCCTCTGAGCCTCCTCTTCTCCAGACTAACACTCTAAGTAGCTAGTTGTAGCTGACCCAAATTCCAACCCTGAGCCCTAATGACTTGTTTTAAATCCACTTCATTCATCCATTGTTCAGACTGTCCCCATTTCCTTCCAGTCTGCTTGACCCTCAGACTCCATGATGTCCTGCTTACCTGCCAGAACAAGAGATGAGAAGACCACCACAAGCCACAAACCTCTCTGCGGACAAAAATTTGTGTAATAGAACAAATACATGCTTCATTTCCCCATCATTCTGGCTTACATTGCACATTCTTTTATCTTGAAACCAACAAAAACTTCCACCCAAAACAAATTCTGCACTTAAATTCCCTACATTTTCCTCACAAATTAACAACACTGAGTGTACAACTAAATGTTGTTAAAAAAAATAATCAAGCGTTCCTTTCCTATTATGATGAATACATCTCCTCATCCTAGGAAATTTTCACTTTTCCTTCTTTGTATTTTGGAATGTGAAAGAAAAAAACAAAAGCAAGCTGTGAGATTTTTGACCTCAGTTTTACCTCCCGTTCTTTACAGTGTCTCTCCTAATGGGCAAACAGAAGCCAAGACACACACAGTAACATAGGCATATGGACAGCTAGGCACCTACAAAGATTTACAGCTGCTTCTGCACTTTTGCACACTACTTTTCTGAGATAGGCTTTATTCAATAGGGAACCTGTGCATGCAAGTGATACATACACGCAAATTTATCACACAAATATATACAACCCCATTCCTCACTTTCAGACATCCCTTCTTTCCTCATTATGTGGATGCACCTCGGTACCATTCCAGTAGATTCACTACAGAAGCCAAACTATGATCTCATATTTTCAGATCATCACAGCGAGTGTTCAGATCTTTACAGGAAATAGAGTGCAATAAAGCAAAAGATTAAAAAAAATACAGAAATTAAAAATCAAATTAAAATACATTAATTAATATAAACAAAAAGAAAAAAAGAAAAAAAAAATCACTGCCTAACAGGGCTACATCACCTGCAGCTTGTATTCTGACCATGACTCTATGTTTACAAGAACACAAGAGGGAAAAGCCTGCGTATGATTTTACATGTCTGCACTCTGTCTCATTTAGTATTTGAGCACTCTTTGTTCTCCGTCCAGAGGTCTGGCGCCCTTTGCAGACACATCTCAGAGGGGGCTGCCCTCTTCAAGGAAGGGATGGAAAAAGAAGCAAGTTTCAGCAACCTCCAGCCCGGGGTGACCCAGCCCACCCTGCCCACATATCCTCCCTGCTGTGCTTGTTCCGTTTGCCCTTGGAATGCTATCACTTATTATCACGCTGACTTCTCCAGATGGGGCATTTTGGCTATTGATCTGATAAATAAACAGCCTGCTCGCTCGATCAAAATGTTATTTTGCATTTCAATTACTGTTCACTAATGCAACCTTCATCCCGCCAAGAGCGCTGCTGGCAATGACACTCGACCTGGCACAGGCGTTTGCAAGCAAATTCGGCAGCGCCTGCTGCAAGCACCTAACGGGATTACCAACCTCCATTAGACTCATAGATGGAGAAGGAGATGGATGGGCAGTACTGGGCTGAGAGGGGAACAGATGCATGCAGAATAGAAGGTGTGAGAAACCTGGACAAGAGGTGGGGATAGGTAGAAGCAGAAATCCGTTTACAACAGAGCTTTGCCAAATATTTTGATGTTGGGAGGTCTCAAAAGCTAACTACATCCCCTCCAGTCACCTCCCCTGACAGTTCATAGCAGATAGACTGAGCTCACTGTGTGTGAGCCATGCAAGAGTTCAGAGCAATGGGAAATGGAAATCAATGTCTGGTGATGAGCCAGCAGTAAGCACTGCAAACCCATCAGAGCAAACAGGGCCATTTCTGAAGCAGGTTCTGCAGCCTAGGCCCACTCACATTCAGCTGCATGAGGGATGCAGTGTGGAAAACCCGAAGGGAAGAAACCCTGTAAGTCCTTGATGTTTCCTCCAGTAGAGCAGGAAGTACCAAAAAGAGTAAGAAAGGGGTACCCAGTTCTATTGGTAAGATATGGATCTTTAGCAGGTGTTGGTCTCTATTGATTCAGCATGCTGTTTACACAGGGAATACTTTGCCAAATCCCCAAACTGATTTCACTCAAAGCCGACCACCAATGGGAAACACAGCACAGCAAGTCAGCGAGTAGCAACCAGCAGTGAGTGTTGAGACAGGCATAGCTATCTGGTTAAGAGGCTGCTATTAGTCCTGAGCTCTTCTATTCGCATCGTGTGCTTCACCAGGTAGCCTTGCTTTAGCTGTTTCAGCAGCAGACTCCTACTGTATGATGCAGAACACACCTTGCCCATCGCTTTTTTTCCCCCCTAGATTTCTAAATGCAATTTAACATGTATCATAAGCTGACTCAGTCATTCAGCATGCAAGTGGTGTTAAGTCCTGTCACCAACCACTGTATAGCATATAGGAAGGTGCTGGATTTAGCTCCCAGGTGACAAAGTAATATACATAGTCAACAAAGTGCATTTATTGTTATTTCAAAATATCCTTTGACAAAGATCTTTCACCAGAACTTGACTATCTTCTATTTCATTACCAGACAGCATCCAGACTGAAATTGCCAGTCATCTATGAGTTAAAAATAAACAAACCCACATAACGTCCTGACATTATATAAACGTAATGCTAAGTATAACACAATGAATGAAATCAATGTGACGCATAGGGACAGGATCTATAACTCCACACACTCACACTTCATCTGCTTTGTGTGCCTGGATCCCTCTGCCCTTGGCAAACCAGGCATGTCCCCAGCCACCCCTCTCTGGTCAGGTGTGAGTGGATCTCCTTGTTTACATGCTGCTTTGTAGCTCAGCCTATCGGAAGAGTCCTATCTAGAAGTAGAGTTGCTGATCCATTTTGTACCTAGATTACATTTCTCCTCAGCACTAGGCACCGATGCCCCAAACACAGCCCAAGGACCCATATATATGTTATTGCTCCTAGTTGCTGGTTCTGTACTTACAGAACAGTCAGGTATAAGGTACTGAGTACTCATAATGCAGCCAAAAAGTTTCATACTCTAATTCCAATCTCAACACTAATTTTGTAGACTTCAGCAAGTCACTGCAGAACTCCAAAACACTGCTTTGCCAACTGAAAAGCACAGATACAGTCCTGAACGACCTCTCAGGAACACCAAGAGCATTCATCAGCAACTATGCTTGAAAGAATGGAGCATACAGATGAAAGTGGTAAATAGGGTAAAGGACAGATGAGCTGCTACGTTCAAGTGATGGCCTAAGGATGAGGCTGTTGATGTAGTCTACCCAGACTTCAACAAGGCCTTTGACCATATTTTCCCCAGTATTCTAGAGAAGTTGACATGGCCCAGACAGATACAGTCTTTGCTGCGTAAGGAACTAGCTGGATGGTTGGGCTCAGAAACTGGCGGTAAATAAAGTTAAATCCAGCTAGTGGTAATGATTGGTGTTCCCCAGGGGGCAGTACAGGGACTTGTCCTGCTTGATGTCTTCATTGTTGACCCGGACAAGGGGATTAGGTGCATCCTCAGCAAGTTTGCACTCCGCACTGGAAGGAAGTGTCGATCTGCCTGAAGGTAGGAAGGCCCTGCTATCTGAACAGACTGGATCACTGGGCTGAGGCCAATGGGATGAAGTTCAACAAGACCAAATCCTGGTCCTGCACTTGGGTCACAACAACCCCATGCTCCATGCTTAGGGCAGAGTGGATGGAAGTCTGTGCAGAGGAAATGGACCTGGAGATATTGGTCATTGCTTGGTTAAACAGGAGCCAGCAGTGTGCCCCAGTGGCCAAGATGGTCAATGGCATCCTGGCTTGTATCAGAAATAGTGATCAGCAGGAACAGGGAGGTGACTGTCACCTGTACCCAACTCTGTTGAGTACAGTTTTGGGTCCCTCTCTACAAGATGTCAAGGCCCTGGAGTGTGTCCAGGAAAGGGCGAGGAAGCTGGTGAGGGGACTGGAATACAAGTCTTATGAGGAGCAGCTTAGGGATCTGGGACTGTTTGGTTTGGAAAAGAGGAGGCTCAGGGGAGATACTATAGCTTTCTACAACTCCCTGAAGTTGTGGTGAGGTTGGGGTCAGCCTCTTCTCCCAGATGACAGCAATAAGACAAGAAGGAATGACCTCAAGTAGTGCCAGCAGATGTTCAGGTTGGATATGAGGAAAAAACTTCCGAGAAAGAGTGGCTAGGCAATGGAACAAGCAGAGCTGCCCAGGGAGGTGGTCGAGTCCCTGTTCTTAGAGGTATACATGAAACGTGTAGATGTGGTACTAAGGAACACAGTTTAATGGGCAATGTCAGTGGTAGATGGACAGTTGGACTAGATGATTTTAGAGATCTTTTCCAACCTCAATGATTCTATGATTAGCAGCAGAATTTGAACATCCTTCTTCAGCACTGTAGCCCAGAGCTTAGCTTGTGTAAGAAGTAGTTACAGTTTTCTTGCATGCAAGCCAGCCAGAGAGGAATTGGATTCACAAATCTGTATTATACAGATCAATTCTGACCTCCTCTTGCATCTGACTGCCCTTTATACTGAATCCCCTGTGACCCAGTCTACACAATAACCTTATCTCTAATACTGCCTAATCCTATCTCCAGCTCCCTGGGTGCTATTTCACACACCAACTGTCTCCTGACCACACCACCATACAACCCATTTTTGTTTTCCTTCACAGCTAAACTTTGCTAGAAGTTTTTCATCAAGAACTTACTGTGTTAAAAAAAAGATTTCCTATTTTCTTACAGAAAAATGTCCAATTTTGTTTTGTACTGTAAAATTTCCAAAACAAGCATAAACAAAGTGAGATGCTTAGTTTTGCTTTGTTCCTAGTACTTTGTTTACTCTTTCATGCGCTGCCTTGTGTTCTTTGACAGGCCAAGCACGCACTGTTTAAAGAACATACTGTAAAAAAAGAAATTGTGAGTTTTCTCAAAATAAACTTCAACAGATTTTCTACTCAGCTTAAAATTTCATGTTGCAGCCAGATTTAGGATGAAACATTGGCACTCTGTGCATCTTGCACACAGCCCTCTGCTTGCTCTTCACTGAGCAGGTCTATTTTCTCTGTACTTAATCAAAAGCACATATGTTCTAATGTACATAGAGATGTTTTGATACACTTCTTACGTTGTCCTCTTCAGTGAGGCAGCTTAATGAAACAAATAGTGGCAAATAAACTGCATCTAAATCACCCAAAAAGTTGGAACTCTACATAAAAGTTCTGGAATTCAAGACTGGAAGCTGTGACATCAACTCATGTAAAACAGTCATTCTGTATTACTTACCCTTTTTACATGGTAGGGATTAACCATGTGTCAAGGAGCATCACAGCCAAAAATCAACCCCTCTGTTTTGAAAGCTGAGTGCAACTGGAGAAATCCCACTCTGCTTTTCCATTTGGTGCCTTTTAAGCTTTACCACATTCTTTCTGCATCGCAATGAAATGACTGCTGGCATGTGATCAGAAACTCAGAAATCCTGGCTCCCTATCAACTTACAAAAATTGACCTGGACATTTTATCCACTTTGATGAGAGCATGAATGAAACTTCTTTCTCATTCACTCATGAGGAATGCTGCTGCTTAGCACCAACACAAGTACTTCACTTTACAACCCACTGAGAAAAAATTGTTGAAATTAGTATAAATATCTTACCTGCTATCTGAATCCTATCCAATGACAGTCAAAATAAATGACAAGTGGTTGGAATAAGATCCTATCTCTCTGTTTAAGTCTTGATCCAACTGCCACTGAAAAAGCAAAACTAAGCATCTACTGAAAATAAATAGGTTTTTTGTTGATCTGAAGAGAAGTTGAACTTCAGGATCAGAAGAGTTATCTGAATGTTGAACACTGCAGCAATCCCACTCCCTCCATTGAACTTCTAACAGTGTTCTGGACACTTGCCTTCTAATGTAAAACCACAACTTCTACAAGAACACTTTTACTTCAAATATTCCTCGTTTCCCTCTGGGAAAGATAAGTTGTTTTGCTTATTTGAAATAGAAGTGTGTTTGATAACCAAGATCCTATTCCTAAACCATGGTGAGAGAATTCCAGTCCACGGGGTTAACAGCAGCTACTTAGTAGGAAAAGCACTGCTTATCCCAGATATGCCTGAACCGCCTGTTCTGGTGCAGAGGTACCAGCTGCAGTGCTACTTGGCATCAACAGTGAACCTGGTACCGAATAGGCGAGATCAGCAAAGGAGCCACATAAACTGCAGTGCTAAGAGAGGTTATTTCTGACCGTGTACAAAGACAGTGCAAACATCACAGAATCACAGAATGGCCAGGGTTGGAAGGGACCTCAAGGATCATGAATCTCCAACCCCCCTGCCACATGCAGGGCCACCAACCTCCCCATTTAATGCTAGACCAGGCTGCCCAGGGCCCCATCCAGTCTGGCCTTGAACACCTCCAGGGATGGGGCATCCACAACCTCTCTGGGCAGCTGTTCCAGCACCTCACCACTCACTCTGTAAAGAACTTAACATGAATATCAGTGTTTGTTTTTCTATGTTTTCTGTGGATAATTTAGCTGTTTAAGTTCCTGACAAATCTGTAAACTCTTTAAAGTTTCTCTGTCCCGGCAGAACTGCTGGATGGATTCTCAGACCATGAGTGGTTGAGAGTGAGTCTTTGATATAGACTTTTTCAAATACTAAATGGAAACTGTCAGATTTGGTACAGCAAAAATCTCACACAACAACAACACGAGATCCCTCCAAGGTGACTCATGGCCTATAACCCTGCTGGAAGGTTACACAACCAGTCAGATTTGGGACAAGGTTGTAAATATGAAGCATGTTTCCTGCAAACCTATACTCATTTTGGAAGACTAGAACACAGAATCAAGTTGTACTGCCCAGCTTCAACCTTAACATTGAAAAACTTAGCTGTTTCGCAAAAGCACTGACTTGTAAACCAGACACATCACCCAAACCTTGGAACTTCTTTCACTCCAGAAAGATTAATATTGGTCAAAACTAGTTAAAAAACATTGTCTTGCCTTCTAGCAACAAAGTACATACAAAAAGCACTCTGCATTGCAACCCTCCACTTCACATAGCACTTGGAAAAGTCAAGTCTGGAGCAGCAGCAGGTGGAGAAGGGGGTTATGGATTCTGGTGTATACTGTCAGAGCACTGTTTATTCTAATCAATCAACTGAAAAAGTAGCAGCTGAGAGTAATTATTAATAATCGAGTAAAATTGGATTATTTCTCTGCACTGCAGTGTTGTCTGGATTGAGAGGCTGGTATAGAAAAAGTTCATCAGAGCAAGCTACTGCAGTAAAATTGCTGACCTCAGCAGTTCATCAGAGAAGGTGGAAAAGGGAACCTCAACTAAGCATATGGGCAATGCAATCTGCTCTGCATGACGTATAACAAAAATAATTATTGGAAGGCAGCTGAGTCTAGACAGTCAAATCATCATATAGCCAGCTGTATATCCAAGTGACAGTAGTAAGATCTACTGCCAAAGCTTTTCAGTTCTGAGGGATTTGTTTTTTGTGACTCTTCGTTTCTGAAAGCAGTCAGCTCCCTCTTCCAGACATACTGCCTGTAAGGAAGGGGTTTGGATCTTGTGTGAATACTGTGTGAATATGTTTTGCCTTCTGTGCAGCTGTTGCCTTGGCTGATCTTATTCTCAAGCAATTGAATGGAAACATTGCATTATACAATGCATGCAATGTATGCATCCAATATGATAAAATATACATCAGAAAGGAACGCTGTACCAAACGCACTGCAATTTACTCAAGTCTGAATAATTGATGTTTGCCTAAAACAACCACAATGTGGCACCGCACAGAGATATTCTTACCCACAAACACAAATACTGAACTATGACTAAATAACTCGCACTATTACTGCAAAAACAATGGCTCAGCAACTTCATTAACTGACTTGCGGACAAAATTATATTAGCCATTTGTGCCTATGAGTACCTTATCCATACAATTACACACGCATCTTTTAAGTGCTTTGCAAACAAAATTTAGGAGCCTTCATTTGAAAATTTAACTCGGACTCGGTATTAACAGTCACACTGGGTGTAACCCAGAGTGAACCTTCCCTTGTAGTAAATGGAATTGTATCAATGCACAAAATTTAAGCTGCAAGACCTAAACTCCCAGTAAGAAGAATACTGCCCAGTTACGTGGGGAATACACTGTTGCTACTGAAGGAACCAGAACTTGCAGTTCTTTGACATCTGTGTGTGCAAGACCTCAGCCAAACAACAATTGAATTATCACAGCAAACATTTTCTAACAACTTACTAATTACGTTTTCAAATTAAATATTTACTTCTATCATGAGTGTTTCTATATCATCAATAGAGACTGTTATTTCCCCATTAACTTCAGCAATTTCTTAAATGAAAATAGCCCTTTACTTAAAGGGTGGAGGACAGAATCTTGAGAATTTCAGTTTCCTCAGAACTTGTGGATGATACAGAATGCTACACAACCTCCCACCACATCTTACAGGAACAAAGGATATGATGAGCAAAAGCTTCCTCATTACCTGCAGCAAAACACTGCTTTCAGTGTCCCACTGCAAACACCAGGTATGATAGCCTACTTATTTCTAATATTTATATTTTTTCTCCATTTCAGGAAGTGAGGAGAGAAGAGAGATGTAGTTTAATGTTTTTCTTTGAGTCAAATCAGTCTGGAAAAGTTTTGATAGCGTGGATCATCTACCAGAATAGAACCACTAACTGCAATGTTAGTGCCTGCTTTAGATGTGAGTGCACGCAGCAGCAGGTAGGAACAGAATGAGAAGAAACAGCGCTGGCTAGACAGCACTCTGGGTCCTCTGCTTGTGTGGGAAGAAAGGGTTTAGTTTGTCTTGAGGTTCACTTTGCTCTCCCCACTTTGTGCAAGACCAGAAATCAATCAATTGCACTCTCTCTTCTCCTTCTCTGCCTGGGAACCACTGCAGGAATATCGTGCCCAGGATCTTGTTTAAATCCACGACTCTTCTCTGTCAAGTCAATTCCTCCTATCCTTCCTCAAGCCCCCCCAAAAAAACATCCCCTCCCCCTCTCCCTGAAAATGGGTCTTCTGAGCTCGTTTTGCTAATGTATTCTCAAACCAAATTAGGGGCCCTGACTCTCGGTGAAGTTCGTGAGTTAGTCGCCGCGATGCACTGAATTAAAGATACCATCTCGGACTCAAATCAGATTAGAGCCCACACACACACATGCAAAAGCCCACTTTCTAATCAATTTTATAAAGGGCCTTCAGCAGAGATACACTAATGGTATTGAGCTAAGATCTTTAAACTAAGTCTGCAAGAAGTCTGCGGAGATAAAACGCACACTGTATTAAAGAGAAAGCTCTTCACTGCACCCTTCCCACTGGGAACCCAGCACACACTGCAAGAGCACCTCACAACACTAAGCAGCTCTCCTGAACCCAAGACGTTCCCTCCCATCCTCCTCCATTTTTGTCCTCCCGCGGACCTTTAAGTCCTTTCTTTCACTTATTGTCAAGCTGCAGCAGAAGGTTCCTGCACAGTAGGCAGAGGACATGGGAACTACAATGCCCTGGTACATGCTAGGAATTAGACATAATGAAAACATGCAGATCTTTTTAGACCTTTTCCATAAATCTGTAATCAGTGGGTGAGTGATCACCTGCTCAGGTTCAGATTTCCTACTTCAATGCAGCTGCCTGCAATCACATACAAGACACGAGGCATTGCCATGCTGGTTGGTGCATGCAACTGGGATGCCACAGCAGCCACCTGCTGAGAGTCACTGTATGGCAGGGGCTCCCCTTACAGCTGTAGCTGCACACACCTGGTTTCTTCACATCCTTCCGTCCTCATGTATCTCTGGTTAGCAGTAGAAAATCTCATGTGTGGCATCACGTTTAGCTCTCTGAAGCCAACTCTGGGAATTGAAACGCAGAGCCCAGTAAAGGAAGAGCAAGATAACATAAAATAAAAAATTGTTGGGCAAGATTGCCCACAGATGGTGGCTTTGAAGGGAAGGCATGAAAAAAGGGTTTATAAAAGCAGCTGAAATTGGTGATTTAACAGTGCAGCAGTTGCTTGGCCACCAACAGACAGAGAAGAAAAGCAAACTGAAGACTGTTTTTGCAAAGTGTTTTGTGTCAGACTAGGAAGCAATTTTTTGCTCTTCTTCAATATTTTCAGTAAAAGCACCTCAAAATATTTCACACACTACAAAGTCATATCTCAGAATCCAGCATCAGTCTTTGTAGCTACTCACTTTCTAAGATGCTGCTTCTAAGAAAAGGAAGAGCAAGCATGCTAAAGTAGCAGAAAACCTGTGTCTTAACTACAGTCCCATCAAAAATAGAAATTCCTCTTCAGCTACGAGAAAAAAATGCTTCTAAGATTCTTAAAAGTTTTCACTTCTGAAACTCTGCCTAGCTAACTGAATTGTGATATTCTATATACACAGAAGAAATTCCCCTCAAAATATTGACAGAAATACATCAAACACAAAATACATTTCTCTGACTAGCTAACATACACACTAGCCTAACAACACACTGGAATGAACCACCTGAACTTTCAGAGGACCAGCCTTGAAAAAAGTGAGCCTTCTTGTGGTTTTTGGACAGGTGAGAGCTCCTAGAGCTAGGCAGGACACCAGTGTCCTCCTGCAGCAGAGAAAACCCCAACAGCAACAATTTTCCAAGATCTTGAGCTCTGCCACACTATCAGCACAGAACAGTTTCTCAGAGTTCAGATAGGCTCTGCTCTCCCTGAGACAGCTTCAGGCCTCACGCTGCTGTGGAGTTTTATAATGTTCATGTGCTGAGGACGAAGCCAGTTTTCAATGCAATTAACCTTTACAGCTTAATGAAATGGCTCTATTGGCTATGGTGGCAGCAAGGAGCCCCTTGACACCAGCGGGCTCCTGAGGATGGGTTATCAAGGTTGCAGAGCATCACTGTTCCACTTCTATCCGCAGGCTGCAGCTAATCAATGCCAGACCTGAAAGGAGCAGGCAATGCCAGCCTCAGCACCACATTCCAACATTACATCGATCTCTGGGAGGAGAGGGGACTTGTGTCTGTGCCCACTGATCTGCTGTGTCACCGGCAGAATTCTTCCAGGAATATACTCAGCAGCGTGAGCACCCAGCTGGGAGAAAGGGAAAAACTTCCTCAGGTGGGAAAGAGTTACCTCATATATGATACCACAGCAGCAAACTGTCCCATGGCTTACCAGATCTAGGATGAAGCTTAGGGCTTTTGTGCTTGCTGATTTACCCTCCTCAGCTGAAGTATGTTAGGCACATCAATACTCTCAGGGCTGGGTGACAACTGCTGTACCCCAAGGGCTGAATTTTCTTTCCTCCCAAGAAACAAAACCACAGTCTGTGCATAAAGAGGCCTCTCATCATGCAAGACTAGCAGTTTCCTTCCTTGTCCATCTTTGTTGCTCTTCTTTCAATAAAGCTTGCTTTCGCTTTCTGGCATTTTCCAAATATTAGATACATCTACCAAACATAGATCTGTCTGAAACTTCAAAAAACACATAATCCCAGAACCAACTGTTATGTTCCACTGTGAGAAAGATATCCAAGACTCTGCTTCACCTGAAACTTTTGTTCATTTTCATAAACTCACTCAGTGAAAAAAAAAGGGAAGAATAGCTACCAACAGGCCAGGCTTAGGAGCTCTGAGGTATTTTCTATGTGCACATCCCTCTAAGAGATTTTCTTGCTGTCAGTGATGTATGGTCCCATTTTTCTAGGACTGAGTAAAGGCTATTGAATGACATCCTGTCACAACCAACTTAGGTGCTGCTGGTGGTGGCAAGAGATAAACCTGAGTCATAGCTTTGCCCCAGTTACTGATCTGGGAAGTAATTAACTCATCACTACTGCCTTTCTTCAAGTTACATGCTCCCAAGAATAGCAGAGACACATAGCACTCACATTGCTAGAATTCAAAAGCCTCAACTTGTCCAGTCTGTGGCAGACCAAGGGAGAGGCCTGGCTGAGTGGAGGGGAGAAATGAACCTTCAAGCAGAGAAAAAAAATGCACATAACAAAGTCCTGGGAAGCCCCAGGTTTCTGTAGTCAGAGCCAAGCCAGAAAGGTAGAAAAAAACTGGGAGATGGGGTAAGAAAAAAATAAACAACAAAACTCTTTAGACTCCAAAAGACAATAGAAAAGGAAAACAAAAAACATGCTCTGGTAACTGTAAATCAAAGGCAATCTGGATCAGTTTGCAGCAGATCTGCGTCAAAAGGAGACTTTCAACAGGTAAGCAAGAGAAGCAAGAAAAATACTGTGTCCTCTGTCTTTGGAAGAGAGTATGAATAGTTGCAGGGCATGGACAACACAATATAGATGCTGCCAGGGCAAAAAGGTCTCTAAAATTAATGCTTACGCATGCAGCGCAATACACAGGGACCTGCTCTCAAAGGAGGATATTTTCCAGATCTGCAGAATGTGCTTATCTCTGTATCCGAGTGTGAAAATCAGGACCACACATGCAGTACGTGTTTATATACATATAAAAACAGGTGCCTACTTGTAAAGAGGTAAAGGTTTCTTTGCCATTCAGCCCCAAATGAGCAGGAATGCTCCCATCTTTCACTGACCTATGTCAAGGTAGAACAGGTACACTTGCGCTGCACTTAAGATTTCATCTACACTATAGAGATTGAAACTAAAGGACTTCGTATGCGGCACCCGTCTCCAAGAATTTCTTTCCACTAAAGCAAAAGTAGAGAACCATCTGATTTGTGTGACTGTGATAGGGCTGGTTTTATTATTAAATGCATTACTGTCACTTAAAAAGTATTTCACAGACCCAAAGTGTTCATCTCATTAAAGTATCTTCTCATAAGAGCTTGGATTCCAGAGACAGATTAAAGAAAGTAGATATTTCAATCCACAATTTACCAGCAGGGGGGAGAATCAGAGACTTAAGTCTTTGCTTAGATCACCTAAGGAACTTATAGAAGACCTGGGAACTGAGCTTTGATCCTGACCCCAGATTTATGGCATTCAGCTTCCTTATGAAACAGAAGCCAGGAGAACAGCAGAATCAGAAGTTACTTTGCATGCTTCCAAGAGCACAAAGTATATTTATTGGTAGGGACAGAATACCACAGTAAATGAAATAGCTTTTTATTAAAAAGCAACAACAATAACCACCACTCATCATAAAACCTGTAAAATTTGCTCCAAAACTCATGCTAAATGTACATCTAAAGAGTTTTCAGGAATTTTCATTGTTGTTGTTCCTTTGTGAAGTGTTTGCTTACATTTATTTTCATTTAAGAAAAAAATCATTTTCACTGAGAACTGAAAACTATGCAAGGACAAATCATTTCAGCGCAGCTAGAAAAAAAATCAATTTCCTCAAGTTAAAGTTTTACTCTTTCCTTGAGGAAAAAAAACATCCTAGAGAGAATTCCCACCTGCTGGGAACATGAACCAGATAGCAAAATGCAGCTCTCAAGAGCGAAAACATCTGCCTGAGTGCCTGTAAAAGGAAGTAACCAGGGAAGGGATCCCTATCTTTCAGGCCAGAAAGCATCAACTCTGCGCTCTGTAAGCACCGCAGCCAGGTTTGGGGAGTCTGTGCTGCCATCTTCAGGGATGCTCGCTTTTTTCCGTGACCCAAAATCACAGACGAAGGCAGACAAAAAGGAAAGAATTTCAACATAAAGACAGATAACAAGGAGATGACAGCTCCACTCTTTTCCCTCCAAGATTGCTGGGTGCCTTGTGGAGAATCATGGAAATTAAAACTGAGAGAGCCAAACAAATCCTGCCTTGTCCATACCTTCCCGGGCTGCAGTAAAGCTAATAATTGGTGCCTAGACCTGCCCGATTTCTCTCTATTCTTCTAATCCAGAATAGGATCGGGTGATTATTCAGTGTACCTCAATAGCAGATGCTCAGTTGATGCTAATAACCATCTTCTTTACAAAGCAATTTCAGAAAGAAAGAGAGACCCTGACCCCTTCCCACTGGGCTGAATTAAAATGAAACAGTTAATTGTGTGCCCACAGGGTACTCAAAGTCCTGTTTTGTGAGAATATATCACAGGTATTCAAAAATTTCATGTACGTGTTATTCTTCCTCAGACTAAACAGCTAAATTTGAGAGGCTGTGGGGATAAATGCTGCATAATAGCAAAGGTACATTGAAGAAGACAAATCAGAATCTCCTTGTTTCTGACCCAGCAGTCATATATGTATCTCAAATCATTCTAAAGTGCCTTTTGATGTACGCAACTATTTTTTCTTTTTTTTTCTTTTCTTTTCTTTTTTTTTTTTTTTTAAGGACAACCCCATCCTACAGAGCTGTGAACTCTGTCATTTCCCCAGGTTTTTACCTTGTCACAAGTATTTCTTTTTTTTTTCTTTCCAAAATTACTTCATTTACAGCCACAGTGTCTTTGCGTATCACATACTACACAACAAAATTCAACTTATCAGTGCTGTGTTTTCAGCTTGAAAATCATGTGTCTGTTCCCCTCCTGCTATGCTGGGGACTTTCTTTGCTGGTCATAATGCCGAACAAGTGCAAGCCATGCTCTTCAGATCTCCATTGCCCTCTGGCCTCACAGTCCCCCAGTAAATATGACTGCTCCATCTTCTCAACACATCTACACGACAGAATAAGAAATAATGTTTTTATTCAAATTAAGCACCAATAATAAATAAGCTCCTACATAGGTCAGTATAATGGCTGAAGGTTAGAGATATAAAACTGCACTATCCTGTTTTATTAACAACCTATTCCTGCTTAAAGCTTTTGGCTTTGTATTTTATTTCACCTAGGATACTGTTATTACCTCACAAAATTGAAGACTTCCTAAAAATGACTTAGGTCATTTTAAAAAAAATGACAAGTTACAGTGAGTTAGAAGCAACTTGTAGCACTTTTCAACCACAAGGACTTAAGCTGCTACTCAAAATGGCATGTGCGGTGAGGGACTGTTCCACTCATCTGTCTCTGAGACCTAATGCTTACAGCCCAGGCCCAAGAACTGAAAGGAACATTATGTCCTGTTGAGACCATAACAAAAAATAAGTAATCATGTACATTTCTGAGTTGAAAGTTAATCAGAACTCAAGCATCCACCCAATATCCAATACTTCGGTGCCACTACGGGTGCCGGGCTGAGATGTTGGCAACAACTCTAGCTCTCCTAACAGAAGAGACTCCTACTGGAAAAGCTGATTGAACAGAGCAGAAAGCAGCCACTTTGCTGATGGATTATTTTTAAGCCATTCCACAAGATTTAATAGACAGCCTCTCCTCAGATCGCACTAGCCCTTTCCGTGATCCATCACATGCAACACATTGCCAGCCTGGTCCATCTGTTTTGAGCACCTTTCCAACATGCACCTGCCTTCCTCCATGCCATCCCTCACTTCACAATGGACTGGCTGATGCTGCCTTACAGCAAGCACCCACAACACTTACTTCTACAAGACCTGCACTGCTAGAAGCACTGACGGAGAGCAGCTCACTAACGATGGGTGAGATGCACAATGGACTCACGCTGTTGTTTCAAAATCTTCCAAGTACATAAATGCACTCACAGTCAGTAAGATTGGGCAGGTTGCTTTTCTTTTCCCAGTCCTGGCTTGCTGCTGAGCTGTGGGGAAAACAGAACTAGCAAAGCCTTTATTCACTTGGCTTTCTGATCTCTCTGCCTCACTGCTTTCCTGACTCGCGCCAGGCCTCAGGGCAGTACCACCTCTCAGCACAGCTCTCACAGCAGGCAGCATGCCGCGGCCCAGTCCTGGGAAGAGGCATTCCTGGTACTGTCCTTGGGGAAACTGCAGAGCTGCTGTTCTGCAACTCCAAGTCTGAACACAGCTGAGGAAGAGTGCAGCACGCTGGGTTTGTGGGGCTGCACAGAGAGATGGACACAGAGCCAGATCCAGAGAGGACAGCAGCAGCTCATGCCGGCCACTGCAGAGTAGCACGAGCAGAGACGGCACGAGGCAGCTTACTCGAGCAGTGCTTCAGTTGGTGCAGTACTATCAGCCACACACTTTCATGAGTGCTAAGTTCACACAAAAATGTTTTTTTTAAAACCCACCACAGGCGATTAAGCTGTGATCTAGATTAATTAGCTGCCATATTTCATGTTTAAAACCAGAACTGGCCTGTGCTGACACTGAGGAAACTTATAATTTTTTCACTCATACCTAACGGCCTCCGGTTTTTCACGCTGCCTGAAGGCAAAGGGCTGCTCTCGCTGCATGCTGCCAGGCCAGGCTGTACTGCACCCACTGCCAGCAGGCATTCTGCCGCACTCCTGGGATGGCTGAGGGTGGAGAACCAGAGATCTCCTGATAGAAGTGCTGACCCTGCTGTAACCCACGTGCCCCAAGCAGCACGTTTTCAGTGTTGAAAACAAAAGATTGATGAATTGTATAATTTACATTTATCGCTGTTAATTTTTCTGAGTGCTGCTGGTTGGTAACTCCTGGAAGCTAACAGGCCCCTTTGGCCACACAGCATTTACTCCATCACTGCAACTGGAGGTTAAAGCTGTGTCCTTGCCCTTCTGAGGGATAAGGGATTGTGACAATGCACATCAAGGAAAGGACGTCTCACAGAAGTATAGCATTTCTGCGTGGAAACAGGGTTCACCTTCTGCCTCCTATTTCCCGTGAAGGTCTTTCACTTTGCACCTTTAAATCCTTAAATAAAGAAGAGACAAGCAACAATTCTATTTACACAACATCAGAGGTTAGCTTTACCAAAACTAAGTTGAGATGATAGGCTCTCCTCTTCAGACCCTGTTTTGCTCCCTGTCCATTAAAATTATAACAAATACTGTTCTGTCTGCCTCTCCAAAGCACCGTTCAACAAGGAGGCAACAGGTAGTGCCCAGCAATCCTGCAACACAGCACTGAGACTTGAAACCAGCAACAGTCTGTGGAATGGGCCAGAAAAATCTTTACAAATCGTCTGTAGTCCTCAGTTCCCTCCTTTTCCAGCTCATTGAATGCAAGTTGCTTTTTCTCACAAGGTTATTCTGTAACATTTCTATCACACCAAAAACTACAGCTGAGCTATTTCTTCTTTCACACTAAGTCAGTGTTGCTCTAATTCACACCCAAGGCTGCACAGGTCTCCCACTCCACCCTGCCATGCCGCACTGTTCCTGCCTTCTCCGCTCCCTTGGAGCAGAAGAGCCACACAGGCCTCCTACCAGCTGCTGATGTGCATCTTCCTTCTATAGTTGCAGGGATGCTAAACACACTGTAATAAATCTCTTCATCCCATGGGAACAGTTCACTTTCCTCAGGCCCCATGACATTACACACAGCAGCTCTTTCCAATGTCAAAAGCACCATTTCAAAGCTGCTCTGCCTTCTGAAAGATCCCGCTGCCCTATTTCTCATCTCCAGCCTGTGCAGTTTACCCCTCGCACCACCCAGCTTCCAGGTTCCCCGCAGTAGATGCAGGCAGCAGGCTCTGCTCTCAGCCCGCAACAGAGGACACTGAAGTGCTGTCAGGTGGGAGGAACCCTGTGTGCTGGCATGGGCAGTCTTTACATGCGTGCCTCTTCCTTGCCTCACAAGGACATTGTCGACACTCTCTCTTTGTGACAGAGAGACAAAGCAAGAGAATCTGCAAGTTGGAAGGAAAGTCCAGTCAAATGGTCACACAGTGCCTGTAGAATTAAAAAGGTGAGAGAGAAACACAGCAGTAGTTTCGCAAGGTTTGACCCCAAGTTTTAGGCAAAGCCTCATTCAATTTTAGCAGGGCGAACCTATGCATATACTAGAAAATTTTTTCTCTCTTCCTGTCATCTCCCCTTCCCATAAAGCCATTGTACCCAAATTCCAGTAATTTAAATGAGGAAAGTGGTCAGAAATAGATTTTTCCTTCTATGCGTCAGAAAGAAGCCTCAGTCAAGGCAAGGCAAGACACAGACACAGTGACTGCTGCCCTGGGCTTCTTATTCACCATTGCTCTGTCACAGTGAGAGCTCAAGCTTCATAACCCAGATGTTATCCTCGCTTTTCCCTCCTCCAGCTCACCATCTCCAGTCAAACACAGCTCACAGTGGAAGGATACTGTTTACAACCCAAAACGCTCAAGATCATTCTGCACCATCAACACTCCTTCAGATCTCCTGTCTAGAACAGCAGGACACTGCCTGGCCTTGCTTTACACAATTCCTAACAGCACCAGGAGTAACAATAGTACGGAATCAGGTGGTGTTAAATTTATATTTCCAACCCACAGGTGGATAACAGGGAGGCTTTTCTTAAGGCACAGTTTATTACATTTGCCTTCTATTTTTTGTCTCAATTTTCTCCACTGTTATAAAGATGTAATTGCTGTTGAGTTTGATGGCATTTACATATATATTTTTTTAAAAAGATCTTGAAACAAGATTCAGGTCTGCAAAGTTATCTTGTTCTAGTCTCCTTTTTCCTTCACATAGGCCTTCTTCCACGGGTTTCATCTTCACAAATTTAGCGAAAGACATTCTCGTCTAGAGAATTCTCCACATGCTGGAAAGCTTCTTTGGAGACCTGCTTTACTCTTCTCTGCTGTGTTTTTATCCCAATAATATTATTTGCAACTTCAGCAAGTTCACACTTCACCTCCTCTCACACCTCATTTGGCATTTTGTCCTCTGTGCATTTTAGCAATGCATCAAACTGCTCCCCAATTACCACTATGTAGCTTTCCCCAACATATTCCAAATTATTCCCAAAGGGCTGAAAGAATGATTTCATGCATTGGAAGCACGAAACTTGAACTCTGAAGGAAGTAGCCAGTGATCTGAGGCACTAGCAGCACCTGGCAGAGTTTTAGATGAGGAAAATGACTCCCCATACAAAAATTTAGGGTTTTATTGTTTATTTTCCCCTTCAATACAATCTCTTATATCAGTTCCAGGTATATCTTCCCCTACTGTGATGTTGAGTTAAATGGCCTAATATTACAGTTGTGCCAGTTTTACACATCCATATGCCACGTGACTTTGACGGTTACTTGTCATTTACTCGGGTATAAATGACAGCCAAGTCAGATCCAAAGCACCTTAGAAGACAGTTTTAAAAGTAAGTTCCCAAACATGCTTGAAGCTGGTAGATGGCTTCTTCATCTTGTGGCTTCTGCTTGTCTTGTTTCCCATATAAATTCTTAACACCAGCCTCTTCCTTCAACAACCCTGACAACATTTCATGATTGTTAGTTGCTTTCAGATGATGAAATAACCTGATATAAGTTACCTATTGCTGTGAGTCAAAGAGAACATGTGAGCACAGTAGTTGCTCCAGGAAGGCAGGCAGCAAGTACCAACTGTATCATTATAGGCAGAAGGCTTTTTTTTTTTCATCATTGTGGAAGTTATTTTAATCTGATTTCCTCCTCCAAGATCTTTCTCTATGATATCAAAGTTTTGGTTTTTTTTTTTTTGATGGCTCAGTAGTCCACATCATGAAAAGCGGCAAACCTTTACCCTAACTCTCACACTGGTGATGTATCAAAGATGCAGCAAGACCACTCCAATATCACTGTACCAGAAGAAACAAGAGACATTGAGGACTGGAGCCAGGGGTGAAAACAAGGCAGTCAAAAAATGAATGGATTGCTTTCTGTTAAATCTGCACTTAATTGTTGCTCACTGATATTCATTTACTCTGTTAAGAGAAGAATCATATTAAGCTAGCTACTAGTAATGAAAGGATAAAGAGACTATTTCAAACAAGTATGCTGATATTAATAATATATAATGCAGACAAGGTATATTCTAGACTCAATGAGAAATTAGCTACATAAATTCTTGTATCACCTGATGAGACAGAATTGATGCTCTCAGTGAAGTGGTTATGAATTTCAAGCCAATGTACCACTTGTGGATTTTTAACACAGCCTGCAGTAGCCCCATGATTCAGATCCTGATGACCCAATTACTCTCCCAGCTGCCCATCACCTACACAAGATACGCCACAATACTCCGTCCATGAACTAGTAGGGAATACTTCTCTTTCACACAGGTTTTAATCTAAAACGTCTAGGTGCCACATTACTAGGGATAGACTGGCAAACTAGATTCTCTAATACTCCAGAAAATGGTTTCATAGGCTCAAGTATGAAGAAAATCACGAGACTGCTTCATTTAGGAAACAAACATATCGAAAGAAACAAACACATCAAAAGAAGTAAACACATCAGAGATGCACTCAAAGATGTATGGTAACATATCAAAGAAATATGGTAACATATTTCTCAAAGGCTATGAGGGACTAAGATGGGAAGCTATTTTTCCCTCCTAATCAAGCTTCTTTACAATGAGATCATTCCTTGGCAGACATGGTGACAGCTTCCAAACTTTATATTAGCAGGATGAGGAACAGAATTTGCAGGACACGACCTGTGATGGATGTCACAAAGTCTCCTCAGAGGCTTCAAAAAACTCCATGAAGATGGCAACGCTCTCCTAATGCGGCAATAAGAGCACTGCCAAGGTGCCTTGGAGAAACCCAGGTGTACTTTTTAGAGGACAAAATAATCTGAAAGTTCCTAAAGAGACAGGCTGTGAAAGGAAAGGTGTGATGGCTGGTCCCAGGCAGCTCCACAGCCCGTGAGCAGCAATGTGCAGTAGTGCTGGGTAGGGCCTTGCACATGGCTGCTGAGCTTTGTCAGTTCCCACCTGCACTACAGCCACGGGCAGGTGCAGATAAAGCCTCTAGCCATCCTCCAATGAAGGAAGCCAAACTATTCTCCTTTCAAAAGGCAGTTCTATCTATGCTGCCTTTGTTTATACCCAAATTGAACAGGCAAGTCACCTGCAGGCTGCATACCAGTGTTGTTAACCTCCCAAGAATCCCACATTTGCACGTTTTCCCAGAGCAGTTCAAAGACAGAGATGTTGAGGCTCTTTAGTGTGACCTCAAATTTCTCTTACAGGAGGTTAAATCGCCACTTCAAGATGCTTTTCCCACCAAGGCTCTGTGTAGTCCTGGGAAGTTCTTCTAGAGCAGGTATTTGAAAGAATTCATCCAAGTGTCCTCTCTCCCACTGGCCTCTTCCTTCTCTACCCAGATATCCCATCTTCTTGATGAAACCCACATCAGGCTCAAGCACTGTTGCTGAAATAAGCCACTTGTGTCCACTGGCTTAACCTCTAATTCAGAAACTGAATTTTTAAATTGTTTTTATTTTTAAATGAAGTCTTCATCCCTCTGCTTCCTCACATAGCTGTTGCACAGCAGATTTCTCCAAGAACAGAGTGAGATTTAGCATCAGAAAATTTTGGCTGTAATTTTTTCCTCTGTCTCAAGGGAATAATGAGTTTTCCTGTGCCCACCTTGTGCCAGTTACCTGCTTTCAGCACAGAACAGCCTGATTGCCTGTACTGAATTCCGTGCCATGGTCAGCTAACCAGCAGAGGCAAGCTGAAGCTCAGTGGAATTTGGTGTCTTCCTTGGAAGTGCCAGCCATAAGAAAGCATCACATACAGTACAGTATCTACCTGGTCCCTTTTCTATCTACAGATTTCTGAATCAAATAAATTATAAATTATCTCCTGAGAGAGAGTCAAGAACTTATAATAGACACCAGCCGCCCAGCCTCTTTTAATCCATCCAATATTAGACCCGTTATTCATCGGGATAACAATCCTATTTGCAAATCAGCTACCTTTATCAGATAACCAACAGGAGCTAGTACAATATCTATTAGTCCAACAATATCAGCACCAAGATATATAACTGCTCCTGTACAAAAGCCCTTCTTCTAATCCTTCTTAAACTCAACAAGACTGATTGGTTTTTATTATTCATGAATTAATTTTTAACTCTTGCTCCAACAGGAGAATTGAATGTATAACATTTTGCAGACATTGAGGCAAAGAAACAGTAAGCTAAAAAAGCAGACCATCCAAAAGCAGGTATTTTTTCTTCTTCCAACAAACTGTAAGGGGAATAAGCTGCATCTTTTTTTCCTCCTAAACACCTGGGCAAAAATTCTAAGGAATATGAGTGTATTAAAAGCGCACAAATACTGCACCCGTGTACTACATGAGCTTTTGGTTTTTCTTTCATAAATAAAGATGGCTATGGAATTGAATTGGTTGATATTTTTTAAAATAAGTCCATATTAGAACATGAACTCAAGTGGGGAGATTCCTACAGAGACGGTCCGTAGTATTAACTGATTAGTTAGGGCTGTAAGCTTCTTCTGCAATGACAGTTCCCTAGCTATAACTGCTAGAAAAAAAGCAACTGCTCTGTTCTAATCTAAAGAATACATCCAAAGGAATAAAAAGAGAATAATCAGAAACACTGTTGTTATTGAAAAAAACACAAAGCACATCCCATCATCAAACAATTTCCGAAGCAAGGAATTCCATAAGGGAAACAATCTACATTCTGTGTCCTGCAAAAACAAAAACACATTGAAAAGAAAAAAGAAAAAAGCGTCCAAAATAACCAAAAAATGAACAAATAAAATTCCAAACACCTGACTTTTCTGGTTATGTCACAGGAGCCCAGCTTATAGCTTGCAAACGGTTTTTCAAATTCCTCTACGGCATTTTATGTGAAGGAAATCTTTGCTGGTCTTTAAAAAAAAAATCAGATTCCAAGATATATCAGTTTATAAACAGAACATTCATTGCCAGTTGTTTGATAGCACCTCACCCTAAATACTTGCTAGTTATTATATCTATTAAGTTGTAACAAAAGCACCAAATATTTTTTTGAGGTACGTATGGCATACTTGGATGGCATTCTGCTTTTGTAGAATACCTTCTATGCATGGCTATCAAAAGATTTATAAACTTTAATTAACCAACACTCAGGATGGCCTTGTGATAAACACAGGCACACCTATCCTTCATTTTTATGCATTTACACATGCACACAAATACACAACCACATGCAGAAAGACGTGCGTATGTGAGACTTAGCACAGACAACTATTCAAGTGAAACAACTCGTACAATGAACGTGCTGTATAGGAGTTATATATTTCATCTTTTTTTTTTCCTGCTGACTTACAGTGTGCACATTTATTTAAAAAATAAACATGGACACCCATAGCCTGATATACATATGTCCATGCACTTACAGATCCCTGTATGCAAGACAACTGTCTCTGTCACAGCGGGGCTCATTCTAGACCTCCACAGTGCGCTTGGTGCCACAACTACACAACTCGCGTCAATTATTCTGCAGGAGACGTGTCTGGCATCATCTATGTAAAGTAATACATACATACAGACAGACACATCAATACACTTCACCATCATTTTCAAAAGCTCACATTTGCTACAATCTATTCCTGCCAAAAAGAGCCTCAAGAAGCAAAGTTAACACCCTTCACAAAGCCCAGGCACTGCGACACAAGTGCCCATGTCGGGATTTCCCTGGCTGTGTTGACCGTGCCAGCTGCTGTGCCCGCTCCCTGCCCCAGTCCCTGGGCACACAGCACCGCTTCTGCACAGCGCATCTTGGAAGTCACTGCTCAACAGCCGGGTGCACGGAGAGCCCCGCTCCATCCAGACACCTCTGCACCGCCATCAATCTGATGTCAAAAACTGTGTCAGACAATAGGCACCAAGGCTTCTACTTCTGCAGGAGAATGTTTTCAGCCTCTCCCTGCACCATTACCCCTCCAGTTGACAAAAATGACCTAAAAACCTCTATCAACAGAAATATAACAACTAAAAGAAATTGAATCAAACTCAGAGGCAAAATGTAGAAGCAGAACCCTGCATGCCTGAAAAAGAGCTGCGGAAGGACAGAATTTGTATTCCAAATAATTAAATATCTCTTACTTCTTCCTCAGCAGCACTTTCGGAACTGTTTAAAACCAGGTGGTATTTGCATGCCATCCGTGGTCCAGAAACAAAACAAACTAAAAACACCGCAACTCCTCAGAACTACTGTATAAGTCAATGATTGATTTAAAAAAATAAAAAAGCAAAGGATAAAGGGAAATGTATACATTAAATGTACATAGGTTAATTCTGGTTCTGGGCACCAAAAAGAATCTGAAATCGAGTCCCTGAGATCAGTAACACTCTACGTTCTCCATTGTTATGCTGTCAAATCTGTGAAAATCTCACTGAAATAGTTTTTTATTGTTGTTTTTTTAATAGCCGGGAAACAAACAGCATTGCCGAGAATGAGAAAGTTGTCAGACTAACCGAATAAAAACAAAAACTACACATAAGACTTCAGAAAAATCAAATCTGTCAAACAATAATTACATCGTAATTTCCTTTTTTTTTTTTTTTTAATATGCAAAATTACGTCAATTTCAGTGAGAAATCTGGTTTGCAGTTTCTCATGTCAGCATGTTTTTCTAAAATGTACCAGCGGCAACATGGAAAAATCATATTTCTGCCTTATTTTCACCCAGGTGCTTGCGCATTCCAAAAACCATCATCTCCATATGCAAAATCATAACAGGAGAATTGAACTTTTTTTTTTTTTTTTAAAGCTGTTCTTTTGACCTTTCTCTTGAGTGAAAGGACAGCGAGACAATACACTCACCAGCATTGTTCACAATGACGGCTCCATCACCGGAGATTGAGGGCCGTTATTACTAAAGGGAACTTTAAAGTGCCAGGAGAAAAAGGGGAAAAATTAGAAAATAACACTTCTAAATATGCCATACCTACAAGGAGACTTTCAGGAGAGCAGAGACGGAGCAACAAGAAATCATCGAGTAAAAACAGCTGCAGTAAAACACAATCAATTCAAAACAAAAGGTGCTATGATGAGAAATTGTCTCTTGTTATGCAGCACACTCTAAGCTGGAGGTCCCGGACACACTTCAGTATTCTACAATACAGGCTTTTCTAATTCAAGAAAAATATATGACCCCTAAATACACGATAAATCCATCATCATCTCCAGGAAAGGAAAAGGAAAATCTGGACTGAAGCAAAGGGTTCTCATCAGTTTTTCGTACTCTACCAAGAACAAATTAGAGCATACTTCGTTTTCCTTCTAAGCTTTTAACAGGATGCAGTATTTGTGAGATGTCCTTACAGCCGTGGCAAAAATTGTATGAAAATGGCTACCTATATCTACACTACACCTCTTTCCTTTCACATACACAACAACACAGGAATAAATAAAACCGCGTCCAAAACCAGGACAGTCCTATTATCGCCATTTTATTGCAATTTAAGTCCCATCTTGAAAAAGAAAAAGAAATGAGGTGACATTTGCCTTAAAAAGCAAAGGAGTCCTCTTTTCTTCACATACATGCAAGTTTGTGATTTTATGAATGGATTCTGCCCTGTTCGCTAAGTCCTTACAGGGCAGGAATATTCTCTGTAGGATGACTAAAGTCAGCCGAAAGGTGACTAGGTGCAGATTTTCTGGGATCCCACAAAATGAACAGGACTTCTCATCCATTTCTCCCTCCCCCATTCAGAAAGGGAGCGCAAGAAAACTCCAGCTCAGCAGGGACACAGAGCCATCGCAGGTTGTGCGATAACAGCTTGCCACCTGCTTTTCGCAGGTTGTCTTTGCGAAGTGCAAGGGGCACCGAATAGTAACGTTGCCTGTGGTGATAGGAATGCGCTGAACAGCTCAGTATGCAAAAGCACTTACTGGTACACAGTGCTCTTCACAAAGGGCATTGCAGAACGCTTTCCAGATTGTCAGAAGTGCTAGGACAGGAAATATTAGCGCGCGTGCCGCAGGAGGAACGTAAGCGCTTGCCATCACAATAAATAAGGTATTAGCAAACGTAGGTACAAAGCTGCTCACAGCAAAATAAATAAATAAATAAATAAATAAAAAATAAAAATAAGGGACAAAAAGACTCCTACCAAACAGCAAACTTAGCTGCGGTCAGACAACAAGGAGCGTTTCTTTGCAAGATCAGCAAGGGTTAACAGCAGCGCACAAGCTCCCACCCAGTCAAGATAGGGTCAAACGATGTGCAGCGAAAGTTTCAAGTCCTCAATCCCCCAGAGCTTGTTTGCTAATTACATTTGCAATTACAAACATGACAAATATATTATTATACAGTGTGTTCCACCTTGAGCAGGCACGTTCTCCTCCTGGGCAGCCACAGCCAGCAGCCGCGCTCATGAGCACAGGCAGAATCAAAGCACACTATGCTCCAGCTGCAAATCATGTTCTGTGGGCATCGCTGCTGCTTCGAGGGGACAGGACAAGGCTGGGGAGAGGCAGGGCAGCAAGGATGAAAACAGATGCGGAGTACGTTACAACAGTTTAATTCCTAAGTAGTAAAACTTATCAGATCGATAACTATTAGTAATAAATAATGCTAAATTCTGTTCCTGATGACAGGCACCAAGTACTCTGCACATGTAAGCTGCATAGGGATGACTACATTCAGAACTCAAACGCAGCCGATACAGGGATGGCAGAAAGAAATTGAGGTTTTCTTCTCTCCAGCAGGGTCATCAAAAACGAGCACTGCTAATATCGCCTTTGTTAAGTCCATTCACTAAACAACCAATCACCTGATTTGTAGGTTCCTGCTGAAGCTCTGATCCTGCTATTTCCCCCCCCCCCCCTCAGTTTCTATAGCAGCATTACCTAGAAAGCTCAATGTTGGGGTCTGGACAGATGCTACATTTCCTTCCTCTCAGTGCACAAACTAGAAATTTTGTACTGTTCTGGCTGTAAAGTTAACAGCAGGAGATCCACGGATCAAAAAAATGGGTGTTACTGGGAAGAATTTCCCAGTCTCCACAGACTGCAGCAGAGCTACTGCCTTGAAACACTGGCTGCTACGAACCTTGATTCCCAATCCAAGAAGCAGAAATTAGAAGGAAAAGCTGGAGATAGGATTTTGGCTTTTCTATCCAAGCTGTGCCAGCATCGGTTTCTACTTTTACTATTTCTTCTTCTATTTAAAATTCTCTTTGATATTTCAAACTCCAAAGAAATTCTACCACACGCTCCTAACAAAAACTGTGCAGTCCACTGGTCTCAGGCTGAAGTCGTTTCCCTTCTCCTTTCTTCAAGCCCATAAAAGCACTCGCATCCTTTGAGCCCTGGCAAATGTGGGAAAGAGACGCACTGACACAATGCACAGAACTTCTTATTGAGCTAAAATTATTGGGAAAAATTCAGGATATTTCAAAGGACAAGGAATCCTGAGCAGTGCTAATGGAGCTGAAGCGGGGCAATGGAACAGAAAAAGGGCACTAAGGATACAGCAGCGATCCCCTGGAAAGGGAGAAAACGGGATGTGAAAGCTCTGTCACAGCAACTTTCTCTGATGCAATCTCTCCAAAGTCTTTCCCCTCTCAGGCTAAATGCAATATTTATTGATTACTTCAAATCAATACAATGAAAAAAATCCTACTTTTTAAAATACATTGATCTTTCCATATTTCTCAATAATTGATAATGATTAGACCATCTTTACTTTCACAAGTGGAATTGGAAAAGGAGGGAAAAGTTAATACAAATGTCGTAAAGGTACCAATTTCCTCATCAGCCTCATGCTCAATACGCACAGTACGCCAAGACCCTATTCTGCAGTGGGAGTTTAGTCAGGAACCCAGCGACCAGGCTGCTTCCCTTACAGAGGTTTTTCAGTTTATTCTGTCAATAAAGCACACGACCCCCTCCCCATGCTCCCCAGTTAACAACTCCTCCCTGCCCCAGACTTTCAGAGACAGTCAGACCAGACCGCTGCATTCAGCTTCTCTGACTCAGATTTCCTCCCATTCACGGAACACAGACATTTCCAGTAACCTCTCAAATTAAGTCACATTTCCTCAGTCTGTGCATTAGAGTCAGTGACAACAACTTTGTCAATTCTCTGCTACAAGCCATTTCACTGACTTAAAATTCCAATGTTATACCTTTCCGTCCCTCTATCAAACATACCAGATATTCTTTCCAACTTTTCCTTTCTGCCCGTAAAATAATTTTCATTTTTATCAGATCAGTGACTCATGTGTCTTTCTTGTACATCAGAGGAAACAGTGTAAGAGACATAGCATCTGGCAGCGTGCCCTTATTTGCCAATGATTTTTATTTTCCCTTCATTATGGTTACTTGGTCAGTTTCTGTCTGTCATGGAGAATATTAATTAGAAACCGAGATGGCAATTTTGCAGTCCTGTCAGTATTTCTTGTGGCAGCTGTAGTTGGGCAGAAAAAAATTCTCTGGGACACAGAAGTTGATACAAAGTAAAGCTGCCCCTTTGAAACAGCCTTAGGTTTGCACATGAGAGATACACAATACCGATATTCAGTGTGACTGTACCTACGTATCTGCATACAATTCCATATAAATATTTATATATGCACACAGGTTTGTGTGAATATAATCTCCTATTTTGTCTGTCTGGATGCTGCTCCCAGTGCCTGTAAGCGCGCTCCCTTCCCGCTGTACTGCAGACATTGTCAGTACAGTGTAACTAATGTATTCTCGCCGTACGCCTCACCTGAGAGACGAACCGCAGGTACAAATCACTGCCTTTGTTAGCTTCCCAACTGGAAGTCACACAAAAGGTTGTCCCTCAGAGCTGCATCACCCGCCCCAGGAATAATTCTCCCAAATGTCGGCACCAAAAGGTAGAAAGTGGTCACCAAAGAGCAGATTCCTGTACGAGAAACCAAGCACGCACACTGCCATAGGATGCACAGGGTCAAAAACAGAGGGTCAGTATCAGGAATCAGTATTTCCTTACTCTCACTGCAAGACCCCGTGCTGAGGGAAAGCACCCAGCCCACCAAACGGAACGTCCCCGGTTCCCGGTGCGATCACTCAGACCTGCACACACAGAGGAAAGGGAACTTCCATTACTTCAGGAAGACGAACCCAAAACCTCAAGAGTGTGATGAGGGATAATGAATTCCTTTCCCTTGTTCATTTTTTGTTTGCTTTTGAGTGCATTACAAATATTAAGCTCCCCTTAAACTCCAAGGTGAACGGAGTCACCTTCCCTCTCCTTTGCCTTGGTTATAGTCTCTCACCATAGTTGCAAGGTGAAATACAGTTTCCAGGTAACTGTATGGATCCCCTATTGAGTGACTGCAGCTCCTTCTCCAGCCACGTTCAATCCTTCCTCCCATTTTCTCCTATAGCTTAACAGGCAACTAAACAAGAAGAGGCAGCCTGTAATATTTAAAAATTCACTCTTAAATTAAGGTTTCATTTGACAACAAATGCTGCCCATATAATTTAAAACTTTTTTTTTTAAAGGAAAATAATTATGAAAATCTTTTTCAATGATTAACAGTCAGAAAGGCGAGTCACTCACAACAAAAAGGACGATATGCTCACACAACCAGCTAGTGACACAAGCACAACTACAATACCTGTATTTACCCAATACGTTCATAAATACCTGTGTTACAATGGAGAAAGAAGCAGCTCAAGAAGCATATATTGGGTCAACTCTTACCCTCAGCTACAAGAACGCAAGCCAAAATCTAATCCTAACAACACGAGAACGTAAATCCAAGCAATAGCAGACACTGCACACAGTTCAATTTTTCCATAATTTAGGGCTTCTCACACCTTTTCCTTCTCTCACCAACTTTTCCCAGACTTAGCCATAATTCCCCACTTCATCACTGCACTCCTCTAATTAAACAAAAACAAAAAGGATTGAGATATTTAAAATGGTGTTTCTTGGTCTCTCTCCTCCGACCTCATCAGTGTTAGGATGGCAGCTGGCTGGCGCACACAGCCACATCAAGCACTCCTCTCAACTGTGAGCACTATGACAGATTCTCATGGCAAAGAGCAGATCTGCCGACTGCAAAGCCGTGGGAGCTCAGCAGCACTTCCCCAGGGCCACCTCCACCTGCCTGCTGTGTGGCCAAAGGGATTGGGAATGCAGTAGGACACTGTTCCTGAGCTGGGAACTGCCGGAAAGCCCCTACACAGGGACAGCAATCCAACGTGCAGACCCCTTCTCACTGCTTTCATGCTGTTGGAGTTTCTTTTCTCAATTCCAAAACTAGAACAAATAAAAAGTTAGAGACACTACAGCAAGTGATAATGATATACCTTTTGACTGCGGCATTTTCTTCTGTTATTTTGGTGTTCGTTTGGCTGGTTTTTAATGAAGGTAAATGCACTTTGCATTTTTGACTTAATGTTAAAAGACTCCCAGAAGCACACAGAATACATTTCCCTCAAGAAACTGTTTATTTTTAATTCAGGACGGAGCAGCCACAAGTGAAGCAGTTTAGAAAAAAATCACACGGGTTAGACTATTAATTTCTATCAACAATTCTAAGTCACATTTTAATGAAACGCTGGAAGCGGAGGATTAAAGTAGGGAGAAATGAGCGTAAGGACAGACAATATCAGCAAGCAAGACAGACAGATAAAGGACAGCTGTAACGAGGAAAGAGAGATCAGTATCATTGCGGGATTGGTTGGCTTTAAGTGTTTTAATTTTACTAAATAGAACGTGTTCTTAAAACAAACACAATGAAACCGGCAAATGACCTCGCTCCTAGCCCCTATCCGCCTCCTAACACCACAGAACCTGTGTGGGTGACACACAGATTAACATGAAAACACAAAAGGGGACTCGGCTCATGGAGATTTATCTGACGGGAGAAACGCACATGGTACTGAATGACTCCAGAGAGCTGGATGCAGACGCTGAGAAGATTTTGCCTTGTTTCCTAACTTCCCCAAAAGGATCAAACCAAACTTCACACGTTAATGCGGCTCTGAACACAGCGTTATCGGGTACCGCTCCGCGCAGGATACAAAGAACAGCGGCAGGTGCTGCGGTAGCTGCCAGCGGTCCCGGCTCGGGATGCTGCGGCCAGCCCCGCGCTCCGCTCCTCTCCCGGCAGGCACCCCGTAGAGCGAGCTGTGGAAACTCCTTTTCCGAAGGGGATTTCGGGTCAAAATACAAGGTTTGTTACAACAACAAGAACAACAAAATCGCAACAGTATTTTAGCAGATGCACTTTCTGTATTTTTATGCATATCTCCTTATAGACGCCTAAGAATCCACGTAATAAAAATCCTAGCACCGACGGGAAGTACAACTGTGCAGACTGGACCGCCTGCGCTCAGCGTCAGCCCGTTCCTAGGAGATGAAGCGTTAGAGGGAGAAGTTACGAGGAAATAAAGCGTCGGCCCCGCGCACCGACTCCCGGCGCTCCCCCGCGGCACCCGCCCGCTCCTGGCCCCGCGGCGAGGCAGAGGCGCGCCGGGTCACGGCCCCGTCCCGTCCCACCGGCAGCGCTGCCGGTCCCCGCCCGCCCGCCGCTCGCCCGGTCCCGGCGCGGCACAGCGCGGCGCACTCACTGGTTGTGGTAGCCGAGCGGGTCAGAGATGCACAGCTCGGAAATGTCCATCAGTCCACTTTGAGCATTCCCGGTTGGAGAAAAAAAAAAAAGAGAGAGAGAAATAAAAGAAAGAAAGAAGGGAAACAACAAGAGGACAACTCGGGCGCCGGGCGTGGAGCCGCGGCAGGGAGCCGGCCGAGCCCGGCGGCAGGGCAGAGGCGGACGGGCCGGGCCGGCAGCTCCGCTGCGCTGCGCTCCGCGCCCGGACACTGGCAGCGGCGGGAGGCGGGCGGCGCGCAGGACCCAGCCACGGGGGATTTCGCCGCCCCGAGCCCCGCTGTAGCTTTAACACCGGGAGATGGATGGAGACGGACGAGCGGCGATTGGCTCCCGCGCGGGGGCTGGGCTTGGAGCGCGGCTGGGGGAGGCACGGCCGGGGGGGGGGCCCGCTCCGGCCTCGCGGGCGCTGCGCTCCCGGGGGCGGCCCCGGGCCGGGCGGCGGCAGCGGCGGGACGCGCGACGACAGCCCGCCGCCCGGCACGGGAAGCAGCGCGGCGAGCGGCACACGTCTCTCGCACGCTCCGAGAGCGGCGGCCGCAGAGTTTAGGGTTAGAGGAAACCCCGCGGAGCGGAGCCCCGGGAGCAGTTCTTCCCGCGAGCGCGCAGCCGGCGGCGCACACGGCCCGCACACGCGTGGCACGGCGCGCCGCACCGGCCCGGCTCCGCACGCGCAGGCCGAGGCTCGCCGCCGCAGCCCCGCGCTACGCTGACAGCTCCTGCGCGGCCCCGCGTCCTCAGCACACGCAGGCAGACGGGAGCCCGATCCCGGTTCCACAGCAGCACCGCTCAGATGTCGCTTCAGCGCAGCCTGAGAGCGTGCTGGAATAAACCCTGGCACTGAGACCAGAATTGGACGTTCGGGATAAAAGCACGTATTGTGAGGCACAAGCCTGTAGGTACGGACCCTCAGAAATGTTAACAACCAAAACTAATAGAAAACAACCCTCATGAAAGACTTTTCTAAGCTCTACCTATACACCAGCTGCCCTGTCACAAGGCTTTCACAATCCCTGCATGTTTTCACACCCATGCAACCTCACTGCCTTCCTACAGCAGCAGAGCAGTTCCCAGCTGAAGAGTCCTCTCAGTACGAGCACACAAGCCTCAGCCGCATGCCCAGAGCCTTGCCCTGGAAGCCTGTCTCACTTGGAGGTACCCTACAGGGTCTCTTTCATCACTGCCACCAGCCCTCTTACTCCCAAAGGGCACAGATGCAAACCTCCCATGTCCCTCTCCTACACCTCTACTTCACGCTTAGGTGTCTGATGCTCAAATACACGAAAATAACCTTCGCTGACAAACAAGAGAGGCCCTTTTAAAAGGGAAATAAACACAACTGAATAAAACTTCACTCTCCCATGTCAGGCAAATGAAAAGTTGGAGCATTAAAGACACTCCTTAATACAAGGCACAGAATCTGTTTTGAGGCAAGAGTGTAATATAACAGGAGAAGCGACAATCCTGAAGAACTTTCCAGAGGGAAGGAGCTATACAGCAAAAGAGGGGAACAGTGTTTATTGCCACATTTACAGCTGAACCATTATGTTGCAAGAAAGTTTTAGGCTAAGCCATCTCAGGAGAAACTTGAAGCAGACTATATTCAGAAAAAGAGGAATAGTCAAATTTGCACCACACACCTTCCTTGCTAAAGGCAGCACAACTTTCTCAACAGGTTTTCTAACAGAGATTTAAGCACTATGGAATATGCAACAAAAACACCATATAGACTTGTGGCAGGTCCCGCTGCACCTTCTGACTGTGCAGGGTTTTGATCAACTTCCCTTAATATAAGACTGTGAAGAAGCCACTGAAAACGCTTAGTTTAAAAAACAGGAGACACAACAGAGACTTGTCCACAGTTTTAAAAGTAGAACCGAATCTGCCTACCTGAATGTTGCAGGCAACACAAAGTTCAGAATATACACCTTTCCTGGAAGCAGAGTTAAAGGAAATGGAATTGTACACACATACACCTCTGTACTCTTAAGTGCTTTCATTGCCAGTAAATCTGAAAACAGGGGCTTGGGGGCAACTGCAGCAGTGCCCAGGATTGCAAGGAAGGGATCTCAGCAACCACACTGAAGAACCTGAACGCAACCAGAGACAAGGAGGAGGAAACAAGCACCAGTGCATTTCCTGCAGGGGTCTGACCTCAGAGGGACCTACTGATGACCTGACTGCCCCATGAAGAGGATTCCTGATATAGCAAGAGACACTGGAGGAGGCACACGGTGTCAGGGCAGGGTTCAATAGCAGCCAGGGTGTTGGCAGTTGACTTGGACTGAAAGCTATTTTATCTGGAAAAATGCTCACTGTCTGCACACTGACTGTGCAGAATTAGTTCAGCTGCAGGCTCTCAGTGAACAGGAGAGCAGAGCGGGGATGGCCTGGCAGGCAGGTATTGTTCTTCCAATAGCTGATGTTTTATTCTTTCACTTTAAGATTTAACCAGGATGAGGCAAGGCGAGCAGGAAGCCATGTGATCGCCTGGCACAAGGTCCATGGGGCCAAATTAGCTGATATCAGTAGTACAATGGTGGGTTTGTACTCTGGAAATGGGCTGCTGCTGACAGAACTGCCTGGGTAAGGTGGGTATTTACAAAGTGGTGCAGAAATGTAACATTAATTTCTCCTGATCCAGTGCAAGTGAACAAATAGAGCTTCTCCCACCTCAAGAGGGGCTGAGCAGAACTTTGGCTTCTTTCCTCTGAAGGCTATAAAGGAAAAACTTCCACTGACTGGGCCTGATCTGTAAGCTTAAATTCTTCAAGGAATGGGACAAGAGTTCCAGGGGCTGATCTGAAAATTTCCATCTTCCTCTGCTTCATCCCCTCTGCACACCATTCTCACTGAGCTCTTCTCACAGCTTTAGCCAAACTCTCTTCCCTCCAAAGATTAAAGGAAACATTGATCCTGAGATGGCCTTCCAAGATGTATGTTGTAAATATGTGCCAGAACGAGTTTAGAAAGACTAAGATTTGGCTGTCAGATCCAAAAGTCTCAGTCTGAGTAAATACAAAGCAGAACTGCAAGCACAACAAAGCAAAGCTAGCTTGTCCTGTGAGCACAGCCCTTGTTGGCCTGCCTGAATCATGCCTTGCAAATGCTGCTCTCCCTCCAGGGGGTCAGGAACACTCTAGCCCACTTGATTTGCAGCTTCTGAACAGAGCACACCTTAGGTAAATGCTACCTGTTGAGTTGATCATCATAAGGCAGCCATTGGATTTTGAGGTCCCTAGTTCTTCTCTCGCCTGACCCCAACATGAAACAATGACTTTCCATGAGTTAACTTAGAAGAGAGCAGTTAGGGTGCAGATGGAGTCCCATCAGTACCATTTCTTTAAGATATGCAATCTCCCCTTCCACAAAAAGATGCCTTTTGTACTTTTTGCTGGCTCTTGCAAGAGATGATGGGTTGAGAATTTATTGAGAAACTTTCTCCCATCCTTTAATGACCAAGGAATTTTCAATGGATTAACTTCATACTTTTAAAAAACTTTTATCATGAAATAACAATCAGCTTTCCAGGAAGATGACTGATTGACTGACAGAAATTTCATTTGGAGTAATATAGAAGCAACCTGCAAATCTTGCCAAACAAACCTGATTTCACTTGGTGATAAGCTTCGTTTTCTGTGAATAAGGAAAATACAGCAGGAGATAATATCTAGTTACTTGGGGGGGGGGGGGGAGTTTTTGTTTTGTTTTTCTTTTATGAAGGCCCTACTATTGTATTCTCATAAGGAAGTGAATGAGGTGCTGCACAGGGCAAAAACCATACCTACTTAGGAGAACTAAGGTGAGCACAACAGACCTGTGTACATGCAGTCCTGCCTTGTTGAGTTTCTCCTTACCCAGCAGACCAGTGGCTTTTCCCAGACCCCATCTCATTTAAAGGGACAACAGTTAAACAGGATTCATTGGGATGAATTTAGAAAACAACCCTTTCACACTACAGAGGTGAACAATAGAGCTTAAATCCCTGCCTTGCATGCCCTCAACCCTCTACTTTGTAAAGCTTGTAACCATGAAGAGAACCTTAGGTTCTCTGAGCATGGGTCCCTAAATCACCAGTGGGCACTCACTACTCTCACATATACCCCCCCCCTTACTCCCCCCACCCCAGATCAGGACTCTATCCATGGGGATAAGACAGACTGCTCTATCTGGGGGCTGTGTTCTACCTTCCCTTACTACATTTAAACAAAACAGTTCACTGTCACCAAAAACAATTTGTCATTCTTTACTGAACTCCACATTGATTTTTGTTTTCCCCAATACATATCTTATGGCTTTATGAACAATATGCTCTATCTAGAAGACATCACCACCATCACCGCTAAAGCTCAACATCTATTTAAACAGGAAATAGTTTTCATCTAAATAACTGCTCATCTGCACATCCTTAGACATGCTTCAAGCATTACCTAGTCTCTGAAACATTTGTTATAATTCTCGACCTATAGACAGTCAAATCATATCATGAAGAGGCTGACATGCCCAAGATGAAACTGAGCAAGTCTGTAGCACAGTGTAAGTCTGCATGTGTCTTAACCCTTACTGCCCTGCTTGCCTCAGAATTCTCTGTGCCAGAAATGTAACCTTTCATTAGGTTCCAATTTTTTCCCATTCTGAATTTGGATGTAGCAGAATTAGGAGCCTTCAGATGAGACATAGTCCCTCCATTGCTAATGAGAAGTTAACCACACCTATTTTCTTCTAATAATCCCTATTTTTGTAGGGTCAATGTTGATTTTCGTCCTTCCCTACTTGTAGTGTTTCCTACTCTGCAGCATTTACAGCAGGATAAGCTCTGTTTCCAGAGCAGGACACGTTTCTGCTGGCATCTTAGATGAAAGTGCACAGACATGCAAACAGACAAAGGCAGGCAAGGCTGCGTTAACTTTCACAGAATTTAAAACAAGGCATCAAAATAAGAGGTACACACTGTGTATTTTATCAAATGGAAAAGAATAAAGACAGTGTGAAAAATAGTTCTCTAGATTAAGAGCTTGTAGAAAGAAATTTACTTTTTACATGAGGGAGGCAAGAGAGGAAATCTTTTTACCAGGTATATGCTGTCTTGCATCATTAGTTTGCTTATGTATTTGTGATATGGACTTCTAACCTCCCTTCTCAGAAATAATGCAATTTATCTACTTCCACATTTCATCAACCTACTTCTTTGGCCAGAGTTTAGCTAGCTCTTGTTTAACTAAGCAATTAGCAATCTTCCTCAAAAAAAGGCAGGTAATTACAGAGGTAGATTGATCTTGCAGACTTGGATGACCTGTGTCCAAGCTACAAATTTTGACCTGTTGCTGATCTATATCCCTTGATGTATTCCAGTAACTCTCAGCTGGGCCACCTTGGCCAAGCAGAATATGAGCAAGACATTGACAGGAAAGTGGTTTTATTCATATTGACAGCTACACATCTTCTGCTAGCTATTCCAGGACTCTGTCCAAATTACAGCAAAGCAAAAATGAACCCTTCTTCATCCATAACTCCAGGTGCCCATAGAACAGCAGTTAGGCTATTTGGTTGCATACTACCAGGGACAGGGAGGGAACCCACATGGCATCCAAAATCTTTGGAACTGCTTCCTCTTAGCCATCACTGACATGACAAGGGTGGCTATTCCAGTGTGGGAGTTCATCCTGGCAGATGGGACAAAGCCAAATGGCTTCAACCTTTCACTCTGACTACACTACCTTAAAGTCTTTTATTACGAAAGAACAAGGTGGGAGGTCAGGAGGTACCTGAGAACACTTCTTCATTCCTCTAATGTGGGGAGACTATTTGCTGCTTCTTTCTGCTGTCTTGGTCAGCCTAACCACTTCAGGACCCCAACATTCACTGTACCAGCTTACTTGCTGAACTACTCACAAGTAATAGCTGTCTTGTCAAGATGAAGAGCAGTTCCTTACTGGTATGCAGCAAGGAAAGAATTAAAACATTCACCTCTGCACTGATAGTGCTGAATGTCTCAGCCCAGAAAGAGAGGGGCTTAAAAAGAATGCAAATGTTTCCAAGTTACAGCTGCTGGAAAGCATATCCAACACAGGCTAAGCAGTGAAGATGGAAGATAACTTTCCAAATCAGTGATGGAAACAGGAACTTCAGCATGTGCAAGACAATTTTTCTCAGCAACAGAAATGAAGCAGCTGCAGTGGCCCATGCTTTCCAGTTCGAATTCTAGAATGCGACAAAAAACAGTGGGTATGTGTGCAATTTCCTCTTAGCTGGTTCTCTGTGAAGGTAACACAGTTCTTTTGGAAAGAGATGCAGGCAGTTATGAAGCAAACCAATGAAAAGTTCCCATTCAGAGTACACGGGATGAAAAGAACAAGGATTAAAGGCTTTCTTTTCCCTGCCAGAATTTCCATCTAGCTTTGGTCTTCAGAAGACACGGACTTCATATGGTCAGCAAGGCCAAATACAGAAGAGCTCAGTGACAGTAGATCTGTGAGAAATGGTTAATAGCAAGACAAACCTGCAGGACCCAAGTGACCTTAGGAAACCTGATGGAAAACAATCTGGAAGAAAAGCAGATTATCACATGATCAACAGCCCTTCTGGTCACCTCCTCTAACCCCAGAATACACCAGTTTCTAACAGTAAGGAGTTGCAGGTTTTGGCTAGAGCCAGGCACGCCAAAGGCCAGTTTCCAGTTTAGAGACAGATGTAGCTATTGTGCTTCTCATACAAGAACCCTCTGCCTTAGATTGGATCAGTTAAGTACACCTCCACTTTGAAGATCTGTTCTGTACTAACTTTTATGTTTATATAGATATAGAAAACATAGATTTTTTCATAAACTCTCTCTTGACTGTATTTATTACTTATACAACATTTCACTTTCTCAACAAACAAATTGGTAATAATCCATAACACCCTCAGCTCTTATTTCATTAGACTGCTTTGCCAACAAACTGTATCCCAAGCTTAACATACTTCTAACTTCTGAATCCCAACACCACATTCAGATACTTGCAGTGAAGTGCATGCTAGGAAATTGCTGCTTTTATCAATAAGCTATCGATATTCACAAACTATGCCTTCAGACCAGAAATGATCACAGTTATATGTGCTTTTTCAAACAAGAAATTGAAAAAGAAACAGAAAACCAACTCTTACCTATACCACATATACCCAAACATCATTTAAGAGTGACAAGGCTACTCAGGACCATATGAACTTGTCTTCTTCAGCTATGTGATGTATGCACAAGTAAGATCAAGAGAGTAGTCGATCAAAAAGAGGTGCATGCTGATTACCAGAAAGAATGATTCTCTATGCAAAGGTAAGAAGCAGCCCTGTGAGCTTCAAAAGATAGCACTTGCACTTGTGTGTGGAAATACAAGTCCCCAGATGTCTTTGTAAAGGTCCTATTGAGGTGACTTCCAAGTTTCTCAGAGATCCAGGCGCAGAGGAAGTTGTGTGATGGCTGCAATAAAGCCATCTCCTGATGGACTTGAGCACACATCAGTGTATTTCAGCAAATATGCCTTCATCCTTTCTGCACTGCCAGCTTTGCCATTCTTGTGGCAGCATTACAGAAAATTACTTCTCAGTATCATTGTTAAGGCAAACTCAAATCTCAGTCCCATGTGGTCTGAGGGTGACTTTGGTGCTACAGCTTCCTAGCAACAGATCCCCTTGGTCTCCACTGTGCTTACAAAGGAAAAACCAGTTTTGGTCTTTCACTCATCTCTTGAGCACTTCTATTGTATTGATCAGGGACTACCAATGCCCACCTTTTTTCTCCTCTGTTGAACATACCAAGCTTCCATTAAATATTTAAAGTTTTACTGATTTCAGCTGACTGAATTCATCTTTTAGGCCTTGCTTATCAACACATAGCAATATTTCATAACTCATGTGGTTAGCAGCAGCTCAGCAAAGGGTAGGCTTTATGTGAAGGCATAAGTACCAGAGGTGGTTGTTACCAGATTCCTTCTGGGAACCATACAGACTGGGGCCAGCATCCCTCTTCATTAAACCTGTGGCTGCTTCAGGACAGAGAGAAGGAAGTTAGAAGGAAAGACGATAGGAGACAAAGAACATCACTTCCTCAAAAATAGAGATCTGCAAAGTAGCCAATGATGGGGCACCCAGGATAACCCTGTCTGGCTTTCTAGGGAGAAGACCCTAGGCAAGGGCACTCAGAGAGATTACTTAGTTTCTAGGGGCTCATTCATTGCATGAGGAGAAACATTAAACTGGTTTATCAAGCACCCTGGGAAAGTATCAGTGACATGCAAAAGCACAAGGCCTTGCTAGCATACATTCCAGGCACCTGGCCACCAGCAGGAGGACAGGCATTGCATGTCCTACTTCACAGCATGTACGTTCTGCTTGCAGACAGAAATACAAAATGCTTCTGCATAGACACACCTAGGTGACACCCATCAGAGAAGCAATAAATATCTTCAGGTTTGTACAAGGCTTCATTCCAAACACCTTTAGGTTTCATTAGATACTTGCTATTCATATACATATACAAATTCAAAAAAAAAAAGTTTTACTACAGCCCATATATACAAAGTGCAGGAACACCAGTATAAGCCCCACATACTTGATCAGCTGTCAAAATGCCCATTATTGATATGCTGTAGATCAGCTGAACAGGTAACAGAGACTGCATTCCAAATTTTTGCTCCCAAGCTTTTTCCTATTCTCTGGGAAGAAACAGACAGACATTCAGTAGAATAGAATAGGAAAGTTTACTAGGAAGGGACACACAAAGATCAAGTGCAACTGCTTTAGCACTTCAGGGCTGACCAAAAACTAAGGCAAAAACTAATTATTAAGGACGTTATCCACATTTCCTTTGTGAACACCAACAGGCATAGGGCATTAACCACCTCTTTAGGAAGCCTGTTCCAGTGTTTGACCACCTGAACATTTTTCCTAATGTCCAGTCTGAACCTCCCCTGGGGCACTGTTATGCCATTCTGAATGTCTCATCACCAGCAATCAGGGAGCAGAGCCCAGAATCTTCCTCTCCTTAGGAGGTTGCTGAGAGCAATGAGGTCACTCTTAGTCTCTTCAGACTCAACAAGCCAACTGATAGGACATGCCTTCCAGCCCTTTTACTAGCTTCGTTGCTGTCCTCCAGACACTTTAAGAATCTCAACATTGTTTTTATATCATGGAGCCCAGAAGCGCACACAATACTTGCTACATAAAGACAACTTCTTTGCACAGTACTTGTGTGCAGTAGTTAGCTCTTTCAACAATAAAACATATCCAAAATGCCAGTATACTTAGAGTGCTGCTAGAGTTATTAAACTCCTATTTATTTGTGAAGCATCCAGGAGTATCACACATGCCCACTGCTCTCAAACAAGAGTCAATGCCAGTTGCAATACTTGGGGAGATGCCCCATAGAGGTTTGTCAGAATAAGCCATTGAGCAGCACACTGTAGACAGTATACAGCAGCTTTACATGCAGTGCTATCATTTCACCTCACCTACAACTCTTGGCACGGCCTAAACACCCCCCACAACCCTCTCCCTAAAAGAAGAAAGTGTTCTTTCAAAAATCAGAGGAGAAGCTGGGTCATCAGATGAGGGTGAAATTGGTTTAAAAGCCATTAAGAAGAAAGCAACCCAGGCTTTCAGGAGCAATCACAGCTGCTTGGGCTGATCAGGAGAGACAGAGGGAATTATTTATTTATGGAGTTCCTGTTCTCCCTGGGCAGGTGTATCCGCTGGGGAAGCGTTAAGAGAAGTAGGGAGTAGGATGCTGCTTGGAATCCTACTGAGGTTTTCCTGGCCCGGGTCTCAGGAGAGTTAAACACAATTCACGTCTGGAGCATCCTGGAGACATTGACCATCTCCCAGCACAGGAAAGGCCAGAAAGAGCACCATCACACAGGTTTCTGCTGAGATGTCCCTGGCACCCAGTGCCATGCAAGTTCTGTAGAGCTTTCATTAAGATCCCTTCAGAGCAACAGTGCTTGAGTACATAGACACTTCTGTTTCTCTTTTCTTGTGGTTCAGCTGCTTCCCTTTAAACACAGATCAAGCGTCTCAAGGGACTCAGCAAGTGCTTAACAGACATGTCTGATGGAAGGACCTCCAATGAGAAAACCAAGACCTGAAAATCCCAATAGACACCCTCAATTTAATCCACAGCTGATAGACTAACCCCGAAGTTACATGCAACTAGATCCTAACTGCACAAAAATCAGAGTCTAGTCTGCATCCACAGCTCAATGAAAGATGGGGGAGGGAGGGACCAGCAGATTAAATGGGAGGAAATAACTAAATTGATTCAGTCAGCATGGAAAACTAAATTGAAAATTCTTTTTCAAGATACTGTACAATATATCCTTAGTACAGTATATGGTTCCTTACTGTTTCCCCAATCTGGAGGATGAAGAGGTCTTCCTCTCTAAAATAATAAAACTCCCTCCATTATTCAGAACCAATCTTCCAGTACTAACTAAAAAAGAGCTGCAGAAACAATCACAGATCTGCCCTGTCAGACACATCTGGCAACTATCCTCTTCTGATCTTGGTCAGAGAGCCACAAAGGGAAATCAGGGCTTGAAACTATAAGACACCACCCGAATTTCCCAATGAAAAATACTGCAAAAAGAAGTTTCAGAAAGAGTCATTGATGGCAGCTGAACTCATACGAGAGGCACAGCCTAATGCTATATCAATTCATGTCTTCCTGCTATTCATTACTGATGAGATGCCAGAGATTAAGATTAAAAGGCAGGAGCTGACAGCGAACTACTGCTTTAGACTTCTTTTTTCCAGCATTCCCAGTTTTTTCCCACTCCTTCATCTCCTGGCATATCTTGCATTACTCCCTAGTGGTGGTTTTCTCTCACACTTTCTGTCTCAAACCAGTACTTCGTATTGTGCTGCTAAAGCTACTGCAAAGCCAGCTGTGGCAGTGAACTCCCAAATCCATGAACTGGTTTGGAAAATCCTTGGAAAGGTAAGATCAGTGATCCAAGTCTCAACATCATTCAGGCACAAAGTACAGCAGTGAGGGAGCTTCAGCAAGTTCCTCGCTCTCAGTTTTCTCCTCAGCGTTCTTCTCCCCACGTAAAACAACGCAATTTCTGATAAATACACATAAAATAGAAGAAAAGAGGCTTGTTCTCCCAGTCTGCGTTCCTCCAAAGGGCAATATTAAAACAATCCTATTTCAACAAAACAGGTACTACTTGGCCTTTCAAATAGAACTTCCTTTGCAGCATTCACAGACAGGTTAGATTTCCAGGGTTTGTGTGATCTTTCTTCTTCACTTTGGGAACAATATCTAACCATGTTCTGATAGCCACTTAATCCTAATGGGAAGTTGCCCTTGAGAGCCTTGTATCCCCAAGGGAGATAGAACATAGTAGACCCAGAGCTCTCACACCAAATTGCCCTGCTGCAAATGTCAGGTTATAGATCCATAAGGAGAACATCTGCTTCCCTGTGAAGCACTTCCCATTGAGATCTTTCAGTCACAGTAATTTCTGTAGCATGCTTAACCTGCACCCATTGATATGCATTTGACAGCAAGGAGGAGGCCTCTCCTTCCTTCTGAAGGGCACACTCAAGACTTCCTTCCATACAGGCAGCTTCACCTCTTAATACCAAGCACAGAATTTCCCCAATGGCATTGGTATTCATGGCACCTAGCGTTCACCTACCCTCTTGGCAGGCTTTCTTTGCATGAAGATGCTTCTGCAGTATAAATCAAGGTACAACTTCAAATAGATTAACTTAAACCAGTGCAAAAGACTCTCATTACTATTAAAACTAAACTTGTTTAGCTCTCTAATGAGGCAAAATTAAATAACTTCAAGCTGGCAGGAGAGCATACATGGTTTAGATGTTCGGTATTTTAAATGGCTTGTTTTAAAATGATACAATTTAGAGTAGAGTTTTCTCATGTAGAAAAGATCTCTGAACAGTGGAAAAAGCAGCACTTGTAAAATGACTATCACAATGCAGCACAGAAGAGAAGGGGCAGAGGAGATGTGGTCAGTTGCTTACACACAGCTTGTTACCTAAGAAGGGGTAGCCAGCTAAGAAAAGTTTCAAGGACAATCTAGTATACTCAAGATTCTGTTGGTAGGAAAACATAGGGGGGAAAAAAAACCCACATTGGTGTATCTCCAGAATGTTTTCAGGCATTTGTACAGTATCCGTGTTACACAGGGGCTCAGAACTCTCTGTCAGCAGACAATGCAAATTAGTTGCTGTAAAGCAAGCACTGCACACAGCAAGGTGCATACCTCGCAGCACTCCTGCCCCATGTCCCTACTTCCCAGGGTAGCTCACAGAGACATGCTGTCAAGAAAACCCTGTCTGAAGCCATAGCAGCATTTGCATGAGGCTGGGGCCAGAATCCACTGCTCTCAAACAGCTCTTCAACCCAGAATGTGACTGCAGCTGGCAAAACATGTTAGCTAATGAAGATTGAGTCAGGCAGGCAGAGATGATCCCCTCAGCCTGTTAATCCACTTAGGGAAGGGAAACCTGAGCTGAATTGCTGTGCCCCCTGCAACGGACTGTACTGTGCTGGCTTTAGCACCTAGGCAGAGCAAAACCAGCTAAGTTAGACCGAGGAGAGCTTTGGATGTAAAATCTGAGCTTTTGGAAAGCAGGTCAAGAGGAGAGATTGAGGGAACAGCATGCCCTGGCCTGGCTTTTGTGCTGCTTTGTCTGCTCAGGAATAAGCAGGATAAGGCTGGACTGGAGCTTCTACCTGACAGTGGGACAGGGACAGCACACACACCTTGCACTGTTTGCATAGAGCAAAAAGGCTTCCCGAGGGTTCACCTTGGTTTCCCGGGACAGAAAGTCGGAGGAAGCATTGTACCACAAACACTCATCCCAGCAGTGACAGAAAGCCAGCCCCTGCTACTTACTGAGTTTAACTGCAGGAGCTTTCTGGGCTGATGGGTGTCAATCCGAGGAAATGTCAGATTATCCTCAACCGCCAGAGGGTGCTCCCCATCTCAAAGACAGAGTTAATGTCAGATTCACCCAGACTGCTAGAGGAGCCTTTTCTTTTACCAATCGTGGAATCCGAGCAAGGGAATAATTAGAAGACTAATAATAAATAATTAATGAATGTGCCTCTCCTCTCTTTTCCCATCCATCCTGTCCAGGCAAGGCAAGGCCCTTTGTCACATCTGTCCTCTGTGCCCTGTTCATTCGTGATTTTTTCACACTGAAGGTTAAATCACTTCTAGTCTTTTCTCCAAGACTGCAGATCCAGAGCCACTAATAAACATTTTCTGCTTGACAAGTCTGCAAAGAACAAGACTGCAGCTCACCTGCCCCTTCACAGTTAGGATCACGCCCTCTGGGCACATGCAGTTTTTTTTGCTGGGCCCAGGCCTGACCTTACACCTGCACAGCCACAGTGGGGTAAGGACTACCAGCTTCTTTCCCCCCCCTCCCCCTCCCCCCCAGGCTCATTTCCCCCACTCTGTCCTAAGCTGTTTCCAGAAGGCAGCATACCTGTTGTGCACAGATGCCTCAAGATGATGTTTACAAAACAGGTATGCCCAAGTTTTTAGGCACTAGTGTTGCCTAGCTTTGCCAATGAGACAATTGTTTTGGAACACAGGGCCCCCACAGCCTCTCTTCGTCCACTCACTGGCATGCAGCAGAAGTTTGTGACTCATGTGACACAGAAGTGACACTCCTGGAACACACAGCCTTATGCTTCCGCTTCTCTTCTGCATGGGACCCCAGAGCTGCATCATATACAGCAGTTAGGAATAAATTATAAGGGTCATACTGCACCCTGATATTCAGAAAAAAAGGTTTAAAGCCTGCCAATTAAGATCAGGTGCCTATGCAAAACAGAATAGCTTTGCCGACATGCCTGGCATAACTTACTTCCATTAGTCCCAGTTCTAACTTACTCTGATAGTTCCGATCATATCCCACAGAGAAACCAGCTCTCATTGATGGCTCCCACCCAGCACATGTGCTGCATTTTGCAGTCTGAACATCACCCGAAAAGATTGTTGGATTTCTCCTTGTTGTTTTCCTAAATTTCTCTTTTTTCTCTCTCTCTCCTTACCGATAGTGACAAGTCCTGCCTGCAGAACTTTCTAAGAGTTCTCTCAGGTACCCTGGCATCACTTTTTGTTCCGTTCTCTTTAAACCATACCATTTGTCTGATGAAACAGTTAACGCTGAGCAGTTAAATCACTGCACAAGGGACTTTCATTCAGTCTCTCACACATATTAAGATGCATCTGTTAGGTTTGGCTTACTTCACTTCCAGAATGAATCACTATCTGCAGTACACACGGCAACAAGCGCTTTTCAAGTCATCAGCTGGTTGAGTGACACTAGCCATCCTTGACAGCGCCATTTTGCGGGCAAAAATCAGCCAAAGAATCCTCTTCTGGTTTGAAATTCTGAGAAGCGGGGAAGAGAAGGTAGAAATATAAGAGAGAGTTTATGGTTGGGTTCTTAGACACCTGCAGAGAACAACTCTACTTGTCACAAAAGAAATGCCAGTAGTACGTGCCACAGCTCCATTTCTTGCCCTACTCATGCCATTTTCTCTTGGAAATACAGCAAATATCAGGCACACCACAGAAAGTGTAACTCGTATTAGGTTTGGACACCGATCATTCTAACACTATTAACATTCATTTCCTCAATTTAGTAGGTTTTAGCACCTCTCCATCACCATTACAATCATTATAAACTTGCTCTGAAATGTACATAATCAGACATAAAAAAAAGGTAGTTAACTAAAATATTTTGAGCATTACATTCTTGCATACTTGCATTAGGAGCTCAGGGTTTACCACTTTTCTTCCTCCCATTACAGCAAAGACCTTTAAGGTCATTTCAGAGCCCTAGTGATGCACTCCTATCTTATATATTGCTACATAGAAAGATTATGTAGGTTTTTACTTTTTTAAATTATTTCTAGTGGGTTTCACGATCTCAAATATCCCCAGATCCTTTACTACTCAGAACAGTAGTATCTGGGTGCCATTTTTGCTTACAAAGCAAAATTAGGGTCAGATCTGACTTTCTTACTCATGCAGCGTTACCCCTCAGTGGATATTTCAACTAATGGATTGCATACTGTTTACGATCAGGTTTTGACTACTTGCAATTAGGTGATCTGCAACTACACAAAACAGCAACTCTTCCTCCAAACAGTGAGAACGAGACAATACCATATTACAGTACGTCATTCTTCAAAGCACAAAAGGATTCATGAAACAAAGACAAACAAAAAAATCCTATTTTAAAAAAGGCAGACAACAAATGCAGGGAAGGTTTAGAAAATGGCAAAACTATGCTTACTTGCGATAAACACTTTTACCTTTCTTATACACACAATTTCACAAACTTTCATTACATTATATTATTTTCCACAAGATCCCACCTCAGATTGCATTCTTCTTGCATTCGGCAATCTGAAGCAGGAAAAAGCCGCCTCCAAAATACTTGTTTTCTGCTCAGAAAGGCTAATGTGGCCACAGGCCTTATTTACTGCACATTCTTCAAACATATCTCTGGAGATTCATTCATTTTCTCATGTATTTTTCTATGGGCTTATCAATACACTGTCCAAGAGTTTCATCATCCAAGATCATTCATTTTCACACACACTTACAAAAAAGTAGGGAGTATTTTCATTCCTATTTTATGGATGAATGACTGAGAAGAACAGTGAAAGACATTTGCTAATTCTGGGTGCCCATTTTGAGACTCACAGCCTGACCGATGTGTTTGCATAGTGCAGTATTAGTGGATTCCCATTTACTTCATTTGCAGCTATAAGCACTCCATGCTTCTGTAAAGTGGGTCCTTCAGGATCAAAAAGGTCCACTATAAAATAAGGAATGCACAATTAAACGCTCACTGACACAACAGTTGCTTCAGAAGCTTGAAAACTATCATACAGAAAAGGTGAGAAGTCAGCCACCAGATCAGAATTTAACTGCCTCACCAATAAAAGCTTCGCTCTCCCTCCCATCATCCCTGGTCTCACTTGCTACACAGCTGTGAAATGAGACGAGGTCCTACAGAAGTCTCTTTCACTTTGCAAGTGAATTTCTGATTTATCTCAGAGCTGGTGATCATGCAGTGAATGAGGCAGGGGTCCTGAAGAAATAGCAGAGGTATGTAAGATGCACCATCAGGCTGACAGAAATGCATACAGATTATTACTGGCCTTTCTCCATCATCCAATTCCTGTGTCAGCATCCTTTAGAATGCCCTTTGCACAGTTTGCTGTTTCTTCCATCACAAATTCCTTCATGAAGTATCATAGCGACATCTTCGTGGGTTATCAGAAAAGACTGGCCCATCGTGCAAACCACTGTAACCAAGGTAATGGAGTAAATGATCTGCAAGAGTAGATCACCCTCCTCTGTTAAGACCAACGTGAGCAATGATAATACTGCGTGAATTTCAGACATTGATCACCTCTGAGGAATAGCAGAGGCTCTTCTGACCATTCAATCTGTGTCTTTTACTCTCTAGAACATCACAGTCCACTCCCATTGCTGTCTTTGCCTCTTCACCCCATCTCAACTCTACAAACACCATTCCCCTCCAGCCTGTTGTCTCCTCACCCCAATACAGCCGTCTGTCCCCACAGATGGTTGGCTCTGGAACACAAGCAGTTTTAGAGCTTTACAAGGAGAAATATTCTTGGTCTGTACTTAAACAAAAATAAGGCATCAGCCAAAATCACAGTGTAGTCCCTACTTTTCTTTTTTTTTTTTTTTTTTTGTTTTTTTGCTGTTTTTGACAAAAGGTTCTCCAAAACCAATCTATCACGGATACAGAAAAGTGAGAAGTAATGACTAAAGTTAAGCAGAGGTATGAAGAATTGAAACTAAATTCCACAGGGAGTACTAGTAGAAAAAAGGCAGTGCTAGCAGTCTCTGTTGTACATAGCAGTACATCTGAAGATAAAAGTTAAGGAAGTTACTTAAGCAGAGTGCTTGCACTTCTAGGTACACTATTCCTGGTAGCTTACAGGTTATTTGATGATATGTGCACCTTGTAGTAATTGGACAAATCAACACAGTGGGAAAGGCTTTAGAACAAATGTGTGACGATAGAAGGACCAGCATACTAGAAAGGTGCTATAAAGGAAGGAAAGAAAGTTGCTCACCCATACCAGAAGATTCCACGTTCACAGGGGAAAGCTTCACCAAGGAGGAATCTTCAAAAAGAGATCCTCCCCCAGCAGCAGTCAGCCCAAAAATGGGGTCTCAGAGAGGTGCAGCCAGGCTCCACCCCTTCTGGTCACACAGCTGAATTGCCTTCACCTGCGCTCCCAGGGCTGACCGGGTCCTTTCCCCAGGTGCTCAGTCAGTGGTTCAGGCAGTGACTCAGCAGTTACCAACACACCTGCACCCATTTCAGACCCACATCAGCTGGTCACAAGATCATGCACAATTTAAACTCACAGAAGAAACCAAGCAAGGACCACCATCAGCTGTTTGCAGCATCTTTCTGTCCCTATAGAGGATCAGACATAGCAGCATTATGTTGACAAATGTTTCTCCAGCCTGCTCTAAAAACTCAGCCCTTAGTCAGTCTGTTCTATTGCTTCCGTTTTGTTGCTAATGTGATGTTTGTAACTTCGAAATGAAAGCTCATGCATTGTATCCAAAGCCCATTTACTTCCAGCTCTATCAACAACAGACATTGCAAACAGTTTAATCACTTCCTCTTGGATAAAGTCTCTTAGAATTTGAAGACACATTCCCCAGACTTTATTTAATAGCTAGATTTCTTCAACAGAAATATTAACCTACCTAACAGAAACAAAATAGCACCACAGTTCCTCAGACGGTCTCCATCCTTATCACTTGGAAGGCCAAGTATTTTGCAAACACCTACAGCCAGGAACAGCTAGCAGGCTGACTTATGACGCACAGAGCAACCTTGCTTTCATTTCCAGGGGACCCCAGCTAACTCAGTAGTCATGTCTCACTGTAGTGCTGTGCTCTTGGTCCTGCCTTTCAGTGCTGTACCCAGGACACAAACCAAGCCTTTTACACTGACAAGTCATGCAGAGCTGCCAGATTTCACATCAAACAGCTCCCAGGAAACTGGAATTCTATATCCTTAGTACCTGCAGGAGTGCAAGCATATGGAATGTCTGGAATAATAAGGAGGAATATCATCAGGTTATACATTTTCAAACTTCACATTGAGATTACGAAGCTTTGCCTTCAATGTTACTGACTGAACTCCCGGGGAGACCTGGAGCCATCCTGCACTGAGAGGAAGGCCCTTTCCTACCACACAGCCTTGCTAAGGTATGGTACTGAGGGAGACAAACTGACAGCTCAAAGGCACATGCAACTGCTCTGTACTGTGTTTGCACAACTGCGTGAGAGTGTAGCCCTTGGTGATGTTATTCACAGGCTTTGGCCGACAGTAAATAAGACAGCGGAGCTTGATTCATGAGGGATGACAGGAAATCTATAACATGTGGGCTCTATAATCTGCTCGCTACTGCGTAGCAAAATGAAAGAACAACAGTCCAATTAGAGTCCTTGCTGATCCCAAGCACATCCTCCAGATCTTGTTCCGCTCAGAGCACTGGAAGTCTGTGGGCACCAAGAGAAAGCCAGCTGTGCTCCTATGTGACCAGTGCCAGGGACACATAGAAAGACAGAAGGAAATGACTTCTGCACAAACCAATAATGGCAGGGAGGTTGCTAATTCCAAATAGAAAAAAGGAAATGATTTTGTTGCCTACTGTGCAGTGTCAGAAAACCCACAGGGATGCCAATGCCTGGGAAGGCACAGGACAGCTCAGCTGAGGATCCTAGCAGCCCAGAGGAGACAGTTACCTCATTTTTCTCTAACAAACATCTACTCCTCATTCCCTGCATCTCTGACCCTTAACACTGCCCACCTTTTAGATCTACCCCCTGCCTCCTAGGAAAGGTGCAAAGGGAATCTCTCTCACTGTGGCAGGTTGGAGAAAGGGAACACTTTCTGCTCAATCCCTAGTAAAGGCCTTCTTTGCAGAGAGCGTGCTCTGGGGACTGCTGTCCTTCCCTGCTTCCCCCGACAACCATCTCTGCTGCCACCCCCACCCCCCCCTTGTTATCTGTCAGTAAACAGTAATTAAAGATGTGGCCTGTTTGATAAAGCTCCCGCCCGCCCTCACACAGTGCTGCCCTCTCGGACGTGTCTAATTAAAATCCTGATGAGAAGATGAAGAAATCCCAGCAGCTGGGAATCTGCTGACTCTCCCCGCGCTTGGCCTCTTCATTACTGACGACGAGGCAGAGAGATATAAAGGACCCCAGGAAACGCTCCGACAGACCAATCGATACAGCCTTTTGTGGGACGTGAAGGACCACTCAGGACTGCCTTTTGAACTGTGTGGATAATGAGGATGCTGGAGCGTGGCTCACTGCACAGGGCAGCAATTCCCCACACATCCTGCTATGCTGCCATCCCCAGAACTGGATCCCAGGACCCCAGCAGCTTGGCAGCCACTCACACCACACAGTGAGTTCACACAGTTGTAACAGCTGGAGCATCTGGATCTCTCCTACTGCCCAAGCTCCAGGAATCATTGCTTGTAGTAGCGGAATACTGTGAAAGCTCTATGCGCTCCATCATTTCTAAGCAAGGAAAGGGTGCACATGTGTACATACATACACTGCAAAGTGCTGAAAATCAGCACGGATCTGCCCCAAGTGAAGCCAAGGCCATATGCATGCTGTTGTGTTCACATACACTTATCCATGAGAACAGTGCACTTTCACTGCTTGCTCAGGATTTTGTGCTAAGCTGAAGATCTTGGCATGCACAAAATGAAAGAGCAAAGTTTTACACAAAGTGCTTGTCTTCATCATCGTGAATCACCATAACTCTATTTAGGTACACTTCACTTCATGCAAATACATCAGCTGAGTGGTTTTATTCTTGTTTTTTTTTTCCTAACGAGTCTAGCTTTACATGGAAACAGGCACATTTTCATTGGCAAACTCACATTTATCCCAAACATGAATAAAATTGCTCTCAGTTTCAAGATGAAAGAATTAGTAAATGAAAAGAAGTAGTCTTATATTTTCTAAAGTTTAAAAGTGCACTCAGGCACCTGCCCCCATATCCCATTTGAGCATGCCCATGGCAGGTATGCTCATCGTGGGAATTGGGAACCCCTACAAAAAACAGTAGTGCATGTGGTTATCAGCACAAGTGCACTTTGAGCAGAAAATGTGTTCCATGTGTGGAATCCAAGTGTGAGCTTTTATTTGAGTTCACGCTTCCACAAACCACTACTGCTCACGTGATCAGTGTCAGTCCAGCAACAGCTGGTGCTCTTCTCAGAGTCCCAACTAGGTCCTTGGAACCTGCTTTATTAAAAAAACAACAACAAACCACCAAGAAACCAACAGTAAGCAAAGCATATATGATTTTCCAAATTGTTGCAATCCTCCCCACTGCTCCCCTGTAAGTCCCCATACGCAAAGAGAAATCACATAAGAAATAATTCCCAGACTGGTATATTACTGTGTTAAGCTTGGGAAAGAAAAAGCCAAAGCAGCTCAAAATAAATAGTCCACAGCAAAATATAATCAGTAATAGTAAGAAGAGGTCAAACAAATGCAGAAGCAATGGACTCAAAGGTAACCCTGGAAAAGATGAGTGAAGAAAGGGCAGAAGAAGGGAAATCCCAGTGGGAATGCAGGCAGAAGCACTGTTGCAGGGAGCACACGGCCTCTTTTGGCCCTGCACTCCCCTTGGCAAGAGAAGACATTATGCAGAACAAGACAGCTGCATTGGATGTACAGAGCTCTCTGTGCAATTCCTGCCTGTCCCAGTACCTGTACTTGATGGAATGACACATCGCTGCAGTAGCTAATAAATAGAAGTAATTTGATTAGCCTTCCTTAACTAGCGATAAGATCCTGACAAACCCTTTTTAATGCGTTTCTGGAGCAGGATGAAATTGTTTCATTTGGCGAGCAGGGCCCCACGGGAGTTGCCTCCAAGCTCCTTTAGCGAGAGGTAAAAATATGCCAATCATTAATGAGGGGAGAATTACGGAGACTTTAATGCAATCAGAAAAGAGGAGCCCTGAGGCAGCTAGGGAATAAAACCTGCCCTTAAATCAGAGGCAGGCAGCTGGAGCATGGAAATAAAGGCATACACAAGCATGTACATGCACACACACATACCTACCGCACACACAGAGACTGCTGCTGTAAATACATTGGGAGTTTTGCCTGGGCAACAAACACTTGTCTCAGCAAATGGTAGCCATCTTCCCCAAAAAGCAATTATAAGAATTACAACCAGCTATGTGTCCACTTCTTATTCCCCTAATAGTAGGGCACCACTGTCCATGAAATCCTCTTGTCCTTCCTACACATGTACATACACAGAATTGCAGCTTTCAGCATTTCAGACTGAAGCCTTTCATGCAGGAGGTACACTGGCTGGTCAGGCATCCAGCAGCAGCAGCGAGGAAGCTTTGCCAAGTGGAAGCATGCAAGTGGAACCCTCTCTCAGGGCCAGACTTGTTGCATGAACACACATCCAAACCCCCTGCTCTGTCCTCCAACTGGGGCACTTACGGCAGATGCTGCATCTACTGTGGCTGCTGAAAGGCAACTTCTCCCATCCCCTCCTTGCTCCCTTCTCAGCCACTTCAGTGAATTCCCTTCCTAAGGTGAAACAACTCTGATATTAATGCTGTAACTTGTATTCTGAAGCAAAACAGAAGCCTGCAAGCCGTCGGCCTTTCCCCTGGCACTGCAGCTTGCAGGAGCTGAGGCAGACACAAGTGGCCTGGCTGGCTCTGATTCTGCAGGTACCTACATCCTTCCAGAACCTACTTTTCTGACAGAAAGCATCCCATCTTTCTGCAGCAATGCTCTAACCCCAGTCAACAGGTTACTGATGGCTGTATCAGCACGGGTGGTCCCAGAAAACACTAGCCCCTACTTTAATAGGAGAAAAAGCCTGTCCTGCTTTTTATCCCATCTCTTCCAGATCTCCCACCTTACTTACTTGAAAACAGTGAGTAAGAGCACTGCAATGTTAAAAACTAGCCACCTTTCATCTGCCAGATACACAGAACATGATGCCACGAGGACCAGGCATGCAGTATTTCAGCCCTCTTCCCTGCTTTGGGTCAACATTAACAAAGGGGAGCAATTGAGGGTTGCTAAGACCAACAGGAAAGCAGATACGTACTTCTAGCCTTACTACACATGAGAGGATTCTTACACCATAATGAGAGTGTACCTGTAGCACCCCTTGCCCCCTGCCAGATGGAACAACTGTCCTGCCCAGCTTGAACTGTAAGTCTTGTATTGAGAAAGCCAATTCTCCTGCCCCAAAGACATTATCAGAAACCTCTGCCACAAAGATCCTGTGCTATTGCACCATATTCTCTCACACACTTCACAACTGGGGGCTAAAACGCTGGTGTGACTATTAGCCATTCAAGACAACAGACAAAGGAGTTACAGTCAGCAGGACAGAGCAGAAAAAGCAAGGGTATGTTCTGAGACACAGAGCTTGAAGCTCAGCAGTTAAGTTAGGGTAGATGGCTGGCACATTCCCAAATGCGTGTATCAAGGACAGAGCTGCATGTCTCACAGCTAAATGAGCACAGAATACTCAGCCCTAAGTGAGTGGGACTTTGTGTCAATCAAAAACAACTCCTGACTGTTTCAACCATTCAGTGATGGGCACCCAAAGCAGTAGAGAACCCTCCTTGGCTTAAAGCTCAGAATGAAAAACACCTCAGAGGTTAAGGAAACCTCAATGGTTCTCCAAAAGCCCCTCATACTCCTGTGGAAGACTAAAAGGGTTGAAGGGATCGTGCTGTTGGGCACATCACTCAATCAGACTGCACTCCCCTGGAAGTCGGAGAAATCACTTTCCAGAAACACAGACAAGTGAAGAGACCCCTGCACAGAAATAATCAAGACTGCAAAAATAGGTTAATGGAATTAACACTGCGTTAGCAAAAGGCTTTCTAACACTCAGAAATTGTACTCTTGCCCTTTTGGGGTTAGGGCCAGTTTTGATTTGAAACTTCAATCAGATTCAGTGATTTCTTTTGGCCAAGAGGCTTAGGCCACTTAAGATAAATGCCAGACCCCCCTCACGGATGCATTCCTTGGTGACCCAGGTTTTACTACGGTCATAATCCAGACAAGTTTGTTGTGGCACTCAAGCACAGCAGCTCTACATAACACCCTTCCTGGAGCAGCAGGCAGAGGTCTAAAGTAGTGTCACACACCATGGTTCCGTACGCAAACCTGCCTCACTGCAAACAACTCCTTTTTCTTCTTGTTTGTTATGATTAAAAATGCACATCACCCAGAGAGGCCTTGGAGTGGAACCCAGCTGGAAATTGGATCATTAATATTCCTTTTCATGCCCGTTGCTACAATTTCTTACCTCTTCAGAAGTAATTGCTAACAATGCAACAATTTAGGGTCTCATACTAACAGTGAACTCAAGACTAAGCTGTCTATTGTTGCTCTAGTTCATTCACCTTTGCCCATATTCTAGCATTCCACCAGTCTCATAGCCAGCGTGCTGTGTATCAGATACTTTCGCCCCTTTCTGCTGCCTGTTCCTAATTTATTTACCAAAAGGTCTTCAGCCTCCTAAAGCATCAGGAAGCAAATTCAAGATTATCCTCATTCCTGAGCAGCTGGAAACATAAAGAAAGAAAATAATTTGTTCTAAGTCTCTTTTACTGAGTGCTTGGCTCTAACTCTTGGTCACCATGCCTTCCACAACACTAAGGTGCTCTCCAAGAGTTGAAGGAAAAAATAAAAAGTGCAGGATGCACCGCATAACTGACAACTAACTCAACAAATGCTGAACAATATTCAGTTTTTAGCGAGTAGGGTTATGTATATGACTTTACCTCAACTCTTGTGTGCTGTTTCTGCTGTACCTCATTAACTGGGCAAGCTGTGAGAGATGCACAATTTTCCCATCACTCCTATAATGATCTTTAGATGGAAAGGATGCTGTAGGAGGACAAAGAACAAGTGATTGAAATAACTGTGCTCACTCACAGGCCCACTTGAACCCTTCTCCCTCTAAGGTGTTTACATTAGATAACAAGATGCATAACACAACCAAGGTTACAGCTCCAAGTATAAGGAAAAAAAAATAAATCAAGACATTCTCTTAGGACTCTAGCATCACTGCTGTGGACTGCTCATGCATAGTGGTACAGGGCAGAGGAAGTTTGTTCTTGCTTGACAGCTAAGCTGACATTCCCTTGGCTGCAGGCAGAACAGCCTGCACAAGGATGAATGTCTTGGTCGAGAGGTGGAGAAACCTGCCAGACAGCAACTAGCACAAGGCAGCCAGGAAAACTGCACTGGTCACAAGAATCAGGATGTCACCTATAAACTCTGCTCCAAATACCTATTAATCCTCTGGTGTCTCATCCAAATACCTTAGAAATTTCTTGTAAGCGCTTTACATCTTAGGTAGCTAAACTTGTCAGGAAATTATTGAAATGCACATCAGGCTGAAGACTTGCACCACGTGCCTCTCTAACAAAAAAATCCTGCAAATAGCTCCAGAATGGAGTGCTTACCAATACAACATAGTAGTTTAATGAGAAAGTGCTCCTGTGCACATACATTTGCATGTTTGATACTTCCAGTTTGACACCACTGTTTCTTTTGTTTTATTCCATGCCAGAAATAATAATTTTCAGTGAAATAAAAACAACACTGACAATAAAATGCATAGCTACATAACCAACCACCTCTCTGCAGGAATGTGAATAGTGACAGGTTCAGAGTGATGGGTTCAGTGAATGTACACAGCAGTAACAGCTCTGAGGAATCTGGAAAAAGAACTGTACTATCAATCAATCAGAGTAGCCAAGACCCTGCCACACCAATTTGAGATAAGGACAAAGAAATAAAAATGAAGAGCCAGTGGGTCTGCAAATATATGACCGATCTTATGTACTTAAAACAAGTGTAGACTTCAAAAACAAAAGCCTAAACAGTTTACCATACCACAGCACAGACATTTCCCTTCAAGTTAAGGGGAAGTAACCATCAGCTCTGCCAACTCCCTTCAGCAGCTGCTCACATCAGCCTGGCAGTCTGCTCACCAGGGCAGTGTCTTGTTTGCTGCTGGCAGCCAAAAGAGCTCCAGCAAAGTCAAAGCTACAACCTACACGCAGGTGTGTAAATAACCGAAGGTATTTTAAAGAGACAATGGTAAGAACAAAGCTCTGACACAGATTTGCCAGCTTCTGGCAGCATAAACACAACATGCAGTCTCTACACAAGGGCTGGTGATGACTTCTGCATCACTGAATGCTACAGACTGCTAGGTGTGGACAGTTGAGTCATTCAGCCTTAACTCAGTGCTTCAGAAGCAACTTTTCCTACCCTGACTGAGTGGCAGCCCCAAGTCCTCCTGAGCCACAGCCTCTGCCTCCCTGGCAGTCTTGGGACCGAGCGATGTGTCTTTCCAGGCTGCCCTCTCTGTGAGTGCAAGGACAGAGCAAAGGGGTGCACTTAGCAATCTTGCTAGGGAATATTGTCTACCATGCCACAAATTAACATCCTCCTCAAATTATTTAGGGGGGACAGAGGGAAAAATCTCAAATAGTTTCTGCTTTCCTGCCAATTGTTCCCATCCCCTACCTCAGTTCTGGCTGGATTCCCCCTTCCCCCTGTCCTCAGCTAGCACCGCCAGGCTTAGTCCTCCTCATCCTAGCCCCCCCTCCCCAAGGACAAGCAAAGTTATTACAATAATGAATTAGCCAGGCTGCTTACTGCTGCCAGTGGCGAAGGCAATTATCCCACTCCACGTCCCCAGCCACCGCTCAGCTCCCTCATAAAGAGAGGCTTTTGGGGCCGCTTTGTGCTTTGATTGGAAATGAAGAGATTGCTAATTAGGGAACCCCTGCTGGGATCGGGCTGGCAGGAACAATGGTGAAACGGACGGAGCACACGTCCATTTAGAGAAGGGGGGGAGAAGAGAGAAATGTGAGCTCCCCTGTAACGTAGTGCATCCTCTGCTCATGTCATAAACAACAGGGCAGACAATTTTATAGAGCTTTTCACCTTTTAAAGCATGCTAATTTGTTTATAGGAAGCAATAATTTGGTGTGTGTTTGCATAGGTCAATGCCTGTCGTTTCTGTGTACAGTATGGATTGATGTATGCATGCACATACACAGCCGTTTCCAGAGAAGCATTTTCTTAGAGTGTGCCTAGACAGCCACGCATTTCTTGTCATTTGCTGAGTAGCACGCATCAATCCTCCATTAACAGGGAAAGATGCATAGACAAGTCCATTGATGAGTATTAACATAGAATTTAATGCCTGAATTCACAAATAACCAAAGTTGAAAACGACTTGCCAAATTAGTCTGCTCACCTGCCCAGCACCCGCTTCCATCGCTTTGCCCAAGTACTTCAAATGATAAGTGAACCTCCAGGAGAGAATTTCAACACTAACACATTTTCTTAAAACTCAGCTTCCACTTAATTCAATTGTGCTCACTGTCCTTGGATTCACAGAAGGTACATTCACCTTCCTTAGTTTATGAATAGCCCACAAACTACACAAGATCTCCCTTGCAGTGCACAAGCATATTTGGACAACTTCATAAAACAGCACTGACAACCCTCATATGAGTAACATACTTGTGCTTTATGCTCTAGTCACTTTTACCTATTGTCAAACACAAAATCTCTCCCAACAGATCAACATGCAAATCATTCCATTTATAAAATACAGCCTGTCTACAAAAATAAGTGCCTCAACTTTTTGTGCAAAGTTGATAGAAAGCAGCTGCAACCTATCCTGCAATGCTCAGCTAGTTAACTAATTCCATCAGGGAAGGACAAGTCCCACATAAACAGAAAGTATAGCTTTCAACCACACATTTACCTTACCATACACAAAATTTGCATACTGTCAATTCACATTAGGTGACTTATGCAAGGTAAAGCAAATTTCAAATTTTAAACTTGAACTTACATTCCAGAATTTCCTTGCAGATACCGAAGCATTTGAACTACTGAGGTGTGTTTTTCCCTGAAAATGTTTTCAGCACAGCACAAGTCCTAACAGAAAGCGAGCACTAAAGGGTGGAAACAAGATTGCACCGAGAATGACTTTCAAATTCACAGACCATTTCTCCCTGCTGTTTGCTCACCTCTGGTGTTTATACCCTTCAAACAGTTGTAGGTAGTTTTCATGTTTCCTTCTTCGTCATCACTTAGCCAAGCTTCATATATTTAGATCTTTTGATCTTCCCTCATAAAAACAATCCCTCCAGCTCTGTCATCATTTTTGTTGTTCTTCTCTTACTACCTTCCAAGTTTCCTCTGCATTTTTTCTTCTAGTGCCCAGAGCGGAAAGTCTCACCAGAATGGTACAGAGCAAGAACACTACCTCACTGCTTTGTGATGTCCTGCTTCTAAGCAACATAATCAAGTCTTATACAAATGCCAAAGCATGCAACCCGCCTGCTTTTCCCTCTTGGTCTGTGGTGCTACAGTACTAGCTCAGATCAGACTTGCCTGTTACCACACTTCCTCCCCATGCTCCCACATTCAGTCCTCTACCACGTTCCACTTACCTGAGCAATATTTTCCCTTGAGCAGGTACAGCCTGAAAGAAAAACCTTGCGTCAGAACCATGTTTAAGGTCGCTTTGGTTTGCTGACAACCCTGTAGTTACCTGCATCACGTACAAAACCTGACCACTTAAAAGCAAGGAAACAACCACCTATGGACATCAAGGGCCAAACTGTAATGTGGAATACAATAGCAGTGCTGGTAAGGTTTCACCACAGCTGTGCTGGTTTACACCAGCTAACAAGCTATTTCCATAAGTGTATTTCCAAGTGCCCATATCACAAATTATTCAGATAAAGTACAAAGAAAGGCCTATTACAGCTCATTGGTTGCAGTTCTGACACACGAAGCCTCATTACCTTGATTTCATAATCCAAGCGTTTTCTTTTTTTAGGATATGGCCATAGTGAATATATTAACAATCCAGTGTATCTACTGACTGGTACTGGAATTCTTTGGTAAGGCATTTGCAGTTCTACTCTTGATCAAAAGACTATAATTTAGAAAAAGAGAAATAAAACTCACAGTAGAATTATGAATATAGAGGCTACCTATATTTGAGACTGATGGCTTCATCACTATATTCATTCATAGGATCTGATTCCAAATAGATTCTTAATATGCTAGCAAGGGGGAATGAAAGAAGGTGGTCCTCTCATTGCATTACAGCAAACAGGTAAGGTGCAGTCAAAGGCTGAAAACCTAAAACCCTGCAAAACACAAGTAAATCCATTCCCTGTCAGATTGATCCTCTCATGCTCCTAACAACAGACTACTATTTCTGGTCTTGTGAACTCACTCTCTTTTACAGAGCAACTTGCTTGAAGTAACTCAGTTCTTAATGACCATTCCTGTGCAAAGGAAGACAGCATGAACAGAGCAGTACCCAATCCAGGATTTCTTCCTCAAATTCTTCCCAGAACAACAAAATTACATTCTGCCACAGACAGTAAAGTGAAGGCCAAAGTCTCTTAAAGCATACTGAGTTTCTTTTTCTGAAATATTTTAGTATAACATTTTCACTTCAGCAATCGGGTCACCCCCCAGACTTCTCCACGCTGAAGAAACCAAGCTTTCTCAGCCTCTCGGCATAAGCCATGCTCTTGAGTCCTCTCACCATCTCAACTGTCCTTCTTTGGACACATTCTAATATTTTTATATTCTTATGCTGTGGAACCCAAAAGTGCACCGCAGTACTCAAGGTGAGGCAGCACCAATGCTGAATATAGACAAATTATTTCTTTCCACTGGTTGAACACCAGTTGATACATGCGAATGCACAGCCCTAAATGGGGAGATGATCTGGATTAAAAATGCCAAAAGGTTAGTTTAATCCAAATTAACCACAAGGAGGACTACTGTAGACTCAGATGCACATGACATATGCTCCCCACATTGTTAATGTACTTTCGCAACTGCTGTCTTTACATTTAGGGTTGTGTGGTTTTGTTTGTTGTTTTTTTTTTAAAGATGTTTTATTTATGTTTAAGGTATTTTTCTTCAAAAACATCTCCTTCTGTGTAGGTAAATGCTGACATGGTAGAGATAGAATGAGACTGAAAGACATAATTTCTGAATTGAAAAGCATGGTTTTATCAGATCAGGATATGCTGAAAATCTATCCGGAGAGAAATCTGAAAAGCATAATACATTTATTTCCAAGAACAGGCTGACAGGATACAACTGTAAGTGTAGGAAAATTTAATAGTGGAGAATTCTTTAATCTTTTTTTCAAGGATGTAAGGTAAGACTATTCCTAGTAATCAAAACTAGACAAATTCTACTTCACAATAAAGAGAACATTTTCATTTTTAAACAGAAGGAACTGACCAGTTGGACAACATGCCATGAGGTATTCCAAATAATCACAATGTCTTTCCATAATAGCTGCATGTCTCTTTAGAAGATACCGACATTGAGAAGCTACCAAGTCAGTCCAGGAGTTACTAGGTGAGTTTTAATGGCCTTGCATTAAGCCTAGAGCATCAAAGTGAGGTGGGTTTGCCTTAAAATATTTTTAGATTTCAGTTATTTACAAGTTTCAGTATTTGGGCACGTTTATCTTGTTTTCTGCATCTGTTTTGATCTGGTGAAACCATTCACTAAGAAGGGTTTTGTATTGTACCAACTAATCAGAACTTTTTTGTTCTCTATAAGCTTCAATTTAGAAGAATCATAAATGGTTTTCATAACGTAATTTCTTTTACATTAGAGTAATCCTTCTATGAAAAACTACCTATTTTTGCCAGAGAACATGCACCTCTGGTACTATCTACCAGAACGCATAAAAAAATCTGAGAGCCCGATGGCAAGGGCTGCACAGTACATCACTCCTGTACAAGACAATAAGTGGTCAGTTGAAAGCATCTGTCTTGATTTGCTTCTTTAAGATCTGCTTTATTTTAAAATTTTATTCAAGCTTCACAGAACAAGATGCCTATGAGAAAAAATATATAAGACCAGAACATCAGGGTTATAAAATAATATATGAGAGCTGTTTGTCTACCATCCAAACCCGCTAACATTTGTCTTGTTGTCCAGCTTTGCTTCTACTACTACAATATGTAATTTTAATACTGGAGTACTGGAAGCCTGAAGTGAAGCCATGGACTCTGCTGTAGCAGAAAAATCTGTTTTTCCAGCTTCTCATGTACTCTAACCAACCAGACATGGTTTTAGTTTTAACAGATAAAACAAATCTGTTATTTAGTTTCAAGTGACTATAACCATGTGCCATCAGAAGAGAGTACATAGTATTGGGGACCATATTTTTTTATTCTTCTCCATTAAGTTGTGATGTACTATTTTACTGCCTACTGTCCGTCTGAGAAGGTCTCTTAAACTCGCACACTGCTGTTCTCCAACTGCTCCTTCTGGTTTGCGTCGTACCAGGCTGTTCTTAAAAACCACTCACCTCTCCTTTCCACCACATCACTCAAATCTCAGCATCCAAAACAACACTTGCAAGACTCATTTTCTCCTATTAAAACATACTGCCCCTGGCTCCTTGTAAGTAAAATCTATATCGCTTTTTTTTTCCCCCCTCCAAATGGATCACAAAATCCTTTTCAGCTTTTCAGATTCCACTTTGCCATAAGGGCAACCCAGGACTAATTATGTTCCATCACACACATGGAAAGTGAGGGAAATTACAAAAGGGAACCGTATTTACTGATCATGTTCTAGAGTCTTCCTACTCCAAAATTTAATTCTTAAATATTCTAGCTAAATTCTTCTTAAAAAAAAATAAAAAGATTGCTTTCTGAAACAACTGATGGTAGGAGCAAAAATCCTTGACAAAGTTATTAGTTTTTATGAAGTCCTGGTCACACTTATTCATCTGAAAAGCTACACTAGCACAGCCTGGGAGAAGAACCAGCAGCAGCTGTGGGGCCAATCTGTGGTCGGCTTCAAATACCTGATGGAAGAAGCACTCCCCAAATCCCAGTAGATGCAGGCTTCTATGGCAGAACTTGCCCCAGGGATGCAACCATCAGGGAGGCTGGCCTAGATCACAGGCGCAGGACTTGTCATGTGGCACTCTCTTGAAAAAAGGCCTTCACCCAGCTGGAATGTCCTCCTCCCCATAATGAACTGCTACCCGTGAGTAGCCTTGAACCCTGGCCAAAAGACAGGTTTGAAACTCAAAGTGTAAGACCTTTCCAATAGAAATACAATAAAACTTAGAGTAGTTCAAGAGACTGATGAAAGGTGGCAGCAGGGGAGGGCAAAAAGAAAGAGAGCTTGGTCAAGGAAACAAGGATTAAGAGACAGGACTTCTGTCTAAAAAGAATTTAAGAGTGGAAACAAGAAGCAACTGTGTATCATGAGAGAAAACTAAAAAGATAAAAAAAATTAAGAAATAATTTTAACTGAACAACCAGGAAAATTTCTCTGATAGCAGAAGGGCTTGAGCAGTAGAAAGATCACTCAGCAGTGAATGGGTATGGAAGAAAGCTGGGCAAGCAAAGCTAGTCAAACAGAAGAACTGAATAACCTAAGAAACTTCTCCCACCTCTAACTGCTGTGATTCATCATCCTACAATAGCTGAGAAGCTTGGAAGAGCTTCTCAAATCATCTATTACTGCCCTTGGCAGTAATATCTATCACAAATTATCTACTGAAAGTGAGAGACCAACATATTCCCCCCAAACAGTAGCACATCACTGACAGAATCAGCTTTATAAACTCAGAAAAGATTATGGGCTTCTCCTCCAAGGAACATTTAAGCATGGGAGTATTTTTTTTCTTCCCTAATGATAGGAGAAGGAAGTGAAGGAGGTCAGAGTTCTGTAGACCTCTCTGCACTCCCTGTGGTCTAGTTAAGGAGACTTAAAAGGTTTCACATTAACTAGGGTGATTTTGTCAATTATACACAGTGAGGAAAAAGAGCTCCTATAGTAAGTGTTTCCAGGACAGCTGCTCCGTTGGTGAAACACTGCTGCATTCCAGAAATAAACTCTTACAGTCAAATTAGCATCTCAAGCCCTCTCTCTGCAGAAACGTGACTTTACCAAAGTTGCAGCAGTTCCCAGATGAATGAAAAACCAGCAGCATAAATTCCTGCTTGGCTCAGCTTTTAAATAGTAAATGATACAAACATCTTTTTCTACAATAGCAGCTTTCATAGACACATGATTGCCCCGTATTATTGATGGGCTCAAGAAGTAAAATTGCGAATATTTCTGGCTTGGATGGAGAATTAAAACTAGCATCGCTCCCCACAGCTTCAGGCCTGCTAAGAGTTGTTTTTTTGTTTTTGTTTGGTTTGTTTGTTTTTTGTTGTTTTTATGTTTTTTGTGTTGGTTTTTTGTTTGTTTGCTTTGGTTTTGTTGTTGGTTTTTTTTTTAGGTCTGAGCAGTTATCGGGACTTCAGTGCAAGAAATTTTGGTTTTGTTTCCAACATGAGTCAGTACCTACCAATGCAAATTACAATAGAAATATATACAAGACAACAATCTACAATTGAAGCAAGACAGAAAGCACTGTGGCCCCTAGCCTGGCTTTTTCTGTCTCCCCAAAAGTCATGCAAACCTGCCCCCTCTCTCTACAGAGGTGAATTCTGGGCCATGAAAGTAACTTTGCTCAGAAACCCCAAGGCACTCGCTCATGTTCTGTTGAAGACACACATTAAGCAGGAAAACTACAACATGAAACAGATTCCAAGTTTACACAGCTTTACAACTAGAAGTTTACAGATAGCTGCACTGGAAAAGACCCATGAAATCCTGGCAAAAAAAGAAAAGAAAGCCACAACAACAAACTACAATTTTCAACAGATAATGGCACATTTGTTCAGTGCTTTGGGCTCATAGGGTAGGCACTGGGCAAGAAACAGGCTGATTCATGTGACCACTGAGAGCACAAACCTTCACAGTCCTCTCTTTCTCACACTAAACCCTCATTTTACAAGAAAAACATCTTGCTCCTTTGACCCAACACATCACCAAACTAAAGCTCAATGGGTGAGTAAATCTGCAGAACTACACATTGCAGAGCAGAGGATGTTATACATGGAAATATCATATGTTATACATGGAAAAGATCGCAACTGCCATACAGTCTGCTCATCTGCATCCATAGAGGCATGTCTCTTTGCTTTTGGGCCTTTCTCTGCCCAGCAAATTCCAGCGCAAGAGCCACCCCATCCAGGGGAAGGAATGTGCACCAGTCAAAACCAAAACATTCAGGGAGCATTGTCTATGTGGAGCTCAGCTGTATTCTTGTCTTCAGTGCTGCTTTCTCAACGGCATAGCTTATTTGCCCTAGGAACTTTCACAGCTTTGAGAACATGGCCTATAACAGCAGAAAAACATTATATTATAAACATTATATTATATATAATGATATTATAACATTATATTATATTAAAACATTATATTATACTTTGTTTACTGTAAACAAAATATAAATGCCTGTAATGGGGTGTCACATAAACAAGTAATTCAGCCACCTGCACTGAGTGACAACACTGGTTTCACCTGTAAGAGATGTCATGAGGACAGTCACATGCGGTCAAGTTAAGCAGTCAGCTAGTCCCATATTTCATCTCTGATAGCAGCCACTAACATGCTCAAGGAAATACTGTATGAAAGCAGAATACTTTTCCTGCTCTCCACCTTGCTGCATTTCTGTGGCTTAAGCTGTTGCCTCTAGACCATAACATTACTTGTCTCTGATGACAACCACAAATTCCATAAATTCCTTTTCCCAAGTCCACCCATAACTTTGCTACTGAATAATGCAGAGGCCAGCAAGTCCCGCAATTTAGTTCTGGTTATATGAAAAAAATACTTCCCTTGGTTTATCTAAAGTCAGCTCCCTCTGAACTATTTTTTAAGAGAAAATGATGACTATGGCACTGAAAAAAATGGGAAGGCACGCATATGAGTATAAGGATGTTGTGAACATGTAGCGGAGCTCTCCTAGCTAAGAAAGAGAGGTGTTAATTTTGAAAAGCAAAGAATTAGATAGGTCTTGCACAGTGACATAAAGGAGTATACTTTATCTTCTAGTTAAGTGCACAGTAAATAAAGTCATCTGCATATAAAATAAGCCATGTTTGTGTTAACACATTGCCATTAATTCCTATCTTAGTTACCCTTGTCTTTCTTATAGTCACAGACATAATAACCAGCTATACTTCCAGCCATCTCGACTCAAAGAGAACTGCAAGGTCTCTAGGACAAAAGCTGTCTCACGTCTAAAAGCAGCAGGCCCAAGAAGTAGGGACTGTGTCACAAGCAACAAGGGCAAAATGGAAGGAACAGCCAAAGCTGCCACCACAACTTGTAGCCACAGTCTGAGAGCTAGTTAAAAAGAAGTGGAGCAGTCACAGCATGAGATTTATTAAGTAGTAGATAATAATTTTGCATTACATAATACACAGTACTGTAAGCCTCAGATGTTCAACTACTGATCAAGTCCCAAAATAAACATAATTATATTCTGTATTATACGTACAGTGTTATTCTTATCCCCCACTATTTTTTTCTTTTTAAGCAGTTGGCTTTGCTTCTTAGTTGTTCATTGAAACCTTGTGATCTAGACACTTTCTTTTTCCTTTTAAAAGGAAATTGCAATTTTTCTCATCATTTACTTTCACTTGGTGGAGTTGTCAAGTAAAATTTCAAGTACAGCAATAAAATTGTTGGCAGGATCAAAGAAGATGAACTATAGAAATGATATATAGGGTAATTAAATGGCTCTAAGTTATTTGCGTATCTCTATATATAAACTGTCCTGACTTAATAAAGAAGCATTTCACAGTAGTTTTTTTTTTTTGCTTTCTTGGCCGTCTGCAAGATTCTGCAATGGGCTTCAAATGGTCCCAAGCTTTCCTGGCCTTCTGACCCGGCTATGGAGGCTATCACCCTCCATCTGAAACTCCTCATAACACAACAGCACCTGCAGAAAAATGAAAGGGTGCAAAGTATGTGAACGCAAAGCAGAGAGAAAAGGAGATATGGAACACGATGAGCAAACTACTCTTTTACTTCTGCAGATCTGAGTCCAAATCAGTAGTCATCAGCAATGGCCTAGTTAAGGCCGTAAGCCGAGCCCATCTTGCAAGCTGCCTGCAACTGGTGCCTCAAGGCAACAGCATGAAGGCTTCCTCAGCCCACTGAGCTGCAAAGACAGCTGTGAGTCCCAGAAATAGGCAGGAGAGCGTTTCCTCAGGCTCCACCATGCCCATGGTCACATAAGCACCCAAGAGACATACAAGGCTACCACTCTGCATGCTCTGCTCTTCAAATACCACATGCATGCATCTACAGGCAGTATAGTTGAGCAGACTAAAGCACTGTTCATCCACCAGCTCCTGCAGCAACTTGGTGCTTCTCCCTTTACCACCTTGGCAAACTAAAGAAATGTCTGCCTTCTCAGGGCAAGTTCTTCTTCAGTGCAAAGCAGCTGTTTCATCACCTGCCCATCAACAGCCTATAGAGGTGGATAGAAGTTAGCATGGGCTCATAGGATCAAAAGAATCTAGCTACCTTATTAAAAGCATTGAGTCCAACTGGGAGGTGACTCCAATTTGGCCAGAAAGGGAATAGAAAAGAATGGGAGAGATGTGATTCGGGCTGTTACACTTCACAAAATGCCACTACAGACGAAGACTAGGAAAAAAACTCTCAAAAACACCATTCACAGCCAACTGCCATTACCCACTATAAGCCAGTGACACATGTGCAGGGAGGCTGCTCACCCACCTCCTTGTGAGCAGATAGACAAATGGCAAACTCAGTACATGTCTAGCACAGGGTTTTTCTGGAATGAGTTGGCAACAGAACAGCTCCACCCTCACACTATTCTAGATAAACAGAGGATGTTGCTGGTACAAAGTGCCTCAAAGTGGCAGAAATAGCATTATCACTTCAGGGCTGTTTCCTGAAGGATCAATAAGCCAAGACGATCAATTCTTCTGGCTAGTCCTTATTTCCCAGAAGCCATGGCTCTCAGCCCCTATCATTTCACCCTTCATAAACAAGCCAGCAGTACCAGTAATTCCATCCTCCTTAAACACACATTACACTAGCTCACGTGCCAGAAGAGACTACAGAGCTGGAAATAATGTAGCCAGGTTAGCACAGTATTGCAGTGAGGCACGACCCACTACTACAGCAAAGCAACAACATCTCTATATATTGCCCTTCAAGCACCTATATCTATCCTTGCATCCAATTTCTTTTTATGGGACAGACTGTCCCAAAGAAATCACAGCTCTAGCTCCCTGTCTCCCACAACTTCTCTGTGCAGGGAGTACAAGGCATCTGCAGAGCAGAGCTCCCCCTCACACAAGGAAGCAGTAGATGGCATTGGCAGTCATTACCGTCCCAGGAGCCCACCACAGAGAAAAGTGAAGTTTAATCCTATACAGCACAAAGAGAGCAAGAGGGATGGGGAGAAGGGTCAGGAAGAATAGAAAAATCTTGTTATTATATGCACTGCAAAAAAGTGAATGAGGATTACTGGAGACAAAACACTGGACTATACTAGGAGTCTGCAGTAACACAAAGCATTTTGCTGTGGTCATGCAACTCTCCATGAGCCACAGAGAACACACAAGCAGGAACTCCATTTAAGATGTGCAAAACACATCATCACATCAGTGAAGTGACTCACTTAGGCTAAACAGGGTGTCTGTGTCAGAGCTAGAATTAAAAAACAACAGTGAAACAAATCACTCTGTACAAAGAGTGCCTATGAATACATTTAAGCTGTGCACCTAAAAAGCAGGGGGGGGTTGGATAGGCTCCTAGAAAGACTTTAGGGATAAGCGTTAGAGAAGATGCTGATGCAAGGAACCCTCTCCTAGATTTTTGTTCTGTACACAAAAGGCTCCTCTACTCAAAGACGCATCAGCCAATGGTTATAACTTGAGTGCTGAGCTGCTCTCAGTGCTAGTCTGTTAGTTCAAGAAGCACAGTTCAGAAATTCACATTCACTTGAACTCTCCACCAATCTATGAGAGTCCACATCGCACACAGAGAAATGTTGAAAACTGCCTTGCTAGGCCATGGAGACATAACACATCAGGGAAGAGCTTCCTTCCTAAAGAGAAGCAGAAGAAAGAGTTGCTGATGAGCACGACTGCAATTCCTGCATGCCCAGGAGACCAATGGGTAAAGAGAGGCCTGAGGATGGAGAGTAAAGCAAACTAAAAGAAAGCAGTCTGGAAGGCTTGGCAGTAGGCATGCCCTCTCTTCTACCCAGAAAGTCACACTCCAGGCCTTGTGAACTTTGGGAGGACGTCACTGAAATGCCTGCACTTTTGTACATGGCTACTGGCCATTTGCTGAGACCTACTACAAAGAGGTGATCACGGGAGCCTAGAGAAACAAGAATTTCTGGAGTGCATTTCCTGCTGATCCTGCAAACACAATTATAAAGAGATAGAGAATCTATTCTAGGAGAAGCATGAAACTCTTATGAGCAGGATCATTCACATCTCACATGGTAGAGGGAAAGGAAAGGGCAGCAAATCCTTAATGAATAAGAATAGCCACTTACGCTTCCCTCTCACACATGTGAGATTCAGGCTTTGTAGCTGGGCATATGCTTTCCAGTATTCAAATAACATCTAGTTATACCCCATTAAAAAGGATAATTCCCCCTAAGGAAGCAACCCCTTTTCCCCCTCAGAGTCTTTCAAGCATTCTGAGACTTTTAAAATGCCATTACTTTCAAGTAATTGTGGAAACTAAACTGTATTCTAAGAGTTGAAGAGTCACATTTCCTTCCCTGAAATTCCTATACTACTATAAAAGCTTTTTCTTAAGTAATTGTGGCACACGTAAACAATGATAAGAACACAGTCCTGTGTAGCTTGTGAAGAGTAGAAAATCAGATCTCAGCTTCCCAGTTCTTCATAAACTGTACATGTGCCAGGCAAAGTTGCACTGAAATGTATCTACCTTTGGGGTAAACAGCAGCAGATCATTCATAGGATTCAGCATTACATTGGAAAGAACAAAAAGAGAAGAAGGAAGATTATTTTGCCTAAAAGTTCAGCTGGGGAAATGTAAGTATACACTGCTGACCATATGGCTACAGCAGAACAGAGCAGGAGAGGCAAAGGCTCAGTAAAATAGAGAAGAAGGAGAGGAAGGTAGGAAAAAAATGTTACTCGGTGTTCAGCTTGGCCACAGAAAGTCACGTCTCAAAGCGATCTGCTGTGGGTGCCAGTTATTAGATGGAAAGAACACAATTATTATGTATTTCAAATGCATTTAATAAAGTAGACTCCAGCTGATGGTGCTCTCCTCAGCAGGTCCAGGCACAGAACACAAAGAGAAGCGGGCCTCAGGCATTTACATCAGGTCACAGTTTTAAATAATTTTTAAACTAGGGCAAGGTGCCAATTCTTACCTCAAGGTGCTGCACCCAGATAGACATGTCAGCAAAAACAGTAAGTTCAGTATATTGAGAATAACCATCAATACAAGTGGCTCCAGAACCAGAGTTCTGGACATTTTTTTAGTCAGTGCTTACCACCTTTGAAAAATAAACCTGGAACTTTATCTCAGCAAGTCACTAGGATCAAATTAAGATCAACGTGGAGGACAACTCCACTGAATTTTAGTTTTACTAGTTAGTTACTATTAAGTTAGCCTTCTACCTGCTTGTCTTACCCAAACCGGAAGACACTATTGATGACTTGTACCAAATGCTTTTAAAAACAAAACAACAACAACAAACCAACCTAGCAAAGTGGGGGAACTCCTTGTTACCAGCACAGTAACCCCTTGTTCTGAATCTACACACCTGTGTCAGTGATTTGCAGTCAGTGTGCCATGAGCAAACCAGCCACTGGGGATTTGTACAAGTTGTTCTCTGCAGACCTTAGAGTACTTTTGATGTCAGCCATATATCATTTTACAGGCAGGAAAACTGAGGCATATGGAGGCACGACATGACCATGTAAGTCAGAAGATTGTTGGTCTCTATCTCTCAACACACTACTTAGCAACACTGCAGGCAGGCAGGACCGCTCTTTTTCAGCAACAGCAGGATCTACCCAAGCATTTAAGATGCACTCATCACAAAAGTAATCAGACATTAGTTCGATTAATCGTTCCTGTGATAGAGAACCCAGTTCTCCACCTAAACTGTTTGACCCAAGACTCCAGCTAATCTGAAGTGCAGTGAAAAAAAAGCCTTGATAGGTATCAGCCTACTAAACAGAAGTGGAACAATTAGGTATTGACCCACACACACGTCTCTTTTTATTTCAAGCAAAAATCACCCAAGGGTTAAACAGAACCAAAAATATAAATCATTAAAATTTTTAATCAGGTCTTCAAGGCAGTAATAATAAAAACTAAGCCCACCCTCCAGTTCCTCCCATTTAGAAGAGTATTTATTTGGAGTTCCTACTAGGCTACAGCATGCACTGCATGTATCCTGCTTTGCTAAAGGAGAGCCTTTCTGAAGCATCACTTGACTTTGTTTTAAATATCTCACTACAGTTTCCATTTTAGCTCTGTGAGATGATAATTTTTTCTAACCAAACTGAAGTTATACAGCAGTTGAAAATGCTGATGGCTTAACTGGTTGCCTCCCCCCCCTCCGCCCCTCCACAGCAGCCCTGAGGGGTTTTAACTCTTTCTGTAGCACTGAAATCCTGCTTTTGGAGTTCAATGTTTAACTCGCGCTGGGAGACTCATAAATATTCGGAGTCACTCTCTCCCTCTCTGTTTGATTAGGAAATGAGCCTTTAACTCAATGTAATCCCCAAGCCATTAACAAAAAAGCCCTCAACAGCTCCACTATTAGAATTTCACTCCTAACCCACAGAGGATTGAATTAGATTAACATAACTACCCGCAATCTGAGTTTATTTTCTGTGCCAGATAGAAATGTGTCTTCAGGAAAGGAAAGGAAGAGAGCCAGCGAGCAAGCATAGCATAATGAAATGTAAAAATAGATGAGAAATAGATGGACGGATGTACAGGTGAAATGATAAAAGAGGTAAGAGATAGCACGAGCAAGGGATAGCTACACAATCCTCAATAACCAGCTGCTGGCTTTGGGGGGTTTATTCAAAAGGCCCCTCCAAAAAACCCCACAGAATTATTTCAAGAAGAGTATTTTTTCCTGTTGGTATTTACTCCATATTCTCAGGGACTTACAGTGAGACACTGCAGCGACTGCACTCCAGACACCTGAGCAGATTTGGCACAGGTTATATTTATAATTCTCAGGAGGTGTCATACTCAGCAATGGAAGGAGGGGCGCAAAAAAGAGAATCTGCGTGTCAATCATTACTTTGCTGTCAAGGAAACAAACAAACTAGGATGAACTAAGAAAGATGATTTTTCATTCCTCAAAAAAAGAAATAAGTCAAGCAACAGCTCTGTGACAAACTACTCAAAGTCAGTCACTTTGGAGGTTCACAGGTGCTCAGTCCACATCAAATGAATTGCTAGTGAGACAAACTAAGTAACAAAGGCTTCTCCGCACATCATACATCAAAGTCTCTCTAACTCTCTCCCCACCCCCAAATAACAGCAAGCCCATAAGCTATTAACTGGTACACCATAAAGCAGGAGGTGCTTGGTGATTTTTTACTATATGCAATAACAAAATGCAGCAGGTTGAACGGGGGAAGAGACACACGTGATTAAAAGCAAAAGATAAAGTCCAGCAGTTAAGCGGACACAACTATGGAATAGTTCAAAAAATTAAGACTAAACATTTTTCTTAAATTTATGCTCAGAAGACTTCAGGAATGCTTGCATTTCCGCAAATCTGTGCATTAAGATACAATAACTGCAGTAATTCCTGAGCATAGTCATGCTGATATTTCTGTATGTATAAGGAAGAAATAGATCTGTTTTTTATTTTTAAAGTGATGTTGCTTGATTTTCAATTTCTAGGAGGACTTCAGAGCAGTTATACCATGGATTCCTTATTACTTACAGAGTTGGCAATTTAATTTCTTTAACAGCATTCAGGAAAATCTGCTCTCCTTCTATAAAACAGTGATGTCGCATTGTCACAGACTGAGAATAAACGTAATCTTGTGCCAAAACAAACAGAACGAGGACTTAAATAATTTAAATATATTCATTTTTAAGTAAAGCAAAAAGCCTTAATATGCAAAAGGAAGCTTTCTATGATGAGAACAGTCAGGCTGACAATTCTGTTTTATTTTGGGGGAAGGGAGCTTCAGAGCAAGTAAAGTATTGTAATAGTCATTTGGAACACTACTTGAGTATAAAAATTCATAGTGTTAATCGATACTGTCCTAAAAGCCTTCCTCATATCTAGAATTGTAACTGAAAGAGGAAATATTTATATCCGTGACTGAAAACTTAGTAAGAATTATGGAGTTCTGTTTGTTCCTTGCACTGAAGTCATGAACTTCGAGAATTCTGAAACATCCATCTAAGAAACACAAAATAAAGAGCCAACCAACAGCCTATTTGCCACATTTCTATGGTTAGTCCAAGCAATTCAGCTACCACCTATTCCCTCGGACTGTGAGACAGCTCTGGATTTATTATTCTGCGCTTATTAGACACTTGTTCCATCCAAATTAAATACAGCTTCATTTTTCTTCTTATTGCTTTCAAAAATGATAAATTTGGGGG
>JAPSGF010000001.1:909669-1079204 GCA_035772895.1 Perdix hodgsoniae | reverse complement strand
GGGGAAGGAAGGAGAGGGCAAAAAGTTTTTATAGTATATATCTCATACATAATTTAAACTGAAAAACTTAGCACACCAAAATTAAAGACTAATACCTGTGTTTTGGGAGTCAGACATTATAAACATGAAATTGAAAATTGAAGGAATTTTTTCCTGTGCTTAAAAATAAATATAAAAACTAAATCCTGTAAAAAATGCAACCCAAATCTCTGGGGTCAAAATACAAAGTAAGAAAAATCTCCCTGACTTTGAGTGTTTTGACAAAAAATTATGCTAAAAGCTACTAAAAAAAACAGTTTCTGAGTAATTATTTTTCTCCTAGTTTTCATTCTCTTTTTAACAGAAGTTCTAAAATAAATAAATAAATAAATAAATAGAAAACCTACCACTGTTAAAACCATTTTGCATTCGGGCAGCTTTAAAGCAGACAATTAACTGGCAATCAGAGGCAGACTGAGTTATTTCTCTGACTGCCCCTGTGCCGAGTTTACAAAGACTTGCACCCCCCTTTTGTCATTGAAGAGGCTTCTGTTTCTTTGGACACTGAAAATTAGAGAAACATCAACTGCTCAATGACAAAGACATTCAGTAAAGGCAAATTTCATTTCCCTCTTAAGAGAAGGTTTGATATGAAATTGAATTTTTTTTTGTTTTGTAAAGTTGAGGAAAGGGTGGCACTTGGCTCTTTTAAGACAAGACTGCTGAAGTTTCCAGGTTTGCCTTTACCAGCACGGGATAAATAGCACCTGTCCTTGGTAAGCCCTTAAGCAGAGCTACATTATACATTGACCTTTTTGGAATGCCAGCAAACCTGACCATTTCTATTCCCAAAACATAACTGTTCTTCTCAAACTTTCATTTGCTTATTTCCAGAAGAAAAAGCAACTCCTGAATAGTGAGACTGCCTGATTTCTATGAAGTTCTGAAACCAACTCCTATCCTTCTGGGTCACACTGACCTTCCTTTGACAGTGTGAAAGTAGATATATAGATATATATAACCTTTAACTATATTGGGATGCTGCCATAATTTTCAGCCCAGATGAAAAGACTGGTGCACAGCAACATTTGATAAATTAAAAAAAAAACAAAAACACACAACCTAAAAACAACAAACAGCTCCATAAATGCAATAAAAGGTAGAAGTTCGGTACTTACATGCTGCAGGCTGAGAGATGAAGCTCGAGGCTGGAGTAGAATTTCCCTTGCCCTCAGGTGTTTCTAATTGCTGATTAAATATCTTTTGGTTCCGCCTGCACCAGCCGACAGTCCCCTCTGCGTCTCTGCCTCTCTTTGTGACTAGGACACAGTACTCCGAGTCCCAACCTATAAATAGATCCCAGCTCTGTGATTGATATAACAGGCAGCTGACAAAAAAAAAAAAAAAAAAGGAAAGAAATAACCAGGTCTTAAGCAAAGCAGAAAGCTGGGCTTTTAACTCTGCGCTGTGCCCAGGGAGGAGTCCCCCACAGTCACCCGTGGGCATCAGAAAGAAAAAGTGCAAGGCAATTACTTTCCCAGCAGCATTACAGCAACTTGAGGCATGTAAAGCGAGAGAACAAAATTCAGTGCACAAAGAAGAAGAGGGAAAGCACAACTGGCAGACTGCATCCAACTCTCCTGCAATTTAACAGAAATAAATATCATTTTTAAAACATGTTAGGGATTATGACAAAATGAAAGAGAAGTTCAGAGTTGAGCTCTGGGGTTTGCTCCAGGCATGTTTGTATTTCTGCTGCAGAATAAATGGAGTAGCGGGCAGAGCAGCAGTTTAACAGTTTGACTGTCCAGTTAAGGTCTCAGCCCACAGAAACTGGTTCTTGAGGCTGTTCCTGAAAACAAAACAGAGGGCATTGATGATGCATTGCCTGTTGGCTCAGCAGAAGCCACTGAACTCTCAGGGACCAAACCATCGCTTGCAATCACATCCTTGACTGCCAGGAGAAAACTCCTAACAAGTTACATGTATCCTCATAGCTCTTTTGCGGAGGCTAAGCTGGGAACCCACAATCCGGGCAGTAACTTGACATAAAGCACCAGAAATGCTTCTGCCTTGGTCCCCATTAACGGGCAGCATTAACAGTCCTGGATTTTTCCATAACTAAGTTCTACAGGTCCTTCTGATTGTTCTGGTCCACATCAGACAGGCCAAAAACTGATCCAAAAGGTAGCTGGTCCCCCAAGCTCCCAGGTACTCACAGACCCAGCAGAACCTTACCAGTTAAGCAGTCGCACATTAAACAGGCTCAAAGGCTGGGCAGCTCCAGACAAACACTAGTGGAAGTGTGGGAAAGAAGAGGAGAACAGCAGGCAAACAAAAGCTGTTTTGCCTCCACACTGCTACCTTTGGCAGCATCTCCTACTAACACCCCTTGCATCATGCTCAGCTCTGCAGGAAAAAGCACTACAGCAGCCAAGAGTACCAGATCCACCAACCTTTATTTTCAACACATTGTTAGTGCTGAGATGGGTAAAGCAATGCTGAACTCATAAAAAGCAGGATAAAATCCCCAGGCATTAAGCCCACACTGAACTCGATGGTTCTCTGGCTCAGTGGCTAACAGTACCTGAACTATTCAAGCTAGTTTAGGCATGTCTACATTGTGCTGCTGTTGCTGCTCTCACTGGAGTAAAGCAAAGTAGTCAACAGGGGCAGCTATCCGAAAGTCATGCAAGGACACACCACTTATAGCCAAGGTCTCAGGTCAATGCAGCTACTGATTATTTGGGAATATAAAAGTACTTTTTTTCATTTTGGGACAAATCCTGACGCATGCATAATTCACCGTGTGTCAATATGCTTAGTGTCTGAGCTGATAGGATTTAGCCAACGTGCTTTTCCAAAACAAAACAATCTTCCAACAAGACAGGATCTGGTGAAGCACTGGAAAAAGATATTTTCCTCAGCTGAGCATCTGCACTGTGCAAAGTTTCACTTATTGCTTTACTACTGCTTCACATCCTCCAGCTTTAATAAAATAGCAATAACAATATTTAACAGAGAACTTTAGGGCATGAATCTATAGATGAGGATGTACAAATGAACACAGGGAAAAAAGAAGGCTGTGCTCTAGTGTGGAAACACAACCCCTTTCCTGCCAGACTGTGGTCCTTCACCACCAGAACGATCCATCGCAGATAAAAGTTAATGTGACCAAAGATTTTTCATTTCAGCCCTCTCATTTAGTCTGCATAGTTGATGATGTTTTGGTCTTTAATATTCAAAGCTGTACAGCATGTTACACTTCCCACTGCCATCAGAAGGAATTTTAGGATAATCAGACTGAGGTACAACAGACGAAGGTCCCAAAACAGGGCACCTAAATCCAGCAGTCACTTTTGGATAATTCAGCTTTAATAACGTCAGTATATGGGCCCTAAAAATGTTACCTGCCAAACTGTTTTTTGGCATTCTATATTGCTGGCATCTAAAGATCCCCGCATTATTACTCTTCCAAACCCTATTTTATGTGAACAGTTTAATCTCTGCCCCATTACCCTGCCATGGGCCAAACTGGATCCCAAGGAAACCCCATGCCTATGTACAGGGGTTTGCCAGGAAGCTCTATTCAGTTCTCAGGCCCAAATTAGTGCTTATCATTGGAACCCCATATTCACAGCAGAGCAAAAGTGAGCACACATTAGTTCCCCATCCTTCTGCTTTCCACGTGGAAGATGAAGGGATGAGAATTTACCAGCATGAAAAACTTAGCTAATATAGATGAACCTTGGATGGAGGCAGCATTCCTCCATCCTCCCTGCCTTCAGGCACCAGGATATGTGACCTTAATGGGGTACCTGGCAGTTCAGAGATGGTCTCTCTCAAAAACTCTAACAGAGTCTTGTCTGCCCCTCACTGTCATCACCTCCTGTATACAAACTTCTCCTCAGTCCAGCCACAACCAAGACAGGGTGAGGCATGGAAAGAAACCAATGGTAGAGACCACGAAACAGGATGCCCACTTCAAAACACAGCAAAAAGGGAACCATAAGATTTCAAGAGCACCCTCAGATACATTAAAAAAAACAAACAACAACAACAAAGATTAACATCAGGGACTTGTAGACTATATTAAAGGATCAACTCTTTCCTTGAGGCACCCAGGTAGAAGACACCGTAAAATGCAAACACAGCTTTACAGTCTTTTCTATGGTTGTTTGGGGAGGTTTTTAAAATGCTTCTTGCCGGGGCTACTTCCCTCATAAGCCTGTATTTCAGCCTCAGGTTCCAAAGTGTGTGACTAGCAGAAGTAAAATTTCAGTACTGAGTTTTCTTCAAACATAAGCAGTTTAAGGCTTGCCTGTGTCAATCTGGGCAGAATTGCTCAGCTACATTTATGCCACTACAGAACGCAACATATACTTTCCTCCAGATGATAAAAACAAAAATTCACAGCTACCCTTTTTAGACACAGACACAGCAAAAACAGTTCAAGTTTGAAAATACTGGCCCAATCAGCGGAATCTTCCAATTCCTTCCACTCACACATGAAATCGTGCTGACAATTTTTGTCCCATGTGCCATGAGCCTCAGGATGCCTCAGTGCACTCAGATTTATGTGACATAATTTTAGATCTTAGAACCACTGCTGCTTTTGTACCAGGAAAAGCAAGTATGAATGAAAGTTTTACAAGAAACAAACGGCTCTGCAATTCCAAATTTTAGTCACAACAAAAAACAACTGTAAGTCCAATAAGAAGTTTCACTGTCAGAGTTTCCCTACCCTGAACGTGTCTTACTACCCCAAAATTCCAGGATAGGCATGATACAACTCTGCTTAGTGAGACAGGAATTTTACTGATTTCAAACAGTAAAGACGAAAACAGATTCAATAAAATAGTAACTCTTAACACACAAAGGAAATTAAAGTCAAAAAGCCTTCTTTCAAGACTGAATATAGAAACAAGGAATAAATCGGGCAGAAACTGCATATAAAAGGAGAAGTGTGAGTAGCAACATTCTCCAAATGCTTGGCACGCATAGTATTACTCTTAGGTCTGACTTAACAGATAGATAAATATACTCTACATTTTGATACAAGCACTTTGAAAAACAGCAGATGCTCAAGAGGAAACAGCTGATATTATCACTAAGAATTTTAATTCTTTATTCAACTTTAATACTGCAAACTTCATATACATCAGCATACTTCGTGCAACCAATATCCTTAGCAGGATATTTTTTGGCACATGCTGAACCCAAGGTCCATACTTCTGTGCCCAGATCTTTTATGTGTGATCCAGTACAGTGCTTTCCATGCTTTGTCAAGTCTGTGTTATCACCTGGATAGGTCATACCGATTTGTTAATATAACTACAAACACACTTAGGTTTTTTGTTTGTTTGTTTAACTCTTATACATGTTATAAAGTTGTAGGCGTGTGAAAGTGACTAAAATTTTCATGGACGCTCCCTACCAGATTTAGGCATTCCTGCTAAAGACATTACCACCTTCCAGGTGCTTGCCAGCAAGAAATTAGAACTCCAAAAAGCTCTGTGGCAGAAGGGAACCTATCACAATTTATTAAATTGCTTCAAGCAAAGCACATCAGGTTAGGGCTCCACAGCTTTTCTGGATTTAGAAGCACAAATCTATTCTTCCATCTCCAGAGCTGCGAGCAGATAAAATCTACACCTGGCATAGCTACTTGCAGAGTGAGACTGCTGAGAGGCACCATTTGTGGCTACTCAGAAGAAGTTATAACCATTGGCTTTAACAAGAACAAGTCCAGAAAGATGCTACTCTGCCTTGTTTTTCTGAGTCCACCAGTACAACAAGCGAATAAAAAATGGCTTGGCCTGAACAATAAGACACAACGCATATCAGAGTACATTCAGAGAATATCTAGAGCAAGCATTCGGTTCTACACACACAGAAATAAAACCTGCCTGGATTTAACTAAATCCTACCAGCACTAGAATAATTGTATACCAGAGTACATTTATACAGACAGCCTTTGCCAATCTATTGCACACAATATGACTCCCCCTCCTACCTTTCCCTCAACTAGATCCCCCCCTAAACTTCCACCTAAAAGGGCTTCTGTGTTTACACTCTGCAAAATACACTGAAAAAAGACAACTCTTATAGAGGTACTCTGCCTAAATTGGTGCAACCGTGACACACTCTCTCTCTGGAAACCACCACCAACTTCTTCCAATTGCACGCTGCAACATGTTTCACTAACGTGGGGCTGTCAATTCCATCACTCGAGGCAGGTGCCTTTCACGCTTTTGACTTGCACAGATGCTTTGCAGAAACTCATTGCTGTTGTTGTACCACTTGTTTAGGACCTTGTTTAGCAGCAGCAAGCCCACACCTGTGCTGGCAGGGCATTAGCTGTGCCCTCAAACTTAAAGCAGCCCGCAGCCTAGTAAGGTCGACTTCGGGCAAGAGATACTGTTTCATGTTCTCAGTGACCTTGACCAGGAGAGGCAGAGGAAGCCTAGTAGTAGTATAGCAAGTCACTATTAGAATAAAGCTAATAGCAGTTCTGATACACCTGGAGGACAGCGTGAGAGCTAAACCAGTAGGGTGCCTAATCGGAGAGATCAGGACTGCCAGAAACAGGTTCCCCTTGGGTTTTTGTTTTCTTCTTGCTTTGTTTTTAATTTAGATTTCTTCAGAGAATTTCTACAAAACCAAAACAACTACATTATAACCACAGACAGGCCTAACTATGATGTCTGGCTCCAGATCTAAACTCTTTACAGCCAGACTGTTAGCTCAACTCCCTGAAAAAAAAAAAAAAAAAAAAAAAAATCACTGCCATTTTCCAAAGGTATGGGTGAGGGGGTTTATTGCTTTATTGCTGCTCCCTCTTTCCCTCCCTAAAGAGAATCCATATAGTCTTTGATTGTATGCTTTGCTCAATAAAAAGGTATTTATAAATAAATAAACAAGAAATCAAGGCAAATAACTAAGTTCTTAAAAGAAAGAGGAGGTTCCTTGGCTATAGATATTCAAATGAAGAAAAGGTCTTCCTAGGAGAAGTGCTTCAGTTGTAAGCTGAAGTCCTTCAAGGCTGCTTACCCACCTCCATCCACAGAGAGGACAACACCAGATGATGGGCACAACCTGGGTGGGACTGCCAAGTAAAGCCAAGCTCATTAGTCTCTAAAGCAAAGAAATAAAGGGAGATTCTGAATCAGATCCCTCCTGAGTCCTCTCTGAAGCAACACCACCAACCTGCCTGATTTCTGAGTTGGGTCACGTCTGAAAAGTCCCTACCTAGAGCTGGTCTGAGAGAGAAGGCACAGCTCTCACCCACCTCAAAATACCATCAAACTAGAGTTACCAGTACACCTGCACTGGGCATCCATATCCACGTGCTGGCTGCAGGGATGCACTGAGGCAGCCTCTGTGAGGGGAGGCTAGATACAGACTCCCTCAGACAAAATGGCAGCACCTCATGGTGCACCTGTGTTAAGAAAAGGGAGAAAACACTGCCCTGAGAGGGAGGAAAAACTTCTGTGCCACTGAGAGCATCAGAAGAGGTAGAGAGTCCTCCTTCTTCCCAGATGGACCAAAATGGCTCCCCAGCACAGAGCTGATCCCAGACAAAGAAGGAAGCCTACAGGATGCAGAGAGGTGACAAGCTGCAGTTACCATCTGCCACTGCCAAAATTTACTGCTCGCTTCAGTCACCGAGGATTTGGTCTGGTGATACTTTACACCAAGAGAACGTGACAGCAGTGACACACATGGTCCCAGTGGAGAGGCAGCAGTGCCAGAGTGTGCCAGGATAACTTGGCAGCCGCTCAAGCAAGTGCACCAACTGCCCCTTTTCAGCCAGCCACGTGCTGCCAGCCAGTGACCTGCTAGCCTAAGAAGGACCCAAAAACCCAACAGTTTCCACACCAACCGCCTACGAGAAGCATACAGAAACCCCCCTTACAATGCCTCTGAGGCTGTAGTGCAACCGCCCAGTGTCTGCCCACTCCAATCCTGGCCTGCTCGTACCATGCTAGGCCTTCCACCCCACCTCCATCCCAGAGCAGTCAGCTCCACGGACAACGGCCCCAGCAGCCTGAGGACAGGCCCCTTTTGGGTAGAGGTGCCATGCCCACCACAAACAGCTCTCACATTCTTTTCTTTGAGTAGATTTACCCAGAGCCCTCTGGAAACAGCTGCTTGAGGAAGGTTCCTGTTGAATCCAGGTTTCAGCTGCAGACATTTGGTCGCTCAGCCTCTTACTGCTGCTTTAGTCCATGCTTCTGCCACACCCGGACCCACCTGGAAGAACTAGTCCCTTCCATAGATTCTGCCTAGGGCCCTTCTACTGCTGGGAGGCGAGGCCCAGCTCCTTGCTTGTCCCCTCCCTCAAGGAATGTGTCATGGGCATGGCCTCAGCACACGCCTGCACCAGGCCTGGCCATGACTCTCCACAGTAAGGAAGATCTGAAGTGAACACAGTAATTTCTTTCCTGACAGAGCACATCTGCGTAACATGAAGTTAATGTGCAAAAAGGGGTAGATTCAGCCCTCTGCATCTTTGCAATATGGTCAGTGGCATCAAAGCACTTTGCAAACAGGTGATAGAAATTCCAGTAAAAGCAGTTCACCCCCCACCCTTTTTTTTTTTTTTTTTTTTAATGTCATGCAGCAAGAAACGTTATCTTAACTAAACAGAGTTATGCAGAACTACTTCAGCATGCTCTGAATGAGCAAGTTTGGAATTTGGCAGAAAGCCCCATTCATAGGGACTTTACAACCAGATGAGAAATAGGCTGTATTAATTCAAATGGAGATTACTATGAAATAGTATCTGAGTTGTGTCTGCATGGTGCTCTCCTGTGCTCAGTAAGTATACCCTAAGCAGCATAGACAAGAACGGAGTCTCTCTCACTCTGGAATAAATCAAGTGCCTTGCTGTGAGCTCCTGGGATCTTTTTCCTCCTGAAGCCTCATGGAGACCTGCAGGACAGACCCACCCTTAGGGAAGCCTGTTCTCCAGAGTTGTATTATGTGTGCGTAATTGTTCTGAAGATGTTTCTGGTTGTTTGTTGTTTTGTTTTGTTGGGTTTTTTTTGCCACATTATTAGATGACTCTGTTCACAGTTTTAAAATTTGTAGAAACTGAATGTTAGAAAGTAGTCTGTGGAATTTTTTTTCATGTTTTCTTCTTAGGTTTCCAAAGAAAACAGCTTATGTTTAAAAAAAAAAAAAAAAAAAAACAGGGAAAAAAAAAAGAAAGAAAAAAGAAAGTTACTCTATTTTTCATTTTCTCACCTGTCACTAGCTCTCATCCAAGCAGGACACAGGTGCAGCTCTGGTCTTAATAGGGCATTTCATGTTCCTCAGCTGTACCAGCAAAGACCCCAAGAAAAGAGTTTCCTAAAGCTTTGTCACTCTTTTCTGAGCAGGAAATTTAACAAATAGTTGAGTTTAGGAGGAAATGTTTAGAACTATTGTTCTGAGTGGTGGCTGTAATTTGGAGAAATCGTTGCTAACACCGGAAAATTTTAATCAAAGAGTAAACAAGACTTGGTAATGAAAACTAAGGAATCAGGAAGCAGGCCCCTGCCCTAAACTTTTCATTGATTTTCTCCTCTAAAGGCAACTTCTTCAACCAGGTTCTCCAACCCTAAAAACTCGTTTCAGCTCCTTCAGAATGTGCAAAGAAGCTGCTTCTGGATTACCAACTTTTACTTGCAAAATGTTACCTGTTCCCTTTGCAAATACTGAATCATTAATATGGACATTCTCAGTGATCCACATTATAGCAAGATGGCAAATAAAACCCATTCAGCTTTTAATTTTATTTAGAGGTAGAGAGCAAGCAGAAAGCAAGGAAGTTCCCTGACAAAAATGTCATTAAGGCTGCAGCGTGACAGAGATGACTACATAGTTACTGTAGATCTGTGAGAGTTACTTTGTTTCCAGATGCCTTAGAAATGATAATTTTTACCACAACTAATTACAGACACTGTGGTGACTCCTCAGCTTGTATTCCTTTAATGTTGTTGTTATTATTACAGCAGCATTCAGAACCTCAGTGAGGTCTTGTGCCTTTTGACACTAAACATCATGCATATATGCAAATATGGTCTCTAGTGCAAATACTTTATAATTTGAAGCCTGATCTGCATCATTTTTTCTATAACTATCCCACTTCACAGAAGTGATTTTATAAGAATACTGCACTGAACAAAGTTATGCAGGTACAAACAGGTACATTTTAGTCCACATTATATCTCCAAAGAACCTATGCTGAAAGATCACCAATCCAATGAAAGCTGAGGTGAACACAGGGACAGAAGACAAAGTCAGTACAAACATCAGTAGTTTCCAACTGTGTTTTTACAACCACACCTCAACCACCTCCTGAAAAAAATCTTTCTACTGGAAATTTTGGGTGCGCGCTGCCTTCTCAGGGATATGAAAAAAAATACATCTTGCTTCCAATAGCTTTCTCTCATCTTTGACTGTTTTGTGGGGTTTTTTTTGTGGTGTTTGTTGGTTTTTTTTTAAACTCTAGTATACTGAGGCTGCAGTATTACTCACCCTTCACTAAATTCCAGGGAATCCACACACATCAGCAGGATTATGACTGTTCGCAAGTAAGTCAACTCATCCCTTTCTAACTAGAGTATTTGTGTGTGTGTGTGTGTGTGTGTTTGTGCGAGCAAGTGAGAAAGAGAAGCAAAGACAGAGACACTGACCAACCAGTAGATCCTCTGATGCACACCCAGTATGATATGAGCCTCAACTGAACTCTTCTGTAACTGGGGCATTTGGACAGTCTCTGTCCCATATGGATCTCCAGGACTCTAATAAGAATGATCTCATTCTACAGTCTTTCCCTAAGGTATGATAATAAGGTCTTCCTCCTCTACCTGTCACCTACTTCATGAAACAGACATAAGTGTAGTACCTTTCATAATTGTGACTGAGTACAAAATGTGTTTGATATTAGATAACAGATTTAAAAGTTAGAGCAAGTTACCCAGTGCAGGCACACACATAGTACTGCCTTAGAAAATCAGGCCTAACAGGAAATCTGAGTTAAACTGACAATGCATTTTTTTCCTAAGGAGCAGACTGTGACAATACAATCAGTATTCCGTTTAAAAAGAAAAAAAAAAAAACCCTTTCATTTCTAAATCAAAAAGCGCTGTATCTGAAATCAGGAGCAGTGCAGTGCTCAGCGTCAGCCAGCTTCATTGCACTTGTCCTGCCATATCCCTCCTCACAGAACACATCCCACCTTGTTCCTGCTCTGCTTTACATGTAGCACAGAAGGAGTACAGTCAAGGGTTGGCATGGCTCCACAGGGCTCTCCTGGATTCTCTGATCAGAGGTACATTAAGGGACATCTCCTTGGCCTCTGGCATGCATTCACATGCTAACAGTCATCTTTCATATCTTAATAAATGGTCACTGTCATGCACAAACCCCTGAAATTGAAAACCACAGTGATATGCTAGACTTAATCCCTCTTTTTATCATTTTCTCTGTTTCAGATCAGTTTGGATCTCTAAGTAACTGAATTTGAAGCAATGGTAGGCTGCAGCCTGGACATCTTTTCTTCCCTTCAGTGTTGTTACTCCAAGGAGGCTGGATAGGACTTCTACATGCTCAGAAGGCAAATTCCTACAAAACAAGCTTCTTGGAAGAAAATACTGCAGATAGCTATGCTCTCTCTGAATCAAATTTCTAGATAAATAGGTCTGGATTGTGTTGGTCCCATATGAGATATCAGTGTTATGTCTTTGTTTTATCACACCACTACACCCTTTGCAATCCAAAACACTTTCTCTGAATAATCAAAACTGCACTGATTTCTTCCCTCTGCAAGGGATATTTTTAGGTAACCCACTTGCTCAAATACATCCTTCACTTATTCTAACATCTCCACCACACACATCCCTCTGTCTCTTTCTTGTTCTGACACTATCTCAGAAGAATAAATGCAGCATCTTCTTCTTAGATACATGGCTACACTATCACTTTCTGCCAGTTTTGTGCTGGGACTCTCCAATGGCTTTACACACTATTACCAGAGGTACAGAGGCAGAAAACACAATGAGATCTTGATAATGATTCAACCACTGTATACTTTTATGTAGGAAGACAAGAAAAATTCCAAATATTTTTAAGATTATTCGTCAAACCTCACAAAGATTCCTTTCCAAAGGAAAGGAGGTAAGAGACCTACATCAGCAAAGGCTAATCTACAACTAGAGAAGTCTCTCATTCAAATTCTAATCTACTTCCTAACAACAGCTGGAATAAAATATCATGACTCTGTCAGGAAGAAGCTTTGGTGCCAAGTTTCTTGAACTATGAACAAGAAAACTGGTGACAAGGCAGTAGAGGATCAGTCCTCCTGAAGGGCTGTGTCCAATCCACACCACAGCTGCCTCAAAAGAGTTTCCCTTTTGGTATTAACTGCAGCCTGAGTTCTCACTCTTTCCCAAAACAGAAGATGAGATCTTAGGAATCCCTTTTTACACACTTCTTCTTTCAGTCTATGATCTTTTTCCTACCTAACTGCTTTTTACTCTCCTGTTTTCCATTCTTGTTTCCAGTTCTTCCATTTTCCTTTCCTTTTTATTTTGGCCCACAAATAAACCCCCTCCCCAGCATGTCAACAGCAGTGGGAAGTAACCTAATTAATAGTTCCTTGATAGCCTACCCCACACATACACACACCCATCCCCCCAGTATCCCACTGGCAATTCAACAACCCTCTCTGAAGAAAGGAAAATATTTCCATACTAATTAATAACAACATTGGGTATTTCTGGGCGGAAGGATCTCGGATTCCCATCTGGGCCTATATCTCTCGAGCTGACTGAGCAATTGTACCTCAAAACACATTTCCCTTTCCAAACCCTTGTGTCATTAACTGTTTATACTGCTCTGTATCAAACATCTTCGTCAGTCTGGCTTGTATGTTAAATGACATCTTTGCAATCAAGTTCAGGATGAATTCCTTCAGCACTCAGCCTGTCTCTCTCTTTCAGAACATGGCACTTGCTCATAAACTTACATTATTTCCCTTATGTTTTCTTCATAAGGATTCATATGAGACCAAGACCTTTCCACACTGTAGTTCTCAAAGGACCTCAATGCTACTAGATCCATTTGGAACATCTCTCTACTGCTTGACATCCTCTGACATTCACTTCACTGTCTGTTTCTGCTGCAATCACTTTAAAAAAAAAAAAAAGAACAAACAAACAAGTGCTGTTTGCAGAGGAGAAGGAGTTCTTGGCTCTGGCTAAGCTACAGCACAGATTTTTTTCTACGTGGTTTGTATCCTCATGCAGTAGGATAGATTCACTCACTCCTGTCTTCTGCAAGAAGGAAAAGGCAAGAAATATTTTTCCTGAGGACTGTGTTCAGGAAGGGGCTTCCAGCAAAGAGAGAGCATGTGGGAATTTTGCTATTCTGACCTGGAATCAACCACAAAGGAAGAGGTATGTCTCCTGCCTCTAGAGATGGCCTGAGACAACCAGACTAGTTAGTTCATCTGTATCTCAAGCCAACAAAAGCATGAAAAGCAAATAAAGACAAGTATGGAAACACTGGTGCTTCTGAAAAAAAAACCAATGCAAAGAGACAAGAGCTCTTCCCACAGAGAAAAACCAATAGAGATCCTTTATTACCTATTAGCTCCTCAAGGCAGTGACAAACAAGCAATAGTATTTCTTACAAGCCCTATATAGATAGTACTGTGGTAGAGGATGCCAGCACTGAAACAAGACTGCCAGATCCTATCCCACACACACAGGAGACTAAGCTGCTTCCAGGGATTGCTGCTGTTGTTCCTGCTATTCCAATACCCGCAGAAAGATTGGAAGCATGGGTCCCTCTTCTACACAGTGAGCTGGAATAAAAGATAAGCATTTAGATAAAATAAATACACAAGAAGCACATTTACTAAGCAGTTAGCTGGTAAAAAGCATCCTCAAAACAAAGCCGTAAAGAAGGAAATGCAAGACCAAACAAACAAGGAAGATAAGTGAGGTGCCACCACTTATTCCATCACTGGTACTGCCTGCACAGCCTTCACCAAGTCGCACGCTCTACACACCCACTTCTCATGCCAGCTTTTTTCCAAAGAGCCTTTTAATTCCCAGGCTTCACTCTGTCCTCACAGCCCCTAGTGTCTGCCTGGCCACAGTATTGCTCAGTCTCCCCACATTCACACAGCCAACCATTCTTGTACAGTGATGCCTTGCACAGCAAAGCATGCAGTTCCATCCACAAGGCTGTAAGGATGGAAGGAACGAAGAAAGAAAGGATCCCTCTTAAAGAAGGATTGCGACAGAGGCAAATAGGAGGGAGAGTGAGAGGAGCCATAAATTCCCTTCTAATTCCAAATAATTCCGATTACACGGATGAGTAGTTTTCAATCAGAAAGATAATCTCAAAGATAGATGGCAGGATAATTGCTCGTCGGCGCGACGTAAATATTGTGTCGTTTCTATTAATCTCAGCGAATCGGGTGTCAGGGTTGTCACTCATTCATCAAAACAAATTAAAAAAACATATTAAAAAAAGAGAGAGATGCTAGAGGGAGGGGGATGTGTATCCAATAAGCAGCCGAAGGCATGCAAGGTAATGAATGCTGCTTACATGCTGTTTGCATTTTTTGGTTTATAAAAGCTAAAGGTAATTCAGGCAGTAGGTCTTTATTAACCTCACAGTAGGGACTGCAAGGGGCAGTGCTGCATGCTGAACAGGACCATGGGGCTGCAAAATGGGTCTGGGATAGTATAAAAGGGAGAAGAAGGTGAAAACAGGACTCAGATATCAAGTCTGGATAGCCTGAGCAGAAGATACTGCAGAATCACAATACCCGAGAGAAAAGACACAGATCACAACATTAAATAAAAGTAGTGCCACCAGCTGCCATGTGCAAGAGTGGGCAGGGAACTGAGAGTGGTGTGGGGAGGCTGGAAAGCAAGGCACACAGTAGACCTTGGTGCAATTTGCTCGCTAGCTGTGGGATGACAGGACATCTCCACCTCACTGTTATACCCTCATCTCCCCAGTACTGCACCCTTAGGCACCATGCCCCTTCCCCACAGCCCTGCAACCCTGCATGGCCTCAGGCACCCTTCTTACATGGCAAATACAGCCCCTTAAGCCCCCTGGCCCATCACTAGCTAGTCTACTGATTTGGTTCATTTCTACTGATCTGAGAGGAAAAGGCACACCCACTTCCCAGCACTCTCCCATTCTACAGAGACCCCTTACTTGCTTGGGAGAATGCCCTGAGCTAGGAGCTACTTGTGACAGCCTGGGTCACACACCCATCAATCACCATTGCTTCTCCCCCTACTACACATTTAATTTTACTTGGGAAGACCCTCATCACACTCTGATACCTCTTTTCTTAGGGTTGACAGCACTTTCCCTTGGCTGGGAGCCCTTATCTTAGATTCTACATATTTTCAGTATTTTCTCTACTGGATGCTAGACTGAAACTACCACTCACAGCACACAGCTGGCATAAGTTTCCTGATCTAGACATCTTGGAGCAAGTGACCTCAGAAAAAAGGCTTGCCTGCCCATGCACCTTCCTCCTTCTCCGAGGCAGTGGAGTGGCATCATTCCAGGAGTGGAAAACTTGCACTACAGACCATAGCCTCCAGCCTTGTTATCTTGTGCTGCACCTCACAAGAGCGGGTGAACCAGTAGTTTAGCTAGACAAGTATTTGAACAGATCAATGCCTCGGGAAACGTAGCCACAGGCAGGAAGCATCTCATAACAGAGCAGGGAGGTTCTTCAAGCCAGTCTATTTGAGTCTGCTTCCTGCTGCTGCAATGTGAGAGGGAAGCCTTTCAGTGCACCACGATCATCTGAATGAACTGAAAGTCCTCCGGTCCTGTTATAGCAACTCACTTCAGCTTGGTCTTCACTATGTAGTTTTCAAGCCCCACAAAAACACAGCCTGCAGTCTGGAGTGACCAAAACACTGACTGACGTGTCTTTGGGACACATCTGTGTCATCATCAGCACTGATGTGTACTTTTGGATGAAAGAAATGCAAAGGTATTATATTTTTAGAACAGATTTAATTTGCCAACTAAGACAAATTTTGCCCTCCTGAGCTTCAGGAAGGTTTTGTCTGGAAGTTAGTTTAGTGCTTTGCAAACAGCCTGCTAATACAAAGACCTGAACCAATGCCCAGCAGCTGTCTTCACTAAACGGATTTGAAAAATGCTAATATTTCATCCCTGGCCACATCAGTGTTTCTGTTCATTTATTGCTGTTGTTTGTTAAGTGAACTTATTTATTTAAAATGCCATTCTATGGGTAGCTCCCGTTGAAAGCTGGAAACAAATTCCCCATGGATGTTCTCATGCCAGGCTACGGTAGAACTAGTCCCAATGTAGGCCAAGATTCATTAGGATTGAGTGCTGCTCTCACTGCACAGTCCTCTGGGACCGAGGGAGCAGAGAGACTTGTCCCAGCAATACTTTTAACCTGTCAATCCAGCCAGAAACGCAATATCCGCTGGGGATTTCAGCTGCTTCTGTGATCCTGCCTTATCTCCCTACATCCCCTGGCGTGCCCACCGCTCGGTGAAATGTCACTTCTCTCACTCCTTCTTCCAAGATGGAAGTGAACTTGTGTGCCTGGTAGGGGGGCTGACAGACATGAGCTGAAAGGCTGTCAAGGACCCACTGAAAAGCGGGCAAGCCACACTGTGTCAGATTTCGGGGTCTAACACTGCAGCTTTCTGTCTGCACTAAGGCCAGCTCTAAATGGAGCCTTTGATAGGCAGCCAGGCAGCTGTCATCACAGGGTCAGTCTCAGAAGCAAGAGGGTATGAGCACCTGGGAAGCACATGCCAATGAGCAGAGAATAGCAGCAGTATTGTGAGGCTGGGTACTGCAGAGAACCAGGAACCTTGGAACAAGGGAAGAATCATGCAATTAGACAATGGGATGCACTGAGCGCATTTGTCCACAAATCCCAGAGAAACCTCAGCTCCACAATGAATTCTCATGGATGAAGTGCCACCAGCCTGAACTCCTAACTTCTCAGTGCTCATTTTCCTTGCTAAGTAATTACATAATTAGCCTAAAGGAAACTCAAAGGGAAAGAATGTAAAGGCTCTGTGATAACCACTGGCATATCCTGCTTGCCACAGGGGGCAGGACAGCAATGGCCTTTGAGTTGCCCATGAGTGAAGTCAGGGCACCCAAACATCAGTTGATGCTCAAGAGGAGTTTTCCTCCTTCCACTACATCACAGTTTTCCTTGTGAATGCCTGGGTATGCCCCTAACAGAAGAGACTCGCCTCACCTTTGATGGATGTCAGCGAAGAGTGAAATGCCACACTGAAAGGGATCTCCATGACCGTGACACTTAAGGGTACCAATGCAAGCTAGACTTAATTATTAACCTAATTTACAACTACCAAATAAGCCAGTTCTCTCACTTCGGAAGAAGAACAGGCCCTTTGCTTAGTCTGAAGGGACTTCTTTCAAGTTACACCTGAAACACCTTGATGTGAGAGCCAGCTGACAATCTGGACCCTTAGATAATGATGGTTGGTTTTTTATTCTCCTGAGAGACTCTTGAAAAACCAGCAGCTATAGAGTGAGACTTCTGTCATAAATGAGAAATTAGATGAAACTGAAAACGCTGGTAAAGAAAGAATAGCTAGTCTGCAGAACAAGAACAGGTCAAAAGCTCATCTCTGCCGGGGTCTGTGCTAGGACTACTGAGGTATACTATGACTGACCTGAATATTACTGCAAGAAAACTGCAGATGATGGCCTTGTTTAAATTAATCAAGGTAAAAATGGGCTCAGCAGAACCACAAAGTGACAAAGCTGGACAGAAGGGAAGAAAAAACAAACTAACTAACTAACAACCACCTCATTCAGATAGATCAGTAAGGAAATAGCAAGTGATAATGGATAGGAATTTTTTCCCTATGTTCAGTGCTCTACAGAAGCACTATTTCCATATGTTGGAGCAATCTTTTAGTGGAAGGAAAAATACTGAGGCCACAGCCTCAGAGAGCACACAGACAGCACTGCACAATAACTTGTGGAAGGCGACAGTAGAAGGGAGTGCAAAGCTGGAAGATGAAGATGCCCGAAGAAAGTGCCGCAACATGCTGCTTTGCAGTAGGAACATGGCACAGCATTCAGTGACAGTAAAAAGCAAGTCCTCATTTAAAAATGTATGAAGCCACATCAAATTCATGGGACTTACCCCCCACCCGCTAGCACTAAAGATACCAATCAAGCAGGATTTAAAATAGGATCAGATAAGTATATCAATTATGAGGTGATTGATACATTCTCTATTCTATCATTGACAGGTGCTAAAATTTCCTGCAAGAAAACTGTTTGGGATAATCTGCCTCTTAATATAAAATTTTTGTCTCACGAGAGATTCAGTTAAAATCCACAGAATGTGGTGCCCTCCCAAAACTCTTAAACTGGCAGGACTTTGCATACTGGAGTGTAACTGTGCACCAGCTCCACATCAGCGACTGGATGTCAGCTATAGGAGTCCTTCACGGGTGGCAATTCCTTGGCATAACTGCCAGATTTGTCCTTAGGTCTTGTGTACTGACACAACAGCTGTTTCCATCTCCTCTAATGTTCCAACAGAAAGACATTAAAACTCAGTACACAGCTGTCCTCTGAGCTGTCTAGGCACCACCAGCTGGATCCACTTTCTAGGAGAAAAGGCAAATACCCAACTTAGAGGCTGAAGTCAACCTCAAACCAGCAGGAATAGAGAAAACTTACCTCCAAATTCCACATTCCATATCTAGTTCTCCTGGAGTGCCCCATACCAACCACAGTGGGAAAGAGCTCAAAAGAAACTGACAGATAATCAGCACAAACTGGTGTAATAACTTCTACACTTCCCCGCCTCACTCCACTGTGGTCTATTTCAAGTTCTGGGTGGCTCCTTCTCTTTTCTATATAAATCCTCTGCACTTTCTTCTTTCCAGACCTTCTTCCTCTGTCCCTCGAGATGAGGAATAGGTGCAGACACCAGAAGCTACATCCAGATAGGTCTGATTCATTATCCAGGGGCAGAACAACTGCACTGGCCATGTGAACCCAGCTGGTGGAGGTCAGACTAGAGAGGACTGCAGGGTAGAAAACGCTGTCAAAGGGAAAAACAATAATCTTCCTTCCCTGGTTATATTTCCCTACCTCACCCTTTCCTGACCTTTACAGACTAACAACCCACTACAGCTGAAATCTCTCCTCTTGCACACAGTATTTTTCACATGGTGTGACAGTCCAGCACCAGCCAGCATCAATATTTGGTGGTATCAGGATCAATGCCAACCTCATAAAATAGTTTTAATATACATTTTTTTAAAATTCTCACTTCTCCCTGCTCCTGTTAGGATGATGTAGACACTGCAGAACCACTCCAGATTGGTGAGACCTACATTACAAGCTCACCTTAAGAAAAATTCACTCACTTTCCCTCAGCCTCACTGGAGCACTATGAAGGCTGCACCGAAACTTTATCACTGCTGTGAGTGCCTCTAGGGATATCCAAGGCCCTATTCACTTACAAGTCCCCACATAGAGCCCACCACTCACAGCACTCAGCTCTTCAAGAGGTAGATGTTCAGAATCTTCTCACATTACCTCACTGTCCAGAGATACCATCTATAACCATCGAGAAATGTATGTTCATGTTTTCCATACACTCCAGCAGAAATGGAATGCCCCTGTCACAAGGCAGTACAAACTGCAGTAATGGCCAAGCACATCTTAGGCCTGACAGTGAGGTAAATTCCCCAACAAAGGGTGAACACTAACCTCCAAGAGCTCTAACGCTCCCTTCTGTCTCCCAAATGCTAAATAGACAAAACACTGAAAGCAGGAGACCAAAGTCACAACAAAAACAAGTAACTCCTGTCCCAAGCCTCTCCACCTCCCTGGCACTGGCTTAATTCCTTCCCTGTTCCTCTCTTTCTCCACAAGTTTCCTTGGGGATGGTGTTGATCAGGATGGTCATACTTGAGCAGCTCTCTGGATATGCTGGGAAGAGAATACCGGAGAAGGCCAGGGCAGGTAGGTACATTTGATTACAGATTTCACTCACCCCACCATTCTTCTGCTCCTGTGCTGCAGAAAGATCCTTCTTATCCTACTCCAGACCTTGACTCTGGCTCCTTCTGACACTGATTAGCTACATTGCCCTGATATACTCTAAAGTAAATGAGTATACTCTAAAGGGAGCTCCTTGCAGAGGGCATGGGTTTCCTGCTCCAAAGCATGTCCACTGATTCAGCTATGTGCACACAGTGCTTCTGATTGGCTTCCCATTAGCTCATCTATCAGCACTTAGCCTACACTCCAAACTTCACAGAAGCCTCTGGGAGGACTTCCATTGACTTCAACAATGAATCAAACTCGTTTCTTTCTCCAAAGAACGCAATCTGGCACCAGCAATCTTTATTTCCTACCACCTTTTCTAATTTCCAAATCTCTTTGTATTCCATACTTCAGTCACTGTTTACAGTGCTCCCAATCTAGTATCTTCTGTAGATTTAATTAACGGTCTATTTACCTCCTCTTCCTTATATCTAATGAAAAAGATTAGTCATACCAGGCTGAACGTTGATCCCATCCTTCAATGGCCATTTTAGGCTATGACACACCAGGTTCTCAATAGCGCAGACCAGACCTTTCTGCCTCAAGCTTCTAAGATTCTTTATAATGATGACCATCATCCGTTGACCACTTTACAGCTTCCATTCCCTCTCCTATGTGGGGAATAAGTGAGCATGCAACAGCAACTGAAAGCTAGGAGCACTGCCTGGCCTACTCTCCACACTGCCTTTACAGATGTCATTACCTGCTCTTCAGAGCTCCGTGTCCTCCTTTTCTCTCTTTCATCTCAATTTCTACAGAGATACCCCCATCACAAGAACATCAGTAGCTGTGCCCTCCCAACTACCCAGCCCTGTCCCTTATTTCCAACCTCCCTTCAGAGCATTTATTCTCACTTCTGCTAACTCAAGTTAGAGTAAATAATTTTATGCATTTTGCTACACCGTCTAAACAGTCCTTCTGAACAGCAAAAGATGTGCAGCAGTGTTTTCCATTTCTATACAGGAATTTGAAAATTTTTGTATATATGTAACTCCATTTTCAGTTGACATAAATACATTATCTGCAAATTTTCAACTGGAATGTATAGAGTCACAATTAGATATTCAACTAAAAAATCAGACCACATCTCTTTACCAGACTTCTCTAAGAGCTAGACTACCAGAAAGAAATACCCCTGGCTTCATAACAATGTCTTATTCATGTCATTGCTTTATGACAGTTCGTACATTTAAGAACAGCTGTCAAGGATGAAACACAAGGACGACGCTCCTCTACTCTGTGCTGGTGAGACCCCATCTGGAGTACTGCCTCCAGATGCAGAGTCCTTTAGGAGAGACATGGACCTGTTGGAGTGCATTCAGAAGAAGGCCACAAAAATGATCCAAGGGATGGAACCCCTTTCCTACAAAGACATGATTACTGGAGCTGGGAGCAGCCTTTCACTACCTAAAGGGAGGCTATAAGAAAGAAGAGGACAGAATGCTTAGCAGGGTTTGTGGTGATAGGACAAGGGAAATTATGTTGAACGAGAACAAGAGAGATTTAGACTGGGTATAAGGAAGAAGGATATGTAACAGGCTGCCCAGAGATGTAGTGGATGCCCCATCCCTGGAGACTTTCAAGGTCAGGCTGGATGGGGCTCTGAGCAACCTGACTGAGCTGTAGGAGACCCTGTCCATTGCAGGGAGTTGGACTAGATGATTTTTAAGCGGTCCCTTCCAATTTAAACAATACTATGAAGAGTAAAATTTAATCAAAGGTTTCCAATGAATATCTTGAGAATTCACTAAAAATTGCAGCTGCTTCCACTGAACTACACTGATGCATTAGTTTCAAAAACATAAGGTCAAATAACCCAAAAGGTTCATGGCATTATTGCTCTTTATGATTTAATTAAAATATATATGAATTGTGTTACTTATATACATTAGCTATATATTTTATACACAACTCAAGATTATTCCTCTTCACTCAGCGTAGCCCAGGCAATCAAAAAAAAGTTGGACACCCACAGGCTGGCAGAAGGGCAGCTTCTGAGCTGTTTCATTCACCTGAGGCCACTGCACTGACAGGTGAGCAACAAAGCAACAACTAACACTGTGCTGGAACTTGCCCTCCTGCCCTGGGGCCAGCAGCAGAACAAAAAGAGTATAGTCGCCTCTCTCTCAGCCTTATCTCCCTTATTCCTGGCTCAACAATGAAGAAATTATCTCTCCGAACTTCTTGCAAGAAGGAAGCAAGCGTAGAAAGCTCTCAACATCCAGAGGAACTTCGCAGCTTCAATTTCAACTGCTGCAGTTAAGCTGCCTGTGGATCACTAATCACAATGTCGACAGATATATCTTAGAAGAATGAGAGCAATGCTCCAGCTACCTCATTCTGAGACCTGCAACAGAAATCAATTTATTTTTTTATCTGAACGTCTCTCAGGGAGGAGGACAGGACAAAAGCATTCTTCCACTATGCACAACATTTGCTGGGTTGGAGCACAGGTCCATTTTCCTCCTCGGGAAAGAGATACAGAGCAGGCGAGATACAGACCTGTAGAGAGAGAGGCAACTGACATTGCATGGAATTGCAAAGGAAGGGCTTCAAAGACACTGAACAGAATCCTTCGGAGATCTTCGTTTCAGAGTGCTGTTCAATGGCTCAATATCTAAGTGGATATCAGTGACAAGTGGCATTCCTCAAGAACTGGTGCTGGAATTGGTGTTATTTAACATCTTTATAGGCCACACGAACAGTGGGGTCAAGTGCACTCTCAGAAAGCTTGCAGACAACACAAAGCTGAGTGGTGCAGTTGACACGCTAGAGGGAAGGGATGCCATCCAGAGGGACCTGGACAGGCTTGAGAGGTGAGCCCATGCCAACCTCATGAAGTTCAAGGCCAAGTGCAAGAGAACAGGGAGATACTGGAACAGGTTGAAAGGCTGCTCAGTGAGGTTGTGAATGCCTCCTCACTGGAAGCATTCAAAGCCATGCTGGATGGGGCTTTGAGCAACCTGGTCTAGAGGGGAGTATCCCTACCTACTGAAGGACAGTTGGAACTAGATGATCTTAAAGGTCTCTACCAACTCAAACCATTCTACGATCACTGGAATAATGTATGCACCCAAAGCTTTTGATCAGGGAGCAAGCAGCAAATCTTCAACATCATCACCCACTGCTTAAAGGCTAGATCCCACCTACACTGCAACCTGTATCTAAGATCATCACTTCATGGCTTCTCCTGTCACTTGCTAGCAAATCTAAGGCAGACAGAAAGCTTACTCATATGTTATCCATGAATACTACTAGCTATGCTATGCCGGCTGTGAGCTAAGCAAAAAGCAGCTGAAAGCAAAGGACTTTAAAAGCTATGGATTTCTTTCTGACCATCTTCAAAAGAGGTCAAAAATCCAAGAGATTAAGAGTCAGCCATCCTGTGTGTCCTTGGGAAAAGGATGTAGTAAATCCCTTTAGAACATACTTTTGGGCACATGAAGGAGAAGGTGATTGGAAACAGTGTGGATGGACAAATCATGCCTGACTAAACTGATTACCTTCTACAATAAAATGGCAGGATTAGTGGATAAGGAGAAAGGCATGTCAGCCACTTACTTTGACCTTACCGAAGCATTCAGTACTATTTCCCAGAATGTCTCAAGACTGATAAAAGATTACGAGTAGGCTATCAGATGCGTTAAAACCTGACAATGTTTATATAGTACCTGGAGGTCAACAACATGAGTTATGCAAGGGTGTATCCTGTGATCTGACCTGCTTCACATCTGCAAAACAATGTGGAAGATGAAAATGTGCTCTGTCACATCAAATTTGCACTTGACACCAAGTAGTGGAGGGAGAGCAGTTGATATGCTTAAGACATGGCTGCCATCTAGAAGGATCTATACAAGTTGCAGGAATTGGGCTAACATAAACCTTATGATATTCAGCAAGGACAAATGCAAAGTCCTACACCTTGCAAGAAATAAACCACTGCAGCAGTGCATTCCATAGCCTGACTGGTTGAGTAGCAGCTTTGCTGAAGTGGACTTGGGGGCCAGCAGTGTGTCTTAGCAGCAAAAATGGCCAACAGTAGCTGTAGTCATATAACTAGAGCCAGTAGATCAATAGATGTAACAATTTCTTTCACTTGGCAGACAACATCTCAAACAAGGGAGGCCCAGTACAAGACACTGATAAACTAGTGCAAATTAAATAGAAAGCTAACAGGTTGGTTAGGATGCTGGAGCACTTCCTTGTAAGGGGAGACTGGGGGGGAATCAGGCTTGTTTAGCCAGGAGAGAAGGTGACTTTGGAGGGACCTGGCAGCAGACTTTCAATACCTACCAGGAGCTTATCAAGAAGATGCAACCAGGTTCTTTACAGAGGTGCATGGTGGGACAGCAATATACAACAGATGTAAATGGAAACAAGAAGTTCAGCTTCTTCATCATGAAGACAGTCAAGTATTGGTACAAAATGCACATAAAGGCTACACAATCTCCATCTTTGGAGGTCTTCAGGATGTAACAGAGTAATTTACAACAATAGCATCTAAGGATTTCATTAGTGATCTCAATGTGTTTTCTTTAAAAACAAAGGAACAACAAACTCATAAAACTCAGGGGAAGACTGAAGCAGTGACAGTAAAATTCCCATATTCTGAAAAGGACAAAATGGATGTTGGCAGGGAATTCTAGATCAGTTAAGCTTGATCTCAGCCTGGACAAAACAATGAAACAGTTAATTCCGAATTATAATGGAAAAAATAAAATCAGAGGCTAAAAATATAATGGAAACTAGGTCTTGTTAGGCTGCTATCTATCTACCTTCTCTCTTCAGCTTTTTTTTTTTTTTCTTCCTTCTTTCTTCATTTTTTTTCTTAAGACAGAATGACAGGTCTGGTAGGTAAAGATAGCAGTGCTAGTGCAGAACACCTGAACATCTGTTGCAAGGCTACTGCCATTGCCAATTTTGGTGTTACTTCACATGCAGGTCCTAATATTCCTGGCCAACCAACCACACTGCTGTCCCCATTGAGTATAAGCCCAAAGTTCATGCAGATGTACTCTGCATAGAGCAGAGAGAGAGGAGCTTGGAGGAGGCTGTGGTGCCAGCTGGAGGACAGTGGCATGCTGGCTGCATGGACATGGTGAGCTGGACATCCTACTTTCAGTCTGCTCAGGGCCTCTCTTCTCTGCACAGCACGGAGCCAGGGCAAGCTCTGAGATAGTCTGTATGGAAGAGGGACAGAGACTTCTGTCCAGAGACAGGAGGACCTTTGTTCCCACAGCACTGAGGGACAGAGCTAGTGCCTAAGAGGTGGCTGCAGCCCCTGCTTTTGGAGAATAAACATCATGAACAGCTTCAGACAGTATGAACCAGAATAAGCAGCTGAGCAGGGTACAAGCGGCTGCCTTGGTCTAAAACAAGAAGTTATCAGGAACCTGCATCTCCCACCGCCATTTGCTTCTGCAGATGAAAACAAGGAGGACAAGATTATTTGGCTCAGGCTTTCTCATACAAAATCTCAAGCAGCAAATGAGTGCACTGAGCAAGCATATGCAATCTATGGATTGAAAAATGGCTCCCCATCTGAGATCCACAACCAACTGTCAATTGTAAGACAGCGCTAGACAGAGACACTAGCAAAAGCTTGCCTTGGCCCATTGCAGTTCCAACTCATTGGCTTACATACAACGTACAGATTGGTGAGATGAAGAAAAATGAGAGAGGCTACTCTCAACCACATAATTCACATCATTCTTTATAACACAGCAATGCATAGCCCAGTGTGAAGTACAAATTGGGACTGATAGTGTAAGGGATTGTCACAGAGGCAGACTTGGGAGGTTCAGGCACAACGCATAGGCCTCATGTAATCCTTGGATCCACCACATGGGAAAGATAATGACTAATAGGTCTTGCATGCATCAAAAAAACAGTTGTTATATCCCCTGCTCCACAGCAGATGCAAGTGCTTTGCTCCCTTCTCTTATTCAAGGCTGAGAGGATGACAGGACATGGCAAAACACCCGTCTTGGTGCCAGTCTTGCAGGCAGAACCATGAGGAGTTCCAGAGCCAAGCTGAAGGGTTCAGCTTAGAATGAGAAACTGCCATACTGCCTCCTCATGGCAGGAGGAACTGAACATCAGCTGAGGCAGACAAGAACTCGCTGTGGCTTAGGCCCATTTACACAAAATCAGTTACAACACATAAAAATACATATGAATCCTTGCCAACACCCTGGATGAATTTCTGTTGCAGGAATTTGTTTGCAGCCTGAGCAGAATATACCATCACAGACTGCTGCAAGGTAGACTATGCACACGTGGGAACTTACTAAAAGCTACCTGCAGGGCTCTGAGGAGGTTTGGACAGATTGCACAAGGTCAGTGAAGACATGACTGGCTCACAGCTAGCCTGGTTGTCTTTGCTGCTTCCCATAGCTCAGCTCATAAAAAAACCTCATGGCTGTCCTTCAGCAATCAGCCAAAGGTCAAAAGAAACGCAGAAAATGTCCCAGAAAGTGAAAGGGAAGCTGATTTTAGGCAGTCAATTTCCCTCTTAGTGAGAACTACAGCAAATCGTCCTTGGTGCAAGTCCTCTCTGACAGGTAAGCTAAGAGACAAAGCGGTTCTGAAGGCTCTGGTGTCACTCCATAAAGCAATGTAAGACTCAGCACACAGTAACTGACCACCAGCTCCCTACTGCTGCAATTCCTTTTGCCAGGAGGTATTGCCTATTCAGTTCTTGCTCAGTTGTTTTGGAGCTCTATGGTTAGCACCAAGCCAAAACCACCCAACCCTTGTGGACCTTTTATCCCTTCCTACTATCAGAATGAGATTTCATCTTGATGTTTGCAGCCTGGAGACCAGAGGCCAGAGGTTACCGCACGATCCACTGAGCCACCCAGTCCCTAGATCACAATGTTAACAAATCACCATTTATCTTTGTTACTGCAGCAAGTGTCCAAGGCAAAACGGTGCCAAAGATCACATCTGTTGGGATAACCTATTGATTTGTGTCATATCCCCATTTTATTCTTGCTCAAGCAAAGGTCAAGGCAGGTTAAAAATAGCTCCTTCAGTCTGAGGTGCTGGACTGAGGAATTTAAAGCCAGCTTGTTCTTCCCAGGGATGGGGGCTCAAAAATCTCTCACAGAAGCAGGAGGATCAGTAAAGCTACAGCTATTACCAGCAAGAACTTGCATTTGGGAAACTCCAGCCACAAGACAAGGTCTTGCTGCTTTAACTAAAACACCTTTTTGTTGTTGTTTAGAAAGAGGGAGAATAAATCCATCGTCTTAGTTCATTCAAGCAACTAAACATTACAAAAGTTTACGTGATGTACATACACAATATAAGCTTTGAAGTACCATTGCAGAGCGATGCAGATTCCATTACAGCATTCACACTTCCTAGCCAAAGTACACAGACCACATCAGCATAATTTATCGTCCTCATTCCACAGTATGTTAGATTTTTTAACTTTATTACAGGGATAGAAAAAAAAAAAAAGAAAGACAACCAAACAACAAGACCAGAGTTGAAGTTCTTACTGCTATTCCTAGCACTTATGTTCACATATCATTTTTGTCAGAGAACTCTCCAGGGAGATGCAAATTTTTATTTATATTATTTTATCCTATTTCTATACACTTTATATGGGAGTTAAATTCCCACCACTTAGAGATATTTTACCTTCCATTAACATTGCGGCCTATAGGAAATCATATTTTAAACTAATCCACATTTCCACATCTTTTTCATTAAAAAAACAAAATATTCTTGCTAAGCAGAAAAAAGATCTTTATAGCATCTACATGCCCTCCTGAAAACTTTGTTTAGTGATTCAAAGGAGGATCTTATCTTTATTCTGGCTTCATAATTCCACTCTTGCACACAGAATAGATGATTAAGAAAGCAACACAGCTTGTTGTTTCATCTTCTAACATCAGAGTGTCTGACATTCTTATTAAAGCTAAAGGTTCTAAAGGAGCCTTAACCAAGTGGGCAAGTCCCTTTTCCTTTCTCCACACACTGGTTTGCATCAAAACAACATTCACCCAAAAACCACACTATAGCAGCCCTCTGAAGTCTTCCATATACGAAAGGTGATTAAACCAACCTATGCTACCAGATGGTAAAAATAAACACTGTCGATAACGGAGAGAGAGGAGAGAATAAATGCTCTGTTTTATTACCAATATCTTTCCTGTAAAAGAGAGAGTATCAAGAACCGTGCAATGTGCCAATGAGAATTCACTCACATATCCAAACAAATGCTTTCAAAACTGTTTTCATGTCCATTTCCCCGTTGGAACAAGGGACCAGTGCATTTCAGGGTGCTTTAGCAAGGGACACTTACCAAAACCTCTCCGAGATGCTACTAAGAAACACAAACATGTTCTTCTCTGTCCCACCACAGAACTGCCCTGCCCATAGCTAAGCAGGCCATGCTGACCTTGCTACCCAGCACAGGATCCTGTACGCAATAACCCACAGGCGGAAGAGCCAAGGAGCAGCCAAGGCAGCACCATGCTCACTTGATCACTGTTTACTCCAAAGTCACTTCCTCCCTTACCAGGTGCCTCCCAGATAGGAAGGCAGAGCCCAGAACCAGCTGCAGCTGCCCACTTACAGGCTGAAGCCCACCAGCGCAGGCAAAAGAGCAGCAGTGCAGGAGGCAGCAGAGGCCCGGCCAAACACTCTCCTCTCTGCTCTCTCTCCAGCGGTTCTGTGGGCGATTACTCTGGAGCACCGAGCCATACCAAAATCAATAAACAATTTCTACGCAGCCCAGGGAACTTTGCCACACTTAATAAAAGTCTCCAGTCACAGTTATGGCTTCATTTCACCTTAACATCTTCTTTAACTGTCCCTTCTATTCAAGATCAATTAGAGGCACGTGTAGAGAGAATAAAAACAAAACAAAACAACAACGGGGGAAAAAAAAAAACAACAAAACACAAGGTCAAGCTAGGCAGCCCAGCTCTCTCCCTCCCCTCATCAGTCTTCTAAGTGAAAATATAGGGACTTACAAGTAACATATGCCCATTATAGCCTCTGGTTTCAGTAACAGATCAGCAAAGGATCAGCCTTGTTTAGGAAAGCTGGACTTTCTGGTAAGACTCAGCTGAGCGTGTAGAAGAAACCTCTGTTCCCTGCAATTTCAAAACAAATTCAGGACCCCGTAAGAATTTCAAATACAAAAGGTGAAACTCTACCTATCCTCAAAAGAGAGACAGTACAGACACCTTTGAATAGGTCGTCTTCTCATTCCAGGGTTGCTTCAGTCCCACTGTTTCACTCCTATCCTGACTTTTGATGAGCTATCCAGAACCCTGCCAACAAGACATCATCAATACCCCAGAGAAAAGGTGTAACAAAAGAAGGTAGCTTCCATTAATAGAATTAGGGGCAAATAGCTGCATTTTAGCCTCTCCTCCCACCTTAGAAATTGGGGTATTAATATTGCTTTGATGTTATGTAATCAGGTTGAATGAATTAGAAAAAATGTTTGTGGTTTGTTGTTAGCTTGGTTTTGTTGCTTTCTTTGCTTGTTTGTTTTCGTAACAAGTGAAATAGCTGGCTCTGCACCTGGGAAATACGCTCTTGAACAAAAACATCAGGCATGGTCTGTTGGTCACAGTGGTGATGAGTTGATGATTGGACTAGATGATCTTAATGGTCTTTTCCAACCTTAATGATTCCACGGTAGGACAGTCACTTTGTAGAGTGCCTGGCCCATCTGTCAAACCAACAGCCATTTAGGGGATACTTGAATTTAGATTCATCCTCAGACAGAATCAAGAGTCTCTGCCCTGGCTTAGTGCAGTCTGCTGGCCACCATGACTATTTCAGTCAATAACAGCTAAATCAACTTTTTAATTGTTTTGCAACATTTTAGACACTTCCACAATATGATTAAACAGCTCAATACCCCAATGCCATTGCCACCTTCAGGCCCTCAACCAGAACAATGCAGTAGAAACAGACTGAAATCAGTACAGTTCCTCAATTCTTCTCAGTGCTGCAGGAATCCATGAAGGGCAGGTTTGTTCTCATCCCATCAGACTCAGGAAGGAGTCAGCAGAGAGAAATGCTGAGGAAGTGGCGAATGGGAAGCAGACCCATTCAGGGAAGACACTGCTGAACTGCCTCCATTTAGCATTAGCATAAGAATTACTATTCCCAGAGGCAATAGCTTGGTCTCTTATACTGCTCTTAGAGAAACTGATCCTGCTACTGAAAGCAAAGCTTGGGAACATAGAGCACAGGGACTGCAGAAAGCAGGACAACCCTTACCACCGTGCTGCTGTCACCAGCAAAACACATCCTCACCTCCAGTATCAGTTCTGAAGCGAAGTGCATCCACACTGAGTGGGCATCTGCCTCACAGGAGCAAAGAGCACAAGGGAAGAAGTATGGGGACAGAGAGACTCAACGTGGCTTCCACTGCTTTGGTAGGACTCAAGAGAACTCTATGCATACACCATACCATCAGCAAAGTGAGAGAAAAGCCACACAGTGGACAACAGGGTAAGGTGATATAAAAAGCAAAAACTTGCTCAGCTTTCAAGCGTGGGCTCAGCTCCCCAAGCAAATCTCTGTCCCAAACACAACTGCCTATGGATCCTCTTCTTGCCTGAACCTGGGTTACAGCAGTTGCTCAGGACGTCACGTTTGTCCATAGATTGCTTTGTTGAAAGAACACTCTTGTATCTCCCAAATAAGGACTTTAAAGTTCTTCAGCAACCGCTCACTGAATGCTATGCAGATTTCCCAGCATGCTTACCATGAAAACTTTAAAATAACCCAACTATGCATTAGGTGAAGTGAAGCATTTCAAAGCAGGCTCTGCAAACATGCACTTGGTTATATCCTCATAATTTGAAGTCCCTCAGGGAAAGCCGAGATCACCAATATATTAGACAACACACCAGAAATTAATAGGGAGTTAAATATTTCCAATTGAGAAGAGCTTACGTGGTAGGGAAGAGACAGACCTAGGAAAAGTCTGTATAGTGCATCACAAACCTTTACCAATAGCTATGATTTTCTTGCTTGCAATGTTTCACAGAGTGTTTGAGGCTAAGACAATCTTATTATTTATATTACTCATATTACTATTTAAATTTGTATTATTTAAACATGAAAAAACTCAGTGATACCCTGTGATAGCAAATTGCTTTTCCTCTTGAATATTTCATCTTACGCAGTGGTTCTACAGCCTGAACTGCTGTGTGGGTACATGGCAAGGTCCAGAAACTGTGACCTAGAGTGGAGTACTGCAACAAAAGTCACATCTGTAAAATCCAGAAAAATATTCTTTGAATGGGTCATGGTTTGGTTGGTAGCATTTGACAAGAAGAGAACAAAGCTAGACAGAAAGGATATAAAGGCCAAATAATGAAGGCCCAAAACTTGTCACTTGCATGGACCCCAACTGCATGGAGGCACTAAAATACAAAACCTGAAATAAAATAATTCAGTAAAAATGTTGCTGCAGAAATGAGATCTTTTAAACCAACTGCTGAGGTGTTTGAAGGGAACTGTCTCCTCCACAAACATGATATTATACATTTATTACACACCCAAAATTTGTATCTACCTGGGAAGCATCAATAACAAGCAAAGTAACTTCCCAGTTGTGATAAAGTAGGCCTTCTATTAATAATCCATAATCTCATAAATAAAAGAGAAACTGCCCAAGACTTCTCACCTTTGCATTCAACCCAGTTTTGTAAGTCTACACTATAAGTGCAAGCAATGTGATTTTCTTTATTCCTTTTTTTCCTAACATCCAAACACTTGGATACATGCACGATTGAGGCCAAGAGGTAACCATTAGTATTAACAGCATATTGCCTCCACAGAAGCAAAGCCACTTTTAGCAACCATATTGTATGAGGATGTAAAAGTGAGATCCTCCAGGAGATACATTAGAAGCCATCAACCAGAAGGGCTGTATACAAACCAGCTTCTGCAGCTGTTCAAGGATGAGACCTCTCATGGCTGAAGCCACCTTTCTTTTTCTGGAATAAGCAAGCACCCTACATAAAAGACACTTCCTACAGTACTGCTCAAACACATGATTGTTTCCACATTCAACAGAAAACTTGTTGTCTCAGTGCTGGATCCTTTTAGGATAGGAACTTAAATCTAGTAGGATGCCTGAATGGAGCTGGACCATGTAGTCAAACTGAGTAATATCCAGTTCATAATTATCTGTCACAACTCAGTTCCAGGATATGGGGAAATGGACAAAATGGCCCCTGTATGTTGGAAGGGGAATGGTAGAGAATAGAAGACTAAGTTGCGTCCAAGCTTCTGAATATTGTGTTGCATCCCTTGGGCACAAGAGGGAAATGGAGGGATGGCTTGAGGAACAAGTCCCTCTCCCCGATCTCTCTACTGTTGGCAAGATTGGGATTTCATACAGAGAAGAAGAGAACACAACAATAAGGGTCTGGAACAGAAAAGATCAGAGAAAGCTCTCTTTCCCCTTGCCAAGGGACCCAACAAAGCAATATAATTGCTTGTCTTCCTCTATTAAGGATTGCTTCAGCTGTGGCATTTTACTGTACCCTCCCATCCAACTGGAATTGCCTCCAGTGGCACTTGTGCTTCAATTATCAGGAAGGATTTAATACAGAAATGCCCTGGGGTGCTGTCACCTTCCCAGAAGTGCCTGAAGCACTCTAGGATGCCAAGACGCCTGACAAAAACAGTCCTTTGGGATAAGGTCTCTTGGGGGCTGATGTGCTCTCACAATTGGAAGTGGAAATAATAAACAGAAAAACACGTGGTTGCAGCACGTGAAAATGAGAACATTCTGTACAGTAAACCATCCTGCTGGAGGTCTTCGCTAGACAAAAAAAAATATATGGTCTGATTTCAGGCTCCTTCCAAAAATCCAGGAGCAGACATGGCAACTGCAGTCATGCCTCTCAGAATCACTCAGCACAGCTCACACCCCAGCCTGGCTCCCCTGCATGTGGCAGACAGGTGAATACAAAGATCTTTATAGATCTGAGTGCACATCTTAATCAACTGGGCCCATCTGGAGTTTTGGCTGTGGGTTTTTTGTTTGCTTTAAATTATTATTATTTCTCTTCCAGACTCTTTGGAACTCCAGAGTATTTCAGTGTTCTCCATCTCATCATTTTTCTTCGATTTTACTTACTAATAACGGACAAGAAGAAAAAATGTCACTGCTCACCAGGGAAGATGGATTTGTAAAGCTGGAGGGATTAGGGCAAGCCGAAAGCTGACTCTTGATATGACCACAAACATGACTGTGGGCTCTGAGACAAAACAGTGAGAAAGAACAATCAGTGTGTCCCTCATTTCCTCTGAGACAAGTTCCTCATCTGTGTTATTTCCTCACCAGACATCTTGTCCTTCTTTAGTGGTTTGAGCACTCACCAAGTTTCCCCATTAGCAAACACTCAGCCTCCCTCCCTTTCTCAGCCGGCTGTTGTAGAAGGCAACAGTACACGGTAGAGAGAAAATTCCTGTAAGCAGATTCCTTGTGACTGAAGCATCAACCTTGACCAGTCACTTCAGAGCCCCGTTACATCCATAATGATACTGTCTCCACCTTTCCCTTCCCCCAGCATGAAAGATGAGTGGTTGTGTGGAACGAGTCCCCGAGCTGTGATGGGAATCCGTCTCGCTTGGCTGCAAAAAATATATATATCCTGCTATGGCTGTGATGAATCCTTTCATTATTCATCTGCAATTGCCCTGCTACTGCTGCTGTTCCGTTCTCTCTCTCTTTCTTTTATAAATAAAAATGGAAACAGATTAATGACAAATGTTGACAGTGATTGCTTTTAAATAGCCATACCTGAACATGGACTATGGGAGAAAAGCATGGCATGGCAACATTAGAGGGTTGGAAAGATCAGGAAAGACTAAGTAAGAAATGGGGAAAATAGAGGTACTTGTTCCAAGCAGGCAAGTTGAGCAGCAAACAGAGGAAAGTAGCTTTCTAGTGGTGACAGCCTCATTTTACTTCAACAAGTGAGCTCTGGATTACCATAGCTATGCATCCAAAATACATAAAATAACTAACAGCAGTCATTTTTGCAGTTAAAGATAGTTTGAAGAGATGCTTGCAGTGACTCCATCAGATTATTCCCAGAGTGAAATTGTAATATGCAGAGGGGCAGTTATACACAGCAGACCTCAGCAATACGTAAATAGTACCTGATAACCCAGCTCATTCTACTCCACTCCTGGAGACAGGGAACATCAAGATCTCTGCAGCCCCTGAAGCCACCTGTATTTTAGCAGTGAGGCTCAGAGAGGCAAACACAGCTTGTGACCAGTCAGGCCACATGTTGGCAGTTAGTGAGTGCATTCCTTCTTTGTCCGTTCCCACTGCATGAAGAAACATGCCAAATCTTTTGCTCTAGTAGCACTCTAGGAAGCTATGTTGATTATTACCGGCTAATGTTCCACTTCCTTACTGAAGAGAGGAGAGGAGAAGTGGCAGAGGTGGCCTTAGAAAAAGAAAAAAAATAACTCCCTTTTTAAAAATGTATTATCTTAACATACTCCCTTGCAACCATTCTAAGCAGATGGGCTTTGGTTACATAGAGCTCTCAAGATGCTGGTTCCTCATAATCAAACTATACAAATCCAGACATTTTCTCTTGACTGAGTTCTCTTTGAATTCTCTTTTACAGGTGCATGGGAGACCTCCAATCTCCAAAAGGACCAACTAAGGATGCATGACATTCCACACACAGCTCAACACTGCAAAGCAGGGCAGGAAGCTGCAGCACACGCCTTAGTATTTAACCCAGATGTTGCACCTTAGACCTTCTAGGTGCTCTGTGAACCCTGCACAATGGAATCAGTATCCTCTCTCCCATGGTAGGAACAGAGACCATTTTCTTGTCTGTTACACCTACAGTGCTCTTCAAGCCGGATATGGATTCAGGTTATATTCACTATTTCCCTTCTTTCTGCTTTTAATTTCTTCTTCCTCCTCCTATACATACAGCCCACGTTCTCTTATCATTTCTGCATGCACCTCTACCCTTCTGGTTATCTCCAGCAGTTGCAGTCTCCTGGCCTAGATGCCACACTTACTACCTGTTCAGACACCACCTGTTCACTCAAATATACCATGTCTGCTAGAAGCACCCTCTGCCAAAAACATTTCCATGGCCAGCTCATCCCCCTGCCTTCAATTACACCTTCCATCTAGCTCCTCATTCCCCTCAAAAAATCTGTCATCAGACTAGAGCACAGAGATGCACACAGAGGCATTGCCATTTACTCCTTGCCAGGCTCCCACTTAACTAAACCTATTTTCATCCTTCCCTCCTGCTGTCTGTGCCAAGTCACCTCCATCCTTCTCAAAGCACACCGTTACTTGGACTTCTTTCAACAGCAGCTAATGCAAGACATTACAGCACAGAAGCTTATGGCAACAACCAATGCATAAACAAAATCCAGATACATGAGAGAACACACTGTCAGCATTTAATAATGAACACTAATTGCAAATAGGGGGATGGAGTTCTCCATTCCTATTTTTTCAGCAGCCAAAAGCCATCCAAGCCAAGGGATGCAGCCATTCACAAACCAGGATCTGCTAATAACTGAATGGACCTCACTCAGGGGCTGACTGCCTGCCCCAGGCCTGCTTGGTATCCATCTTACCCACCAAGCAGACAGCCTCTTGGAGCATTCTATCACTCAAATACAAGGGCCTTAGAGAAGCAGGTTCAAAAGCCTTTTGGGCTTGCAGTGGATTTGCTCTGCAACCCTTGCAAAGTTCTAACTTCTTGAAGTACCTTGTTTGAATCCCATCCTGAAATACTGTGGAGCATGCTGGTGAGGGGCCTCAACATCCCAGTACTTCTAGAGAAAGCTATTGCAAAGGACAAAAGGCTTCAATAGAATCACTTGAGTTGGAAGGAGCCCATAAAGGCCAGCTGGGCTGACTTCCATGCAATGAACAGGGACACCTACAGCTCCTTCAGGTTGCTCAGAGCCCAGTCCAGCATGGCCTTGACCGTCTTCAGGGACGGGGCATCCACCACAGCTGTGGGCAACGTGTTCCAGGCCTTCGCTACTTCTATTGTAAAAATCTTCCTCCTTACACCCAATCTAAGTCTCCATTGTTCTAATTTAAAACCACTTCCTCTTGTCCTATCACCACAGACCCTGGTAAACAGCCTGTCCCCTTCTTTCTTATAGCCCACCTTCAGATATTGACAGGCTGGTCCCAGGTCTCCCCAGAGCCTTCCCCTCCCCGTGCTGAACAGCCCCAGCTCTGTCAGCCCGTCCTCATAGAAGAGATGCTCCATCCTTTGGATCATTTTTGTGGCCCTCCTCTGGACACGTTCCAACAGGTCCGTGTTTCTCCTGTACTGAGGACTACACTGACTTCTTCAGGTAACATTCTCACTCACCAGAAAGCAGGTTCGCATCATGTACATTTTCTTTCACTTTGCCCATCACCCATTACTCTGAACAGACAAATCATCCCCAAAGAGATCCACCAGAAAGACACTTGGGGTTCTCTAAAGCAGACCAGCTCTATCCAGCTGCAGTCGCTTTTTAGGAAACACATGTAGTTATCTCATAGGAAATGTCCCTTCTTACCTGAGCTAGAGATGGTGTAAAACCCCATCAGGAACACGTGGGAGATGAGGAGCACACAGCTGGTGCTGAGGCAGCTGTGTGTGACTTACAAGCCCTGCGAATCACCTCTCGCAGCCTTGGACTCTATACTTGCTGCTGTTTCTTGTTTTGCTGATTCCCTTGAGAATGTGGAGTAGCAGCCACAAGCCTGCAAGCAACGGAGCCAAAACAAAGTGGAGCTGCCCACTGAGCGAGCCTTCCTCCTGCCCAGGCAGCCCCTCCCCCAGCCTTCAGGCCTGCTGCTGCCTCTGGCACTCCTCACACTCACCAGCTGAGCCAGTCAACTGATTACATCAGCAGAAAGCAAGGTTTTTGTGTTTCAGGTTTTGTTGTTGTCGTTGTTGCTTGTCGTTTTACTCCTGTTAGGAGGCTGCTGCTACTCAGAGGGGTGACCCCAAGGAGTGCCAGGGAAACAGCAGGATGTTACAGCCAGGTCTGGGAAGACAGGGTGGGAACGGTGAAAGGAGGTTTCCTCTTTCAGCTGTGATGACCTTTCACTTCACGTTTCCCAAAAATATGATGTCCCTAACATTACAGTCAACTGTGAAGACTTTGCAAGATGTATTTGGATAAGAAAGTAGCAACACAATGGAAGATCAACACCCTTCCAAGTTTCTACCTGCTGCCGGGCTTCAGCTCCCACACACGTCCCAGGTGTCGGAAGCCCTTTGAGTGCACTGCAGCTGAGCTGCCTGCCCCAGTCTGTCTAGCTGCATATGCGGTCCACACTGCATGCTGCTGTAGTCTCCACTGTACTCCTTAGGTGGATTTTAACCTACACCACCCTATTCCATCTCTCAGTCCCCCTCAGTATCTATCCTTCCCCTGAGGATTTGAGCCAGGTGTTGCAGTTACTGAGGACAGCCTTAAGAGGGTTCTAGCTTTTGCCTGGCTTTAGGAACTCTTTTGTAGCTTTGATGTTTGTTGTTTTTCAAACAAGAACACTGCTTTAACCATGAGATTTTAGCTTCGCCAACATCAACCAGATTTGCACTCTAGGGATAAAGACGGAAGAACTGCAGTCTACCGACCTTCATACTACACCACAAAGTCCACCTTTCACTCAAGCTTATGGTTAATGAGACGACACAAAGAGCTAACTAATGAGATGTAGTATTCATCTGGATATAAACCGCACAAGCAAAGGCCTTGTCCAGCCTGTCTTTTTCCTCCCTACCCTGCCCCTTGTGCCTCACAGCCTTACCCCTTTGCCCTTGTTCTCTTTCCTGCTCCTCCCATCAGGTGACAATTTGAATTTTAAGGCCATTTACACTCCAAAAGGGGCATAATCAGATTTTTATCCCATACTTTTCTGATGTGACTTTTTTATTATGACATCAAGTACTGACCCATAATAAGGATGTAAATGCCCAGTTTAATATCTATTACCAGTATCTGCAGATGCATATAAAATTATAGTATCATCACATATCTACACATTAACCTCTTGAGCTCCATGACAGACAAACTCTCCAGGGAACAGTGTATTCCAATTTTCATTTACCAGCAGTTGCTCAGTGACAAGCAGTAGAAGTTGTACTCATCTGTACCCCAAAACTCAAAGTACTTGCAGAATGACAGAGAATACTCACATTCTGAATATACTAGATCTGCTGCTTCCAGTTCCCAGCTTTTCGTGATAAGCATTTGATACCTTCCCCTGAGCAAATACCACAATTGCATTTAAGTATGTATATGCAGGTAGGACATAGCTCACCCAAAAACAATTTGCAGGTGTCAGCAGAGCTGTGTCTGAGCCACATGGTAGCCACAATTATTGCTTTAGAAGAGAAGGAATAAGGTGTACAGCATCGTATCATGTGTCATCTTAAATGCTTCTGTAGCATAAAATACACACTTTTGTTCAGGAAGAGCCCATTTAGCACAAGCATATAGGTGCAGTGTGCAAGCAAGGGATAACGTAGTCCACAACGCTTTATTGTAATGATACGGATACAAGTGCAGCTACCTGCCCCATCTTAAGATGGTTTTTGTGGAAATTCAAGCATTCTGATTTCTGTGTTTCAGGACAATTGCATCTGTTTACATCAGAAATTGGGAATTCAGCTGCAAATAGAGCCTGTTAACCAGATCTGACACAAGAATTCTAATAAACATTGGAGAAAAGTGGAGGTTTTTTTGGTTGGTTTAAGTTTTAAGAAAAAAAAGAAGGAAAAGTGCTGATTTCTCTACAAGATTTAAATCTGAGATTCAAAGGAAAAAACAGAACAAAATACAGGACAGGCAGAAGTCAGTACTGTTCTTAATGCCTTTCTCCTTACGATAAAGTTCAGATTATTGACTCTGGTACCAAAAATGACCTTAGGGCAAAAAAATGCAACAAAACTTTTGAGATGTCACTTTCTACTGACCTGAACACTGACAAGCAGCTCCTTAAACAACAGTTCTTTTTCTGCACTGTGTAGTCATTGCTTTGGAGTTTAAGGAAGAGAACACTTAAAATGTCCACGCAAGACATTAGCCAACAGTCATATTGGCCTGTGGCGTTCAGGCAAAAGTATATGTATTGTAACTGCTCTAGACCAAGTTTTCACCTACCTATTGATCTTTCTGATGTTGTAGTAGATTAGCTACTTCACAGCAGATCTTCTGCCATACTATGCACTTGGTCTGCTCTTCCTTTTTCAATTCCTTTGAAGTCCAGGACCCAGGGAGAAAGCATATTTTTGGAAGCTAAAATATCATGTAAAGAAATCCCAACACAAAGGGAAAACATACCAACAACCCCTAGTGAAAAAATATATTTTATAGTTGTATATACATACATACACGTGTATCTGGATACATATAGAAATATTAAAAACTGAAGAAATGAACTGTTATCCTAATTCATCCCTTTGTGCATAACATTACAATGTTAAATCAAATGATCACACAGTTTATTTTCAATCAGAATCCAGCTTCACAGAGCATCAAAGACACACCTCTGGGAAGGGGAAGGCCAAGAGCTGGATGAGATGGGGTCTTACTCATTTACTGCTAATGGCAGAAAAAACAAAGCAGGAGACTGTCAAAACAAAGCTATTGTGATGGATGCAAGTGACCAACAGCCTTGAAGATACGTTTGCTTATTGCCATCTCTGTGATGCCTGAGAAGCAACAGAGAGACTCCAGCAATGAGCACAAAGCAATGAACAGTGAGTGTTCCTCATTTCACTGGTATGTTGTGGCTGAATTTCCAGAATCTCTGGGCACTCACAGCTGTCATAGAAGTTAGAAAAAATTATTCAAATCTACAAAAGTTACCAGTTCATTGGTAGCACATCCTGGGCCTCCCAAATTCACAGACAATTCCTAATTATTGTTTAGGTCTCAACAGCTGAAACTCTTCTGTAAAATAAGGGTGACAATAATATCCATATTTCTAGCACATAAATAAATCCATTAACATTTTATATTACCATAGCAGGAGGCACCCTGAAGACACTAACAAGAAAATTACTTCTTCCCTCTTCAGAGTACAATCTGGATGCTGTGCAGTGAATACAGACTGAAGTGTCTAAATGAAGGAGAAAAAACAAACCCACGCAGCTGTACACTGAGTGAATGTAAGCTCTCCCACACTGATCAAGGCAGGAACCCGATGTGAAAGGGGAGAACCCCCAACTTTTGCAACTGCTTGGCTACACTGTACTGTGCATGCAGAAGGGCTGGCTGTACTAATTAGAGCAACACAGTCCACCTGAATTATATCTTGGTTTGTCTACATGTGTAAGCGTGAATCTTTTCTTTTTTTTTTCTTCTTTCTTTTGTTAAAGAAAGATTAAATATCTTTGCTTAAATATCTAAACAAATGGAAACTCAGGAAGTTGGTGTCTGGAGTCATGCAGCACTCTTACTGATGTGGTAAGGAGAATGGAAGATGCCACGGGTTCCAGGGTAGTTCCATGGCAACCCCTGTGCTGGCTAAGTGCAGAGCGGGGGCAGTCCCATGGATCCTTGAAATCTGCTCCTCTACTCCACACTCCTACTCCCTGCTGTGTCCACAATACCCAAAAGAACCATCAAGGTAGAAAAGGTGCATGAAAGCCCCTCTGGAAGCTTGCTTTCTTAGACTTCTTTTATGGAGAAACCAGATAGCCAAGAACGAAACCACAGAATTTCTTTCACTCTTTTCACTCTTCCTTTCTTTCACAGCAACTATCAAGTGTCCAACCTTACTGGAAAATTGCTTGACTTTAGTAGAGAACAAATCTTGCACTCCTAAATTTGAAATATCATTTATATAGGTGAGAAATCCTCCATAAGTACATAGTTGGTCTTGTATTCATGTGTATTTTATTGAGGTGTAAATTCTCTGAGGTGCAAAAGTATGAAACAAGCATTATCTGAAAAACACAAGTAGAAGAATAAAGCCACCACTTTAGGACCCTACAGCCAGCCCTGCTACTGAAGTTACCATCAGCCCTTCAAATAAGAAGTTATTGCCCCGTGCCTGTAAAACTAAGGGCATGTGACAAAAGAAAAAGCTAACAAACAAAAAGCCAATTTAAAAAAAAAAGAGTTAAGAAATGCCCCAATCATCAAATGAAATATTTATTACTAAGAAACAAATGCAGGTAGGTGGAAGACTGAAGCAACTCCTAACTAACTGTAAATATCTGACTGTATTTTTATTATTACCCACAGCTGATCATGTCTGCTGAACTGGGGTACTTCCCCTAAGAGGTTCTATTCTTAAGAGTTCTTTCTTCCTTCCTCTCAACAAAAATCAGCGCATTTCACCAGATACACTTCTCAGTTCTCACAGGTGCAGCTCGAAGGCGACAGAGGAAAATCACCAGCTTTACAAACTGGAAAACAAATCAAACAAAAAACCCACATATAAGATTAAGAATTTGAAGCGGCTTCCAAAGGATCTTGACCATTGTTTTAAAAATGTACCATCAGCTTAGGTTCCTGGGAACAGTAAATGTAGAAAGAGTTCTGTTTCATTCCTCACACAAGCATGCAGAGCTATCAATTTAGGGGCACAAATGCATGCAAGAGAAAATTCAACGTCCACTGCTAATCTGATCTTTGAAGCTGCTGCTATCATTGGAAAATATAATGATATAAATCAGTCCTAAAAGGATGCTACTTTTGGCAAAATTAATATGTATCCATTAAAATATCAGTTGAGACTGACCACTCATTTAAATGAAATCTTTTTTGGGACTTGGCAAATCCAAAGTGGTGACTTGGAAGTGAAAGGATACTTAAGAAACTCTGGAATCATTTCAAGCTCCAAATAGAGAGCATCACAATTGCCTAGACATGACATCATGGCAAATTAGGAAACAAAAATTATTGAGCAAAGAACAGACATGATGAGTTACCCCAAATCTTCACCCAAGCTTGCAATTCAAAAATTCAAAATTAATTCCTACAGCCTCTCAGGTTGCCCTTTGTATTCAAGGCATTTAAGGAAACAGACGAGGAAGCATAAAGATTATTAACCCTTCCAATTCTGTAAATCTACTTGGATATCACTGAACCTTTTCCCACTGTCAGCTCACTTTGTATCAGATACAACACATCTTTCATATATTGATTTATTTCCAGTTTCTATAATCAGAACAGAGATTCTGCAAGGCCCTTTTTCAGATAATACAATTAAAGACAAAAGAATACAAACAAGAATCTTATTTACATTACCCCCAAAACAGACTCCTAAGAATGCAGAATCCAATACTTATTAAACAGTTAAATGTTGTGACCACATAAAAAACAGTTGTGACATATACTATGTGGCTCTTAGAATACAGCTGTTTGTGACTACCTCTGAGTAAGTCTGGGACAGAAGGAAGCTACAATGAAACTGATGGTGCTTTGGCTAATTGGTGTTGCCAGACTTGAAAGAAAATTCAAAGGCTTCAACAATGTGTGGGGGCTCTCAGGTCAGGCCAGAGCAGTCTTGATTTACTGCACTCTCAGATATAATTCTGGCCAACAGCAAAAAAATGCTAGCGTGAGACCTTAACGTTATGTCCAAGACTTTGTGTGTGAATCATATAATCATAGAACAGTTTGGGATGGAAGGGACCTCAAACATGTAAGCAACAATTCAAATGCGGTACTATGCTATCACTAGAATATGGCATTTATTTTGGAAAAATGATAGTGTGAAGTATTTTAAAGTTACACTCTCTCTACAAGGCCACTTCTCCCTAACATTATAGAATATTTTCCCAGAAAATTGTTTCCTGCACACACACCATCTTCTCCCAGATGAGTGAGGCAGGGCTCCTCCATGAGAAGAAACCTTCCATCTTGCTCTTTTAGTATAATAGTTTAAGTTACCAGCCATCACAGAGGCAAACCAAACAGACTAAGCTCTGAAGTTTCTGAATTGTATGAATTTTTTATCCAACACTGCACTGTAATACAGCTGAAGGAAACACAATACATTTTGGAATTTAAAAAGATGAATATTATTCTTACTTTATAGGAGCCCATGTGTTGAAAAGCAGAACTTCAGATTCAGGGTCAGGTGCCTGAATACGACTTTTATTGCAGTTATGGCACTATTTGGGCGCAAGGATGATGATATTTGGCTATACAAATATACGAAGCATGAATAGCAACAAGGAAGCAAGATTTCTTGCTTTTGTAAAGAATACACCAGAACACAATGCAGATTGATGTGGAATACTGGAGATGTTCACGGAGGAAAGGAACTAAAAGGCTGAATGACAAGTTTTATACTGTGAGACTTACATGGGTGAGTGGATTACAAGCACTTGCTGACTGTCAACAGATAGTTGTACACAACAAAGAAGCTAGTTGTAAAGGAAGAACAGATCTCTTCAACCTTGCTGAAAAAAGCATAGCAAGAAAAAGCGTCAGGATGCTGATACTTAGGGAAAAGCACTATTCCAAGAAAAGATGCAACTTCCCAACTGAGGGGGCAATTAATAAGAAAAATGACTACCAAGGAAAATGATCTAACCCTTGAAGTTTCTGAAGTCAGATCACACGTCCTTCTAAAATTATAATTGTAACTCAGTTGCAGGAAAAGTACTATTGCTACAAGGTTTGCTATGGTTTTCTTCAGTCTTGAAGAAAGTTTATATCTTTTTGAGACCAGACACTGGGGCTAACAGAATGTAGAAGGGACATATCACCATACAACTCATTTGTTCTTAAGTAAACTCTATGCATACAAACTTGGCACTGTGAGAAACAGAATACCAAGCTAGGCAGACCTTTGACCTGACCAATGCTGTTTCTCTTACGCTCTTCATCCCATTTTCTTCAGAGTTTACAATTAAATTAGAACAGCTCTGCAAAACCTCATGATCATAATATGATCATACTTGTAACACTGGCACAGCTCTGCTTTAAAGACAATGAATGTACCGGGTCACACATGCAGAGGTCAGCAATACTTTTCTGTGATTATTGTTTGCAGGCATATATATTTTGCATCTTTCTTTGATACAACAGAATGTATCAGTACATCTTCCAATTTTACCAGTTCTCTGAGTTGTTTACAAGAAGTCTCCTTTCCAGATACGCCAGCTGATACATTATTCTCAACACACTGAAATCACAGTAACAGCCATGTTTGCACTTGAGATGGAATTCTACCCCCATCAAAGCAGGGAAGCACATTTTTCTCCCCAAGTTGGTATGTCATCTGACGGCAGGCTAGACATGCATGGGTGTCCAGTGATGGTTCAGTCTCATATACCTGTAACACAGTTCACTTCCTTAAAGAACAAGATGCTTTGGTGTAGTTAAGATACTCTGTTCTCTCTCTGTGCTGAATTCTATTCTTGTACTGGGTAAAAATTAATGGCCTCTGATAATTTTGCTTTCTTTATAGCAAGTAGTCCCTTATGGTTTTTGCCCTAAGCAGCATCATCATTTTTCCTGTATTTTCTAGTACAAAACCAGAATGCCTCAATGAAAGCACAAACAGGACTAGAATGCAGGAGACAAAGACACAACAATACAGTATCAAAGTGAGAACAGAAATCCATTCTCCCTTGATGGTCTCCTATAAAGGGCTATTAAATCATGTTTTTTGAACAAAAGACACATAGCAGGCTTTACTTTTGCTTCTGGCTAAGAAAATGCTCCTGAAGACATCAAAGCAAAGTCCTTATCTGCTTGACATAATTCCTTCTCAATTTCCAGTCACATACATCATAGCACCTTCTTTCTTCAGTACAGAAGGCAATTACAATAAAGAAGATTCTCAACAACTGTTCTTCACCAATTTCCTTATTCTCTGCCCATTGAGCAGCTGCTTACAACATTCACCAAGTAACAGAGAGAACTTCTACAGTTTGAAGGGCAGCACTAAGCATCTCAATATCATTATTCAGGAACGCTAGCAAGACACACCTCTGCACAGTACAATCATGAAGCTAATTTATCATTCAGTAGCACTAGTCTCAGCCTCTTAGGAGTTTCTCTCTAACTACTGTGTTCCTGCCTCCTTCACTCTTTACTGTACCTTGCCTTAAAATCATAAATTCATTCTTTAATTTGCACCCCCCTGGTATCTACCAAACTGAAACATAACCCTCACAAAAGCTCATTGGGCTACAAGAAATGTGCAAAGAATAACAACTAAATGTTCTCCTCCCAGCTCTGGCTTTCTCTTCCACTACATATAAACATTCTTGTACATAAATAAAGCCCTCTTTGCATAAGAATGTCATTAGGAGCTGGTCTTCATCACTTTGCAAACCTGTAGCAATTGCATGATGTTCCCAATAACAGATGCAGGAAGGAGAATGCATTATGCCACTTTATAAAAACGCAACGAAGAAGAAATGGGAATGACAGGCTAGTCAGCCTTACCTTCGCCCCTCCTAAGTTTATTAAGCAAGTTCTGCAAGCCATTTCCAAGCATTCAGAGGACAAGAAGCTGGCTACGAGAGGCAGTCAGACTTATTAGGTATAAATCCGACTGCCTTCTAGAATGAAATGCCAGTGGAGGGCAGTGGATGCTGCTTGATTTCAGCAAACCTCTTGATGCAGTTTCTCACAGCATCCTTATAAGCTGTATTGGGGTGCTCTCTGTGCAGCCCAGTAAGAAGGAATATGGGAGCTGCTGAATCACAGCCTGAACCTTTGATTAGTTATCTGAGGCAAGCAGTATGTCAGCCCTGGGAGCACAGGTGAAAGCAATTCACCTGTGCTGCAGGAAGGGGTGAAGCCAGGCTCCACCTCTCCAGACCCATTTAAGTGCTGACTGCCAGGGAGGAAGGATCTCTTCTGAGAGATCCACTCCTTTGGAGCCCTTTACTGCGAGCCCTCTGCGCGGGTAAGCGTTCCACCTATTTTCTCTTTGTTCCCCTTGTGCCTAACTCTTTATTGGTTTATTTTTGATTATGCATCTATTTGACTGTACTTTTCAATTATATTATTTTTTTTCCTTGATTGTACACTTGGTGAGCCAGGCAGGCTAGCTAAATACATCTAAATTTATATCATGTCTTTCATCTGGAATTTTTGTAAATGGATGAAGGGGGAGAACACTGTCCCCTTAGATAAAGTGATACTGGGACTGATCCCAGGATTTGTGGGATCTCCCTATTATGAATTAGCGAGTGTCATTGAAAAATGGGGTCCCTTAAGGGATATGGGACACGTCTCCCCACATTGCTTAGCTGAGTATTTTCAAGGACTCAGCAAAGATATATTAATTACAAAAGAAAGGAAACTAGCTGCTTCTATAGTAGCATGGCCTCTGCTAAAGGCTCTAAATACTTCTGAAATGAATAACAATACCTTAATAAGTGAGAACCAACTTCTTAAGGACCGTATTGAAAAATTAGAACAGGAACTTAGCCTGTTAACAGGGAAAAAATCAACCCTACTCCCCATAGGCCAAGTTTGCAATATTACAATAACTAATGATCAGGTTTCTGAACCAATAGATCATCTTGATCAAGAAGATAAAAGATCCAAGTTGGATCTCGAAGCCCCTATTTGTCTAGAACCACTGGAAGTCCGTCCGGTGTTAACTCAAAAAAACAAAGAAAGTTCAAGATAGACCGGCAGGGGTGCCACCAGATCAATGGCCCCCTACCCAAACTCGTTTGCACGTGACGGCCCGGCTGTACACGGCAACAGAATTAATGGATCTAGTGCAGAAATTCCGTCAAAGATCCAGAGAAAGTGTACCGGCCTGGCTGTTGAGACTTTGGGACTCTGGAGCAGAAAGTGTTATAGTAAGTGGCCCAGAAGTAGCTAAATTAGCCTCTATGACCACTCGCCCTGCTCTCCGACAAAGGCTTTACGCAGGTAGTCACCACGCTGATGAGAACCACTCTATAATTGCTTGGTTAATGGCGGCCAGCCGTATGGTATGGCCAAACAAAACAGATATCCCCGTAAATTCAGGAATGTGGTCCTCCATGGAGGACCTTCAAAACTGCATTTGAGAATTGGGTTTTAGAGAAGCTATCTATGAAGATACATTTGATGGACCCGACATGGTAAAATTCACAGCAGGAATGAGGGACCTAATCCTACAGAAAGCTCCCGCTCACTTATATGGAACCTTGGTTTCCATATTAAACCCACTAGTAGCCTCGGAAGCAGCGGTCCAGCAGGCTGCTCAGTTAGTAGCCGATTTAGGAGAGACGGAACGCCTAAGATCAAAATGTAATGTTAGATTATTAGAAGAAGCAGAAGTATTGCCGGTGACTAAAATCAAAATGCCGGCTACTCGAGCTTCTCAATCGGGACCCATAAGGGTTTCTCGGAAGCAGATGTTTAATGATTTAATCCGGGCTGGGGTTCAATTTGCTAAAATTGACCGCCAGCCTAATTATGTCCTCCTCCAGCTCTGGAGACAGTTGAGGGACAATCAAAAATTTCAAACTCACCCTAAAAAACCAAGGGTAAGAATCATAGAAAGAATGCCGACACAGGCGTGGAACTTAGAAGATTTTATTGTTCCCAATAGGAGAAAAAAGCCACCCCAGGTGTCTCGGGCTACAATGCCTGAGACATCAGAGGCAAAAGAATTATCCCTGGCGCAATTCATGGCGTGACGGGGGATGTTAATTCCCCTAGGGCCTCCAGACAGGACTGGAGGCCCTATGTAGAATTAACAATTTACTGGTCCCGGAAAAACATGCAAAGAGTTATGGCACTGGTAGACACAGGGGCGAAAACATCGATTATCTATGGAGACCCATCTAAATTTCATGGAGATAAGGTGATGATTGGTGGCTTTGGGGGACAAACTATTCCTGTCACCCAAACATGGTTAAAACTGGGGGTTGGGCGCCTCCCACCCCGGGAGTATAAGGTATCTATTGCCCCAGTTCAAGAATACATACTGGGCATAGATATTCTATGGGGTCTGGCTCTCCAGACAACTGTAGGGGAGTTCAGACTTCGACAGAGATGCATCAGTATCCGGGCGGTGCAGGCGATATTGAGAGGCCATGCGAAACATGGGCCTATTTGCCTGCTGAAACCGTGACGGATTACTAATGTAAGGCAATATAGACTCCCGGGTGGGCAAGAAGAAATATTGAAAACGGTGCAGGAATTAGAAAAAGTGGGTATTATAAGACCTGCACATAGCCCATATAACTCCCCCATATGGCCAGTGCGAAAGTCGGATGGCACATGGAGAATGACAGTGGATTATAGAGAATTAAATAAGGTCACGCCGCCTATTCATGCAGCCGTACCTAATATTGCCTCTCTAATGGACACATTGAGTAGGGAGATAAAAACCTATCATTGTGTCCTAGATTTAGCAAATGTGTTTTTTAGCATCCCAATTGCTGAGGAATCGCAAGACCAATTTGCGTTTACGTGGGGAGGCAGGCAGTGGTCCTGCCACAGGGGTACGTGCACTCACCAACATATAGTCATAATCTAGTGGCGCGTGACCTGGCAGATTGGAAAAAACCCGATGCTGTTAATCTGTATCATTACATTGATGATCTTCTGTTGACATCCGACTCACTGGAGGCAGTAGGGCAGGCGGCAGATTCGTTAACCGCCTATTTACAACAGAAGGGATGGGCTATAAATCCCCAAAAGGTGCAAGGTCCGGGCCTGTCTGTAAAATTCCTGGGGGTGGTTTGGTCAGGAAAGACCAAAGTACTACCCAGTGCTGTTATAGATAAAGTTCAGGCGTTCCCAGTCCCTACAACATCGAAACAGCTGCAAGAGTTTCTGGGTATATTGGGTTATTGGCGTTCCTTTATACCTCACCTAGCGCAGCTGCTGAGGCCACTGTACAGACTCACAAAAAAGGGGCAGCTATGGGATTGGGGGAAAACAGAGCAGGACGCTTTTCAACAGGCGAAACTAGCAGTTAAACAAGCCCAGGAGTTGGGTATATTTGATCCTACCCTCCCAGCTGAGTTGGATGTTCATGTGACTCAGGATGGCTTTGGCTGGGGCCTGTGGCAATGCCAGAGTTCTGTTCGGACCCCCATTGGGTTCTGGTCTCAGGTTTGGCATGGAGCAGAAGAAAGATACAGCATGACTGAAAAACAGTTATTGGCTGCCTATTCAGCATTACAGGCAGTAGAGCCAATAACTCAAACAGCTGAAGTCATAGTTAAAACAACTCTGCCAATTCAGGGGTGGGTGAAAGATTTGACCCACCTTCCTAAGACAGGGGTGGCCCAAGTGCAAACAGTGGCACGATGGGTCGCTTACCTCAGCCAAAGGAGCAGTCTGTCTTCATCACCTTTGAAAGAAGAACTTCAGAAGATCCTCAGCCCAGTGACCTATCATAGTGAAGCACCAAGACAAACACTGGTCGCTCCACCAGAGAAGAGTCCCATTCAGGAGGGGAAATGTCCTATCCCTGAAGATGCCTGGTACACAGATGGGTCCAGCAAGGGTAACCCGAGCAAGTGGAGAGCAATAGCATACCATCCTTCGACCGAAACAATCTGGTTTGATGAGTGGGATGGTCAGAGCAGCCAATGAGCAGAATTACGAGCTGTGTGGATGGTTATAACCAAAGAACCCGGTGATGGTATTTTGAACATCTGCACAGACAGTTGGGCTGTGTACCGGGGGCTCACTCTTTGGATTGCACAGTGGGCCACCCAGGAATGGACTATCCACGCCCGACCAATCTGGGGCAAAGACATGTGGTTAGACATATGGAACACAGTTAAACACAGGACTGTATGTGTCTACCATGTTTCTGGTCATCAGCCCCTACAGTCACCGGGAAATGATGAGGCTGACACACTGGCTCGAGTCAGATGGATTGAGAATTCATCATCTGAGAACATCGCCCGTTGGTTACATCAGAAACTACGACATGCAGGACAAAAGACAATGTGGGCAGCTGCTAAAGCATGGGGACTGCCCATACAACTACCCGACATTGTCCAGGCATGCCAAGATTGCGACGCTTGCTCTAAGATGAGACAGAGATCGTTGCCCGAAACGACAGCCCATCTTGCCAGAGGACACAATCCTCTCCAGCGATGGCAGGTTGATTATATTGGACCCCTTCCTTGATCTGAGGGGGCGAGATATGCCCTGACCTGCGTTGATACTGCAAGTGGGCTTCTGCAGGCTTATCCGGTACCGAAAGCAAACCAGGCATATACCATCAAGGCACTCACTAAACTGATGTCTGCCTATGGGACACCTCAAGTCATCGAGAGCGACCAAGGAACTCATTTCACTGGTGCAATGATACAGCGCTGGGCAGAAGAAAATAACATCGAATGGCGATTCCACCTGCCATATAATCCAACAGGGGCTGGCCTCATTAAACGTTCTAATGGTATTCTTAAGGCCGCCCTGAAGACAGACTCCCAGTCCCTGCAAGGATGGACAAAGAGACTGTATGAAACCTTGCGGGACTTGAATGAAAGACCTCGAGATGGCAGACCCAGTGCCTTGAGAATGTTGCAGACCACATGGGCCACCCCGCTTAGGATCCAAATTACGGGCACTGATCAGCAGACAAAACCTCAGATCGGTAATGAAAACGATCTTCTGCTCCCTGCCCCTGAGAACTTAGAACCAGGTACTCATAGAATAAAATGGCCTTGGAAGGTGCAGGTAGGACCAAAGTGGTGTGGCCTACTTGCACCTTGGGGGAGACTATTGGAGGGGGGAGGCTCAGTAGTCCCTCCAGTAATAGGTACATGGCCTACTGATATTGTGGTCAACACTCCGATCTTCATTGCTAAAGGGACCCCCATCATGTCCCTACGGCAGATCAGGACACCTCCTCTGGTGCCTGATATAGTTATGCAGCTGCAGATATCCGGTCAAAAAGTGTGGGACAGGTGGCCGGGACGTGCCCCAATACTAGCGGAAGTGTTGACCCAAGATAGAAACACGGCCTGTATCTTGCCCTGGAGAGTGGACCTACCCCTCCTGGTACCTCTGAGACATCTGTATTACTCCCCGTGAGTCTTTGAGCCTTCAGAATCACCGGAAGGAACACAATACTAACAAGGCATTCCAGTATTACAGTCAGATCACGTGTGACACCCAGTGATGGCCTACATGGGACTGATGAAATGTAGGACGGGCCTGCACCTCATGACCGCATGCCTCCAGTAACATCATCCAGCACTGGCCCATAAAAGAAGATCAACGATTCACCAATCATCACTTGTCTTGAATTGTACCAACGTGCGTTGCAACAAATTGTATAAGCGTCGCGTTATAATGGATCTCTGTAGTAGGGAAAGCTTACCCTATAGTCAAGCTAATCATTTGGTTCACGCTGTGAAGGGGTGGAGTGTATGGGAGCTGCTGAATCACAGCCTGAACTTTTGATTAGTTATCTGAGGCAAGCAATATGTCAGCCCTGGGAGCACAGGTGAAAGCAATTCACCTGTGCTGCAGGAAGGGGTGGAGCCAGGCTCCACCTCTCCTAGACCCATTTAAGTGCTGACTGCCAGGGAGGAAGGATCTCTTCTGAGAGATCCACTCCTTTGGAGACCTTTACTGCAAGCCCTCTGCACAGGTAAGCATTCCACCTATTTTCTCTTTGTTCCCCTTGTGCCTAACTCTTTATTGGTTTATTTTTGATTATACATCTATTTGACTGTACTTTTCAATTATATTATCTTTTTTCCTTGATTGTACAGAAGGTTGATGAGAAACTGGTCGACCTGTCAAGCTCAAGGAATGACCAATGGTTTGAAGTCTACATGATGGCAAGGTATGAAAAGTGTGCCTCAGAAGACAATACTGGGATTGATGCTATTCTGTGCTTTCATGAGTGATGCGGAGAAAGAGGCAGAACATACTCTCAACAATAACAGAAAAACAGGCATACTGGAGAGAGTTGCTGACATGCAAGAGGCACCACCCAGAGGGACCCTGTCAGACTGAATGAGTAAGCAGACAAATACCTGAATCTCACCCAAAGGCAGGTAAAGATTTTTGCATCTGGGACAGACTCGCCCTGTGTAAGACACTGGATGAACATCAACTGGAGATGAAGACAGATCTGGAAATAAGTAGGGAGTCCTGGTGGACAAGAAGTGGAATACAAGTGAGTATTACAAAACAACACACCTGCTTCATTCAAAGAATGCTACAAATATCGAAATCTGAATCAAGCTACTGAAGTATGATGATGAATTTAGATAAACTCTGGAGTAATAAGATGGAACATGGCATGTGATTCATTTAGGTTGTCTGCCAGTCAGGAGAATGAAATTTGATCAAGAGCCTGATTGACCTACAAATGGAGTCTAAAGCAGAAATACCGAAGGGAGGGCAGCTGCAGGAATTTGAGTCTCCCCTCACTTTCAGGAAGTTGCAGTGGCAGGAAATGCTGTTTATCAAGACAAGGCCTGCTAAGTTGCTCTTCAGTAGTGCCACAGGTACATTCAACCTTTAAAGGCAAGTAAGACCTCCTTAGGAGCTTACAGTGTTACAAAGGGCTTAACAAGATGAACAGCATACTGACCTCAATAGGAAAATCTGATGATAACTTATCTTGCAGTGCCCCCAGGGAAAAATCATGTGAAGCCAAGAGTGAGAGAAAGGCCATTAATTCCCTAAAACCTCACAACAACTCTCATAAAATTGTCCTCATGTTATAGGAAAAGCAGAACTACTCCAAACAATCCTCAAAATACATCATACAGTATCAGAATTGATTTAAAAAGGGGGAGCACAAAAGACCACCAATTAAAATTTCAACTATATTGAAACAGGATCTGTTGAACAGACTCAAATCAAGTGAAGTTTTAGAAGATCCTTCTTGAGATAAAAGCCTCTGAATTGCACAAATGCTCTTTTAGGGAGACTACTCCTTGTCACTGAAACTGGCTGCAGGTTAGGTTACAAGGTTACCAAAACTAAAATTTATCTGCTCACTGTCGTAAGAAGGTGACCACCTTTGCCTTGAACACGCTTACAAGTCCTAGATAGACAAAACACTACTTTTCAGTTCCAGACTATAGGCCCTCCCACTGCTGAGACCTCTTCCACTAACCCCCAAGCACCACTGAACCAAGTGCTTGAAGTACAAAATAAGACAACCCAGTAACTTTAGAACAGGAATGCTCCTCTCTCCACAAAACCCCCACAGCCTGTCTCATAATCTGAACTGATTATGACCTGTACTCCGCATAACATAACCTGTACTCCGTTAGTAAGGTAAAAGGGCTTTTCTTGATCGATATAGTTCTAAAATGTACCACTAACAAGAACAACAAAAGTTTTGAGAGGGATTTGCATGGACAGATCTGACAGTTTGCTTGGGTTGCAAAACGTAAATCCAATTTGGATCTCTCCCCAACAATAAGCAGGTATTAGGGGATCAGAGATAGGCAGTATGTCTGTAATATAACTGTATTTGTCAATCTGCATTTAGACTGAGCCATTCCATTTTTATTTTGTATATGTTATGACTATTTAACATTTTAATACATAATTAAATATAAAATACCACCATATAGTCTTGCTAGCAAATCTGTCCCTCAGCTACTGATTTATAAAACAGGTAAACACTGCAAAACAATTAAAACCACTGCAAAAACAGTAAAAACAGTTCTAGGTGAACTTCCATATTCAAAATGAATTTTAGAAGCTTTAACAGTCCTGTCTGAAAGCTTCACCCAGTGAGGAAAGTAAAAACAACGGTATGCATACAAATATATCCTATTGTTAAAGGACTTGAGAACCTGTGAGGTCACCAGTCCCTTGACACAATGCTATGCAGGTATATATTTTAAAAATGAACTCCAAAATATGCTGCAAAAAGAATAATTAAAGTGTAATACGATAAGGAATACAAGAAAAGTAGGGAGAAATCACTACCCATATATATTGCAACATAGAAGGTAACCGAGGATGAAGTGGAAGCATTATGTACAGAACAGAATCTCTTCTGTGTATGCTGCAGAGTAAAGTACAATCATCAGCAGGTGGAGACACTACCACCAGACAGAGCAGACAATACTTTCTGAGGGGAATGAGAACATGAGACAGCTGTGGTCTGAACAATGCCAAATTGCTCTGAATATACGTGATCCTTTACGTGTTTTTTCATTCAGCTATCTGTTAACTTCAGTTGAAAATGTGCTGGGAAATGCTGACAGTCACTTTTGAAGTTAAACACCAAGAAGTTTGGTTTATCCTCTAACACACTTCAAATGTTTGGAAGTCCAAGTTCCTTGCCATGACATCAGTTTGCACACTTATGTCCAACTGGTTCTCCCAAATCCTTGTCAAGGAAATTTAGGAAAGAACATGCAATACACAAGCAAGACAGGAGACATTCAGAAAGAGAGAAGGAAAAGGTCAAAGGGACCACACTGCTAGTGGGCCAATGGCAATTTCTGAATTGACGTGCACCGTACTTGTTTTGTTAGAAGGAACATGGTTCCAGTTCATACACACAGCCTGAAGACGTTCTGCAAACACAGAATTCAGCTTACATATTTCAACTTGTTATTCTAATTACCCAGCCAAGAAATCCTCCTGACCTAGAAGAAAGCAGGGGGTGACTTTTGCCTCCTAGAATAGCAGTGGGAACTTTCACCCAGAAAATGTCAAACGCAGCAAACAAGCACAGAGTGAACAAAAATCCGAGATCTGAAACCCAAAAGATTCTGTATACAATCCAGCAAGTATAAGTTGGCATCAGGTAAAGAGATGAACGCATAATAAATACAGCAATAGCAAGAACATTTTAAACAGTCACTGCAGTCCCAACGCTCGTTACCTGTTTTTAAACACAGATTCTGTCAGGATAATGGCACACATCACGCGCCAATACTGAGGATATCTCTATTGTCAAACAAGGTGTTTGGTGGAGACATACAGAGTCAAACATGTCCAAATCCAGCACGCTTTTACAGTTGCAATGCTTCCTTTTGGCTGTATCCAGGGCTCTTCTCCGGTGGCATTTTAAAAAAGTTAGTGGAGGCAGCAATTGTGGCTTTCTCAGCTGCTGGTATTTTCCCTGTCCACTCAGGGTTCTGGGACCTCGGGGATGGTGGTGTTGCTGGTAGGTCTGACTCTGCAGCATCCATGCGCACAGATAAAGTTGCTGGAACATAAAATTGCAGAAAAGAGGGAACAAAGGAGAAGAGTAGGAAAAGGAAATAAAAAAATGTTAGAACAAGTGACTTCATGGCAAACTCCTCATATGCTTCAATACTTATATATATATATGAGGGTTTTATTTATTGAGTTCCTGCAAGTTCAGCTCCCTCCAAGTTTTTTGACATATAAATGCTTGATGGTATTAGCGTCATTGCCCTGACGATTTCCACATTCTGAACTTTCAGTTCCATTAGTCAAAGTTCCTATTGAAAATTGAGAATTTCAAAGTCTCTGAAATATCAGCCATTTCCAGATTGCAAAGCTCAGTTAGAGAAGAAAACAGAGCTCACTGGTACTGACAATACCATGAACCTCCACATATATTCAACATGGTAAATCAGACTATTAGGACAAGAAGCTGCCTGCTATGCTAGGCTGGAATCCATTCTCATTTTCTCAACACGATCAATAGTTCAAAATGGAACAAGATATAATTAGCAGAAAAGATTTGCAGATCCACAGTTCAACTGAACAGTAACCCAAATTTCTAGAATGATTGTAAGAAGCCTGGAGATATGACAGTTTACTTCCATTCTCAGTATTCTGAATCACAAGCAGGACAGAGGAAGATAAAAACAAGAAATTGTCCAAAGAGTCTTTTGGGCAACCACAGGTTTTTCTGAACAAGTAACTGCTTCAGTACCCAACACATCACTTTTGCCTTGTATTCTCCCAGCAGATAATAATAACTCCTTACGTACTTTTGTTACAGGCTGATTCTGATGCTCTGCAGTGGACAAATGATAAAAAAGGCCACAGCAAGACTCAACTACAAGATTGACTGCTTTGAAGTTTACATAAAAAGCCGGTATCAGTGGCTGAGGTTAGCAGTTAATGCACTTGGTACACCTGGAACCCAAAAGTCTTGGTCATGTAAAACAGTGAGTAATTCACATGCATCTACAACACCACAGCTGATAACACTACATGGCATGTTTTACTTTGAGCCTATTGATCTTCATCTGGAGGCAAGAGGAAATATGCAGGAAAAGAAAACAATAACAATACAAGTGAAAAATCCTTAAACTATCAATTACCACCAAAACTACACAAAGGACACTCACCAGCAGTCTCCCCACCTTTGGCTTCTCATTATGAGGTACCATCACACTATGAGTAAATGTATTAGCATTAGCAAGAAACTGAGCAGCAAGAGTCACTAAACTGCTGCTGCTCAGACTGTTCTCTGATAAGCAGTTTCAGAAGCTGCTTAAAAATTTTTAAATTTACTTATTTTACAAGTATGAATGCATACAAAGAGAAACAAAATCTATTTATGAAGATTTTTCATCCAGATTCATCACTGGGATGCCTGAATAAAATGCTGGTTACCATGTGCACTGCTACATATCCAGGTGCCTGAAACACACAACCACAAACACTAAACACATCAATATAAAGTTGGACAGTTGTTCACTGTCACCACTCTAACAAATGGAAGACAGACACAACAATCTTCCTGAGATCCCTTTCAAGACAGAGAATAATTACAGTAAGAATAAGGATATACACACTATTTCTCAGACCGCTGTGCCACTGAGGAATTCGCACAAAAAATATATCACAACAGAGTCTAACAGAACACAAGGACACTATCAATGAATTCTGATGCCCCTAACCTTAGATCACTGAAAGTTTGAAGGATCTTCGTCACCATGGACTTTCCTTCTCTCTAGGCACTGGCTTTTGGTCCCTGAATTGGACAAACTTTTGATCTAATCTAATTCAGCCAATGTTTCTCCAGATTTCCTTATTCCTTGGCCAAATTATATCAGTTAGACTTTTGATCTTACCTTTTTAAAGCCTTGTGCATTAGGTGTCACACACAGAGGTATCATGTATTGTAGAAAGCACTACCTTTCATTTTCAGTCTCTCTCAACACTCACACAAGTGTATCAACTTATTTTTCATAATAATTGTCACTTCCTGAAGAGCAAATGAATTTTCTGCCCATTTTTTCCTTTGTCTCAACATGCAGGTCTTTTCCTAGAATGCTACTTTTCAACAACTCAGTTGTGATATTCAGCATAGTTAGCCTCAAACTGTGGCAAATAATGGTAGTTTAATGCTATAATGACAAAGATTGTGGCATTTCTGCTACAGTAGTTCATGTTCTTTGACATTCATACAGAGGTCCCTACCAAAACGTAACTACAAACCCTAAAGTACTATCAGAAAAACATGTGAGAAAACAACAGAATAAACCTAGTTTGCTTGGGTCTCAAATAAACACATCTCCAGCTCCTTCCTCTCATTCCTGCAACTAGAAAGAAGCCAACATCCGCATTCCATATTCCTTTTATTAGCATCTTCTGATTTCAACCAAATTCAACTCAAAACTTTCAGTGGATGACGGCGGCGGGGGAGGTGACAGGGGAAGATTTGTAGCTGCATGTTTAAGAAAGAAGCTAAATTCATCACAATGACAGGGGAGAGTGTTGGCAGAGATTTGAGCTATTTATTCTTTTAGGAAAATCCTATAAAGAATGACACGAGGAAGCCTCTATCTGCAGTCTTGTTCATCACACCGGTGAGGAGTCCGATAACAGATGTATGCAGTAGTGTGATTTAGTGCCGGGAGCTGGCCCCTGATGTGTATTAATACAGCGGCAAAGCGGAACGAGCCCCTCTTCATCACTCATCTCTATAAAAGAGGTGGAATCTGAGATGGCCCGATGTTCGGCAGAGCAAGCCCATTTGTTCTGCTGACTGATGGAGCCAGCTCAGGCTGTGTCCTTCACCTCCATGGGGCACTCAGGTTGCGAAAAAGGAGATCACTGAAGCAGGACCTGGTCAACAAGTGAGACGAGAGCAGTTGGACTCTGCTAAGAAGCTATTTAAAAGTGAAGAAATCCAGCACTGTGTATTTCTGCAGTGACAGGCATGGGCCTGCATTTTGATCCACTCATGTTCCATTTTTTGCAAAAGGAATAAGGCACCACAAACAGAAAGAACCACTGCAGTGAGAAAATGAAACTGCCATAATTCCTCAGGGACAGAGAAATTCAGCATATGGCATCTATGCAGTGATGCGTAGGTGTACACAAGGCAGAAAGATCTGCATCTGTCCCACCAACGTCCAGCAAGCATAAGATGCTTCAGTTAATTCTGCATTACTGCAGAGTAATTCTGCATTATTTCTTTGGGCATCAGTAATTCTGCAGTCAGAGCACCTTTAACAGAAATGATATCAAGCTTCAGAAATTTCCAAGTTATGTGCCCAGGTTGTGCTCCAGCTGCAACTGAGAGACTGCTGTAGAAAGTCAGCAAGGATGCAGCTTCAGTTACCCAATCACAGGAGCTTCTGTCTGCAAGTACTGTAGAAAACCCTGTCCATCTGTTAACGTTGCTGGAGATGTTTCTAAGTAGGTTTGAAGGCAGAGATCTTTGCCATTTCTGACTATTAATGATTTTGCAGCAGTTTTCTCTCCATGATCAACACAAGTATCTTGTCCAGATTCCAGAGCTATGCTCTCCTTCCTTAATTTGTAACATCTATTTTTCCCCACTCCTCCTTGAAAGACTATCAGATCTCTGTGCTATTTTCCACTGCTGAGTTCCAGTCCAGATGTAGATTCAGTTCCGTGAAAAATATTCATTATGCACTTCATCTAATCAAATAAAATTTACATAATATTTTGAAAGATATAGGCATAGAAATAGAAGCTGTCCCTATAGAATGTAAGCAGCAATGCAGCACAGAAATTACACTCTGATATAAAAAATACACAGGTAACAGTGTCTCATAATAATGAGACGTGAGCATTCACTGAAAAAAACTAGTATACCAGAACTAAAATTCTGTGGCTACCAATATGCAATTTTATTAATTCTATCACTACAGAAGTCTGAACACCCTAGCACAGGATACTCAAAAGCTAGAAAAGGACATCCTAAATCAACAGTCAATAATAAGTAACAATTTCATTGAGCAACAGATCATTAATTTTCATGTTCTTTTATCTTCTTTTTTAACATAGAACCTTTTAAACACTCTCCAATCCAGATCTCTGGCCTGGAAAGATGGCACAGCTTTCTTCCCTATTTCATTATTCTATTGTCTATCCACCCGCCCTACAATGAAACCCACCAAACCTCATTCCTCCTATTAATCACTAGTTCCTTTAGCCTTTATGGTTTTCACATCACCATTTTTCCCCATCAGCTCAACCAACTCTTTGTTTCTGGATTGTACAGTGCCTTAATGAGCTAGTTGGGAGGACACTGGTCATTTAGTAGCAGGAAAAATGTTTCAAGTGGTGAGAGGATATAAAGAAGTCTCCTGAAGTCCTCTGTGTTCTGCATACACGCTTTCTCAGATTCTGAAGGATGAATAAACCAGCTTTTTAATCACTACAACCTCACAGTAGGAAAAAAAGTGACTGTTTTAAGCTACAACAGTAAGACCAACTTCAAGAGAATACAGCTCTTCTCACTGAGTGATCACATAAAAACTGCCTGATTTTTCCTCCTGCAAAGTGCCTCGTGGCACCCCAAAAAAGTCACCAGCTGATGTAAACCCAAAACAGACCTGCGTGCTGATCATCATGTGCTGCACAACTTAGGAACTGCGGAAGGAACTCCTTTTTGACAAAACAGATTATTAGCCACCACAGAGTGAAGCACTAAGTTAAGCTAGCTTAACGTAGCTGCGTTATCACATCTATTTATTAGGCAGTTTTTCATGCTACACAAAAACACACAACATTTTCTCACAAGTTGCCTTTCTCTCACTTTTTTTTTTTTTTTTTTTTTAAGTTTCAAGTTGAGGTAATGCTATTTTTCATTGCTCTGACTTTGGCACTCTGCCCAAGAGGGACATGACTTTGGAAATGCTGATGCACACACAAATCCAGGCTACCTGACGTTGGGCTGGACAAGGAGGCTGCAGCTGGCTTTCGTTTCCTCTTGATGTCCCTTGAGCACGGTGGTCCCAGGTGTACATTTGCTTGCCTACAGAGAAATTAAAACAGCAAATTAAACTCTGTTCCAGTGTCACCTTCCCACAAGATTCTGGCCCATCATCTCCAGCCCTCCTCTGCATCAGTCTCTCAACCAGTAACCAAAATGAATCAAAAGCTTCTCAGGGAAGTTTCCCTCACACTTTTTGTTATCATACGATTAGGCTTCCATTTCTTTAAGAGCACACAACCATAAACTGAACATAATAATTATTATTTCCTAGCACTTAAAGGATATGGTATAGTAATCACTTTTAAATAACTCTTTTGCACAAGTAAAGACGTGATCAAGCAGTGATACGACGCACCCTTTTCTGCATCAGTTTGAAAAAAGGCTGCAAAATTGCCTGGGAGAAATTACATTTGCTCACTTATTCAGAAATTATTTTACTACATACACATATTTAGAGCTGTAGAGTACATTTTGGGATGTAGCTATAGTCCAAATGACTACAAAAGCAAGTTCATAAACTTAGTTAGAAACTCAAAGCTTTTGTGCATTTTCAAAATTAAAATTTCCTTATAGATAATACAATGACATCAGCTGAATCTAGCTTGCAATATTATAGGCTTTCTGACACCTGAAAGAGAGTGGAGAGGCATAAATTGTCCCAGCCATACCAGCTGTTAAGCCTGAAGCCTACTGATGACCATTCCAGTTAAACCCTTGGTCGGTTAAGAAGAAACCTGCCTTATTAGGAGCGGCTCAGACAGAGCCCTCCTCCAAGTCCTACACATAGGAAGAAATGAAGAGTCATTCAGAAAAGACAGTCTGGAGCAGGAAAAACAAGCAAACAAAAGAGAGATCAGTCCAGAGCATCTTCTCATCTGCAGTCCATAATGAATACAAACACTTAATTTAGTAGTGATGGTTCAAATCCCTTCTTTGGCTATTAAATTTTTTTTTTGACAAGTTGGTTTCTCTCTACATCAGAAAAATGCAGAATGACAGTGTAAATAAAAACCACTGAGGAGCATGAGGTGCTTACACAATTGAAACTATGTAAATTTTGACAAATTATTGATGATATCCTTCTCATATCATTGATATCTTTAAAACTTGCTACTTTTATTTCTTTTTTCCAGAACATTTATCCAAGTGCTGAAAACTTTAATGAGCTTTTTTTTTTTTTTAAACAAGATAACAAGAGGAAAAGATCATTGTTTCATATTTCCATGCCAAATTCTACTTTTAAAAAAAGGTACACTTGTACTATAATATAATACAATTTAGGAAGCTGAATGTATGCAACTATGACATTTGCTGCTGTCATTACACAGAACACTGTACAGAACTGTGCAGGGAGCACACCAAAATCCACGTACAAGTCAAAATTATAAACTGTTTGAATGCTGCTGGGTCTACCTACTTACCTTCAACAAGTATGCAGTCACAAAATAAGAAAGAGAAGCAACAAAATAACTACCGTTCTGTATTCTCAACTAAAATTCCCAAGTTCTACATGATTTGTCATCTTAGTTCAACATTAAGTCACAGCTTAATTTTTATTTTATTTTATTTTTATAAAACTTGTGTTAAGTTTCACCGAGAGTCAATTTCTCAAATCATCATTTCAGGAGCTCTTACCAATACAATGAGGCAGAAGTCTCCTTTCAACATGAACTACAGTCTTTCAAGAATACCAGCACACCTGGAGTCTACACATGCAAATTCCACCCTTCTACACATACATGACTAACTCGTAAGTTAAGCCATGTAAGCTAAAAACTGCTTTTGTATATAACCGTAATGGTGACCATACAGTATTTTAGCACGCTCTTACAGCGTATTCTCAAATATTTAAGCACACATAAATAAGGAAAAGATAGACTAACTCAAGTGGAACTTCAGGTTTTTCAATCAGCATCAATATCACAAAATAATACTACTGACTAGATGACTATGTAGTTATATACGATAATCCAAATCATTATTACATAATAATAAAAAGGTTAACTTTTAATTTTATGAGCTTACCCCAACTGTTAGCCAGCTGATCCTTTCTGAAGACTCACTACATACTACAGAGGAAGCATGCACAATTGTCTCCACAGGACTTCATGCAATTTTTCCCACTTCACAAACGTTAAAGCTAGATTTAGAATAAGAGCTCCTGGTTCTCAGATCCCTGCTCAAACCACTCTTACCCTTACCTCACAATTACAAAAAAGAATAAGAAAAAAGGAAAAGGGAGAGAATCTCATAATTCTTTCTTGTACTGAAAATAAAGGCACATTGTACTCCAGCTGGAGACTAGTAGCAAGGACACTGAAACCGGCAGCCCTGCCTCTAACATGCAAAGGCTTGGAGGTTATAAATAGTCACCATCACACGTATTTCATTCAGGTTTATCCCTTATTGATCACCCACGCTCTAGTTAGTAAATCAGGAACCTATTGATTACTCACTGGCTCTGACTGCCCTGGTGGTAAAAGTGTCAGATTCAAGTGGTTGGTGCACTTTACAGGCATTGTAAATCTGCATACAGGGAATCTCCAGGTGGTAGACACTTTGGGAGAGGGAGAAATGAAAGAATGCATACAGGAATGATATACCTCATTAAAACAGGGGCAGGAAGGGTATCGGTGTTACAAATTCATGAATTGTACATTTTCTGGTAGATACCACACTACTGGTGTTATATCGCTAAAAGAAACTGGCAAATCCCAGTTGTCCCAGTTTCAACTGGGATAGATATTATCCTCTTGCTAGTAGCTGGTATAGTTCTGTGTTCTGAATTTAGGATGAGAATGATGTTAACACAAATGTTTTGGTTTAGTCCTAGAACTTGTGTTGCCCTGACAGTGACAGGCCAGGGGCACACAAGGAGCTGGGAGGGGACACAGCCAGGACAGCTGACCCACACTGGCCAAAGGGATATGGCATACCATATGGTGTCATGCTGAACAATAAAAGTGGGGGATTTGGCTGGAGGAATTGACTGCTTGGAGACTGGCTGCGCATTGGTCAGCAGGTGGTGGGCAACTGCACTAGCAATTTGTATATTGTTCTACCATCGTCATTATTACTTTCCCTTCATTTTCTGTCCTATTAAACTGCCTTTATCTCAACCCGCAGGTTCCACTTTTTTCCAATACTCTCCCCCACCTCACTGTCAGGGGGAAGTGAAAGAATAGCAGTGTGGTGCTGAGCTGCCTGTCAGGGTAAAGCACACCACTTCATCAGCAAACCCATAGGAACAGCACTGCCAGCAAAGTAAGGTAATGGATATGCACACACACTGTGTCACAGCAGACAGACGTTAACTATGAAGTGTGAAAAATCTGTGTCATGATGCAACCATGAATTAGTTTTTCAGAAAATGTAGATTTTAACAACTCCTCTGAACAGGTTAAAAATAACTCAGAAGTAGAACTGAACAGGGCCAAGAGGAAAGGATAACAGAAAATGCACATTGTCACAGGCCTCCTTCTGAAGAAGTCAGAGGTACAGAACATGACAGATTTGAGCCTAAACTGAGAAAACACAATGGTACCTGATTTGATCTTACTGGCTTTCTATTTTTTCTGCTAGGTTTCTATGTTTTGTTAAACACTGCACAAACAGTAACAAGAAAACTATTGGACAGTGGCTGGTGTATCATAAGGAAAAAAAATTGCAGTGCTAAATCACCATTAAATCTGCCAGTCAACCAGACACAAACATGGAAATCAACCTCAGTCTAGAGAGAACCAAAATTCTGCCTCAGGAGGAGAAAAAACAGAACACACCTGGAGAGATTGCAGCTTCCGTGGTAGCTGCAATATATCCAATATATCCAATAACACCACCGCTTCTTATTGACAGGAGTTAGCGAATGGGATGTTACATGTGTAGATGTCATGGGATGTCTACATGTGTAGAAACAGATGGTTTTATGAAAAAAAATCTGTAGTTTTTTTTCTGAAGTTATCTATATGTATATTTTAATCACAAGCTAAGGAATTATCTAGGAAATATGGATTTACCTTTTGTTCTTAACATAGTACTGAAGGTACATGGTCATTCTACATGCAGCTCACACTGGAGAAAAATCAGGCTTTGCAATGCACAAAGCTGGGATTCATTGTTGTTTTTAATATGTCAGAAGGATTTTGAATGTTTCCTTACTTCCAGTTTCCAGACAGTTATTATATAACTGTTTGTTTGTTTAAATGAAGTATAACTGTGTATACTGGACTCCTACCTCACTCCTACAGATCAAAGTGACTGCATGCTAAACTGTAAGGATCACACAAGCTTGCCACTGTCATAGATATAAAACCCAGAAAATTCCAGGGTTTAGGATTGCCAAGCAATACAATCCATGGAAAACAATACAAAGCACAAGCAGTCACCAATTCACAATTAATCTAAATGAACAGAATTAGGTCCTTCAAACCTTCTCAGTCTGTAAAACAACGTCCTCTTAAAACTCAGAGTAAAATACACCTCAATCTCAAAATAGAAGTCTTTGAAAACATCCTGCAAGAGTTTGTGGCCTTCTTGGTGTAGCACATACTTGGGGGTGTACATCTCTTATTATAATCTCATATTATTCAGTTTCTCTGCTGACAACTGCTGGAAGAAGCAAAACAAGTGGATTATATAGAGAAAATTAGGTAGCCATTAATCTACTGTCACACAAACAAGTGGTGCTATTATCTTCATGTTAAAATAAACATTCAGCAGAGACAGCATCTAACAAGAGTACCACCGCTAAAAAAAAAGTCACACAACCCAAGTGCTGCTGCTGAGATACGAAATTCCCAGCAAACACAGGCCAAATGAAACATTCTACCTCTGAAAGCATTACCTGAAGTTTACGGTGGCACAGCAGAACTGCCAGGTCATGGCATAAATCAGTGGTTGAGCATCAGGTGAGAAGGTGTGGCTAACCCAGGCAGCTCAGGTACAAGCAATGCACCTGAGAGACCAGAAGGGTTGGAGCCTGGATCCGCCCCTCTTCACCCTCATTTAAGGGATAGCAGCCAAAGGAGCAGCATCTCTCCAGATAGAGGTTGCATTCCTCTTGAGCCACTGCTGGTCACCAGAAGAAGTGAGCTAATTTTCCTTCTTTACCTTCTATTGCTCTCTAGTACATGTACCTCAGTAGAAGGTACTGTCGTTGCTTTCTTTTGCCACCCACGTGGCTTCACAAAATTAAGAATAGGAGCAGAATTTCCCCTCCCCTTTGAAACTACAGACTCAGATGGGCACCAAAGTTTGATCTACACTTAACTTTTGTAAATGAATACAAGTCTTGTGCACAAGAGAGTCTCCTCTGCTCTGCAGAACCTCATGGGACAACTTCTAGAGCAGATTTCCAGATTCCAAAGTCACTACAAGTTAGTTCACTTCTACAATCATCTGAATCTAATAGGCCTTTATGCAGGAATGCTCTGTTCCCCAAGTATGCATTCTAATCATATAGTAGTTTCATTCCTAAAGTTTGCATGCAGTGAACAGAAAGGAACACATTTTTGCAATCATTACTCAAGTAAGCATTCTAAGCAGAGATCATGTGATCCCATTTATTGTATTCTCTCTTTTCATATAGACCTATACAATACATGTGTGCCAGTAAGAGAGGTACTTAATATTTGCCTGACCTGAGTACACAGATCTGGTAAAAGCAATGTACTTCATAGCAGAAGAAATCAGTAATAACTAAACAAAATTCTGAAGCCAAGGGGAACTTATTTTTCACAGGAGAATTGGGATTCACCAAAATGGAAGCATAAGGCCTTAGACAACTGATGCCAGATTAATAGCTTCTGTTTGTTGCATGCCTGTCAGAGGAATTCACTTATATTCCCAACTGGAATATTAGCTAGGCTTTAGTAGCAAGGGAAGACATGAAAGTATTCCAGCTAAATGAAGAAAAAAAAGAAAGGGAAGAATGATACCTAAAGCAGCTGATGCATAAACATACATATAGACATCTCAGGATAATGAAGATGTGTGGATAGGTTGCATGGAATAAACTGGAGACTGTCCTGGTCAAGTGGGACAGCATGAAATTGTGAAAATACATTCAATCCTTCAGCTACCTCAGGAAAGTCCTGACATTGCAGGCTATCTCTATACTTCCATATGCTTGGATAAGAGGCAGAAATGCCAGGATCTCAGTACAGATACAACAGAATGAGATTTGCATAGACACGCATATTTTTAGAGCTGGAATTACAGATGTTCTTCAAATCTCCAACTGCTTTATCTACTTGCCATCTCCCTGGGCACTGACATCCACTTTTCTTAAGACATCTGATCAGAACATTATATTAAATTTTCACGCATAACCCTATTTTCAAGACTAAGCAAACAATAAATGATATTAGGGACAATTTATTGCCTACCTTCCCCTCTTATTCTACCTGTGTTACAACTCAAATTGATGGGAACATTGGTTCTAGACTCTCCTGAAACTCACCCTGCCTCAACAGAATTACACCCCACAAAACAATAACCTATCAGATTTTTCCTGACAGATCTATTGAATAGCCAAAGTCTAATAAAATATTCTGCTTAAGCCTGTACAAAATTGTATCAGAGACAATGTTGCCAGCAGGAGCAGACAAGTGATCATCCCTCTATACTCAGCCCTGGCGAGGCCACACCTTGTGTACTGTGTTCAGTTTTGGGTCCCTCACAACAAGAAAGACATTGAGGTACTGGAGATGCCCAGAGAAGGGCAATGAAGCTGGTGAGAGGTCTGGAGCACAGGCCTTATGAGGAGCTGGGACTGTTTAGTCTGGAGAAGGGGAGGCTCAGAGGTAACCTTATCTTTCTCTACAACTGCCTGAAAGGAGGTTGTGGTGAGGTAGCAGTCGGCCTCTTCTCCCACATAACTAGTGACAGGACTAGAGGGAATGGACTCATGTTGTGATAGGGGAGACTCAGGTTGGACTTCAGGAAATACTTCTTTGAAAGAGTGGTCAGGTGCTGGACTGGGCTGCCCAGGGATGTGGTGCAGTTGCCAAGCTTGGAGGGGTTCAATAAGTGTTTAGATGTTGTACTGAGGGACACGGTTTAGTGGGAAATATTGGTGATTTGTGGACAGTTGGACTGGATGATGTCAGAGGTCTTTTTCAACCCTGGTAATTCTATGATTCTATGAAAATCCTTTTCAAGTGGAGTTCAAGATAACAATTCTTTTCAGAGCACTCTTTCTCCCAGAGAGGTAAATGGGTAGAAAGGAACGAAGGGAAGGATCACTTGAGCTGTCCACGCAAGACTCATCTTGCTTGCTTTTAACAGCCAGCATCGTCAAGCAGAAACCTTAACAGACAAGACATGATTAGCAAACGCTTTGTGCTCTTAAAGGAGAGTAATTATAGGCATGTGAAAAAAGGAAGAGATCCCTGAGGTACTCTTACTTGCATGCCTCCCGAGAGGCAGCAGGGCCATTAAAAATTCCATGATGAAGAGGAAAAACAGCCTGGGAACAGCCAGGAGGCAATACAGCAAATTAATACACCAGTTGTCCCTTGGGAGGACTGCAAGAAAGCAGGAAACTCTCCTTGCTTCACAAAATAAAATTATACCACTAATGATAACAGTCACCACACACACAAAACTGCTTCTAATGATGGGTGTGAAATTCCCAGTGCTGTGCACACACTTTGAATGAATCCCTTCTCATCACTGATATAAAGCAAGAAAGGTAATCTTGGAACGTATAATTCACACAGCCATTCAAACAAGGCTTCCCAAAGAACATTCCACATAGAACCCTCTCGACAATGAAAAGCCTTTCTTGAACACCTCTATCTGTGCTCAGGACTTTGGCTAACAGCTCTGCCTAAATGAAGCACTGCGTGACTTATCACATGCTGCACCTCAAGATGAAGCGCATCAAAATCTACCACAGAGGCAAAGAAAACACTTCCATGGCATAGAACAGACTCCAGCTGGTAGTTACACTTCCACTGGTTAGTGCACATGGTGGAGAGTGGCTGGCAGTTGAACCAGGTGATCTTCAAGGTCTTTTCCAATCAGAACAATTCTCTGATTTGTGATAAAAGGAACTCAACAGAAAGGTAATATTTCACTGCACAGAAGGCATGAGATTAAACAAACTGGATATCCATAAGATCAAAACAGGTTTTTCTCTAACACATTTCACATTGCTCTTAGGATATTAGCCTTCCCCACCCTATTCTGACACATTTCTGAGTAGAGTTTTTCCAGGACCAGACACAAGCTGATAGAATTTGCTAAAGAACAAGCCATAGGAACAGACTCCACCCATGAAAAGAGAGGAAAATGTAATTAGAAAATACCTGAAGAACAGCTCCTGTTAAGAGAATGTTCCTGTGAAGGAATCAATTTTCCTCTGTGCCCCTGGCAGCATCTCTATGTAAACATCTTGCACTGGAATGTTCACTCATACATGAGACCATATAGTATCTTTTAATTCTTACCATAGTTTTGCACTCCCTTCTCCCCAGATTCTTTCATACATTAATAATATTTCACACTATAATAAGAAGATACTTTTTCAAGCAACAGACCCTTAAAAATACACTCACTGCTGGAATGGAACAAACTATTTCCCTATCAACATTCAGTAACAAATCATTAGGATTATGTGTGTCAGGATGCCACCCGCTTATTCTCCATAGGAAGGAGCCAAGCTTATACCCATAGGATAGCTAGACTATACACACAGTAAATACAAGCAAATATGATCACACCAGCTTCAGAAACATCTTGTCACAATCAATGGCTTTGGAAAAGGCCTTCACTGATCATTATAAAGGTAGACAGTTTGCTCTGCTCAAATTTGAGTGGGAGCTGTTGAGATTCCCTTTCTGAAGAACAAACAGGAAACAGTTGGTCTCCCCTGTAACTTCTGTATAGCACCAAGTGAAACACTCGATGTGCAAGAAAGGTTATCTTCTCTGCAAATGAAGAGACCAACCAATCTTCTTGCTTCACAGGCACAAAACATCCCCAGACTGGCACAAAAGCACCAATTTGCTTACGCACAACCTTCCAAATTATTTTTGTTCTCATCTATATGAATATTTAAGAGATGATTTCCCTGCCCCCCAAAAACCTTTTTAGCTTTAGCATGCAGCCTACAGCAGCATGAGGTCATGGTGCGGTATCACAAAATTCCCTGCAGAAGCCAGAGGGAGGAGAGGCTTTGCTGGGTAGGTGCCAGGCTTTTGCTCAGACACACACAACCTCAGTACATTTTTCATGCTCTATTTGCTAATTAACAAGGGGAAAAAAAAAACCATGAAGCTGAAAGTCCAGACGGTTCTTTCAGATTTGGTCCTTTGTACAAGCACATAAGCAGAACTGTGTCCCAAGCAGGACCTTGCTTCCTTGTACAGTGAAAGAGCTCAAGGGCACCTTACCTTTAGATAGTCACCTGCAGCACAAGAACAGAAGTCACCACCAAGGACAACTCTTGGATTTAATTTAGGATTATTCAGCAGAAGGTGCTTGAACAGCAAGTTAACCCCAACCATGCAAACTCAAATATACCTCAACATTTGGGCAAATGCTACAGGAACACAGAAAAATACCAAGCCATTAGAAGTCACCTAATCTTTTTCTGATTGTAATACAGGACAACAATACTATATCCATTCATACCAAAGCAACAGAGTTGCAGCAGCTGAATGCACAAGGAAGAACAGATTACATTTGTTTCTAAAAGCACAGTATGTTCTGCCTAGATGTTTTCAATACACTCTAAGTGCCTACAGTACTGTCTGCCAGATAACCTGCACTGCTATGTTCTACACAAAGTTTGAACACAGGTCCCTTAGGGAAAAGTACATTAACTTCCGTGCTTGTGACAACTGTTCAGACTGCATAGTATTAATGAAGATACACATGGAAGGGAACCAAGACAACCCAACAGAGCAGAGAAAGGGAGTTACCTGGCAGTGCAGTGTGCTGGTGAGCATCTTCGGTGGGAAGCATCAGCAAGCACATCCAGAGAGTACAGAGGGGATAATGGATTGAACTGGAAAGTCAAGAGATTTTATTTAAGCAAAGCATTAAAAGAAACAGTCTCCAGATACAGCTGCTCAGACCTATTCCCTACAGCTGTTCACACAGTACAAGAACCTCCCTGAAGCACCAAGGGATGAGGGTAGATGAGAACTGACTCTCAGTTCAGACAACAGGCCTTGCACAGGGTGCAAATCTCATAACCATCTTCTCCCAGCAGACAGCCCTATGAGCACACTTCCTTTTCAACTCACATTATTGGAAATGCTGGTTGACTGAGAGCATGCTCAAAGAGCTCTACTGCTGCACATGAGTAGAAAAATCTCTCTCTCTCTCTCTCTCTCTCTCTAGTGAAGCCCCTTGTCCACAATCATATCATAGAATGAAAACTTAATGTTATGACTAAGGAAAGCACAGAACTTCCCAACAGTCTTAATATTCCCCCATATTCACACATGTCACTGAAACAGATCTCTAAAAGGCTCAGGTCCACCAGGGTCTGCTCACAATGAGCTCAATTCATTCCACAGCAAGTGAGCTGCTCCTCTCAGTTACAAGCTTTACTTGCAAATTGCTTAGAACAATTTTCTGAAATCATGTGTGGTCAGCTAATCTTATATCCTTCGTATGGCATACACTGACTAATCCTGAACGCATCAAGCCTGTTATTGTAGAAGATGCAGCTCTACATTTTTTTTAAGGGATGGGAAAGACATGGAACAATCTACTCAATCAGCATAGAGAGCAAACCTAGCTCATTATGCAAATAGATGGCTTAGGCTAGTAGTTGCCCTAGGGTGTCCACATTATACTTCCATTCAGCATCTATTTATTTATAATTCACACCACAAGCAGGAAATTCATTTCCATCTGTTTTGCAAAGTGCTTGACCGATTTTCCAGAATGTTTGTTCTTATATTACTAGGATTACTGATGCATTTTTAAATAGGGAAAATCCACAGCTGTAGCAACTCTTGTCATAAACGTTATATGGAAGCCTAGAATTCAGTATTAGGCCTTTCTCTTCAAACTTTCTGACTGAAAAGAGGCACTATGCACTACAAAGCTTCTGTTTTCAGTGAGCTCCTCATTAAATTGGGCTATTAGTTTACCATCAGTGAAATAATGCTGCAGCTGCACCACACAGGAGAATCATCAGTACCTCTCTGTAGCTGAAGCAAGTTCAGTTATGAAAAATAAAACTAATTTATATTGGTCATTTATAAGCTGAGTGATCTCTCTTATCTTTAACAGTATAAAAGTGGTATGTGACATGCTGTCATTAACAAGAAATGCACAGTTGCACAAAGGCCATAAAATTACCTTTTTGCACAAAGACTTAAAAATAATTTCTTGCCATATGTTTATCTATAGTCACCTATAGTGTAAAACAATGTTTAGTCCTAGTGTTCACTAACCAAAAGTCAACTAGAAATAGAACAGAAGACTAGGAACACCACTACAGCACAACCCTGTAAGAGGAAGATCTATTTTGCTAGCCACCATCAGGAACCTGAGGTCTTACATCATGAATAAAACAGCCTTCTACCACTGAAGGTATATAAAATTTACAAAGAAAGAATACAAAAGAAGTGCCTACACCACAGATTCAGTCACTTAAAAGAGTGTCTATTCATTTCTTTCTATTTCCTGTAACATCTGCTATTTAATTACAGTATTAAATTTGTGCTTTTAATTTTTTTCCCCTCTCTGTTGATGAGACTATCAGGAAGGAGCCTGAGCCAAATAAGGCAAAATAAAGCACGTGAAAAGAGAAAAATGTTCCAATTATCATGGAATTCTGTGAGGCCAAAGTTTCTCCCAACAAGAGTCATTCTCCCTCCCACTAATTATTGGAGAGGAAGGCAAACACTAACCTGAAACACCAAGACAAACAAAAGGAGCCCCTGAGCTATTCAGACAACATAATGCCAGAGACATGGGTTGCACTCAAATCCAAAAGACAACAGTTACTAAAACAAGAAGGGACAGAGCTACTGGAGCAGGCTGCCCAGAGACATGGTTGATGCCCCATCCCTGAAGACTTTCAAGGTGAGGCTGGACCAGGCCCTGGGTAACCAAATCTAGCTGCGCATGTCCCTCTTCACTGCAGGGCAATTAGACTTAATGATCTTCAAAGATCACTTCCAGCTCTAAAGATTCTGTGATTCCACATTACCTCACATGCAAAGGCCATGATGTGAGGGAAATCAGAAGCCAGCATTTTGTTCTTTCTAGAGAGAAGGAAAACAAGAAAATAAAAAAGGCAGAGCATAGACAGCTTACCTGGTTGCGATCTCTCTTCCCCATTGATGGTAACCAAAAACTGGAAGGAGGCAGAGTTGGAAGGGCAGGTGGGAGCCATGTCATGGAAGGAATGAACATTGAGGGGAAAACAGAGGATTGAGGATGAGGAAAAAAGGGCAAAGGAAGAACAAATATGGAGGGAAAAAGAGAGAGATTAAACATCACTAGGACTCATATTAAAAACAACAAATGCCAAATCCAAGTAAGAAAACTGGGGACTGACAGTTGGGGAAGGCTGGACCCGCTGCATTACAGGTGGAGAGGAGTTACCTCTACCTAATTATAGCCCAACAAGAACAGCATTATAGGGATGCCAAGGAATAGGCACCATCTCTATTTCTATTGCTGACTCTAATTTTAAAACAGTTTTAAAATTTTAAATTTTTAAATTTTTTTAAATAAAACTCTAATTTTAAAAAACAGTTTGGGGAAGGAGACATCACACTCAAGAAAGAGAAAGCAAATTCACTACTGCCTTATCAGCATCGTTTCTTCGGTGAGAAAAAACTGACTGCAACCAAAAGGGCATTTGAGCAGTTCCCGCATACTGGGGCAGCCTAGTAACAAAAGGAAAGTCAGCGATTACAAAAAAGAAAACTGAGAAACTGTCAGTAGAGGACTGTCTCCCACACAGCAGTTGTCCGTATTCTTCATTTACCACAAAACTCTTCACTCCCTTCAGTCACAGAAGGGAAGAGGATCCCAAAGTTCTTCCTCCCCTCCCAAAATCTTACACAACAGCTGTTAAGGGCCTTACTCTTTCTGGCGCGGATCACTAACATGACCTAGCTTCTCAGTGCCCACAGTGCTGATGGAGGTCTCCTGAAACACAAAGACAGGTAAAAGGTTGCAGACTCACACAGTGAGCAGTCATAGTTTACTGCTGCTAATAAAAACAAATATTGCTGTACCAGCTCAGTCTCAGCTAAACATCCTCTCCTTTTAGAACCTCAACTGACGGCAAAAGACCATTTGATTTCATTATTTTTGTGTTGTTATTGTTGTTTTTTAGTTGTTTTAATGACTACAATTGCTTGCACAGGGGTGCACCAAGGACTGGACCAGCACAAAGCATACAGCACAAGGACACAGTTAAGAAAGGGGGAAATTGGACCAGTTTACACTAGAGTCAGCTGGGCTGCGTGCAGGATGGGAGACAGAATACTCTAATACCTTACTAAAAAGAACATTCCTCACAAAACTGAATCCAGTCTCTCCAGCCAAAGGGGAAAGGGATCCATCAAGTACAGGTGAAAGAAACAAAGAGGAAACATGAAGTTCTCCCACTCTCAAAACAGCAATTTAGCACGAGGACATCTAACAGCTAAAGGAAAGGTGTATCCCAGGAGAAAGGGCTTACTCTACAAGCACATTTTTTTGCTCCTCTGAGAGATGCTGCCTTGTGTTACATGCTTGATACTGGCATACACACATAGCCTGACACAGCAACTGTTCACATCTGCACAGCAACTGCATCCAGAAAAGAAATGTGCTTTGCAGAATGCTTGAAAATGAGGATGAAAGAATGCACAGGTAAGATCCTCCAGAGCTTCTGTCAGGTTACATAGGCAAAACACATATGAAGTTTAGGAGGAGCAGTAACAGCAGGGGTGAAAGATGGGCTATTTGTTACAGCAGGAAAATTATTAACTGAAAGTGCCGTAATGTTTAAATTTACGGTTTATTACTGTGTAAATTACAAGCCGTACTTTTGGTAATTAGCAGCTCGCTGGCGGGGAGCTCTGAACGAAACTCATTATTTATGATTACAATTTAGAGAGAGATGGGGAAGGGGGAGCAGTGACCTCCGCTGCAAATGACAAAGATCCCTTTAAGGTGATGAAGATGAATTAAACAAGTAAATATTATCTTTCTCATTTGGATCATTAGAGGTGCTGCCAATAGACCCAGGTGGCCTGAGGAATCTACCCAAAGCCGGTCTCTTGCCAGCTGATGATTCATATTTTAAGCCCCCGTTATAACTAAGCAAGGTGAGTGGAAGGAAGAAGGGGCAAACAAAGATCTTTCAAGCGTGACAACAATTTCTGAGGAAGAAATCACACTCACCTAGAAAGCAGACCCATGTGACACTCCTTAGAGATAAACAAACTCTCTAAAACCAGCCAACTAAGAATATAAGCCAGTGTATTCAAGAGCACATCTCAGTAAAACCTAATACAGCCAACAACCTCCACCCTCATTAACATCTTTTATAGAAGAGACAACTGCACTCCACTCTTCAAGATTCAGACCAGATGCCTGCCTCTTTTAGACAGGTATTTGACAAGTATCATTTATTCCTTTAAGAACAGGATGAGCATTTTGTTTGCTGTTTGCACTACAAATGAAAGACCTGGTCAGTGGCTTTGGGTAACACTGCATATACCTACAGTTTTACCTTCCTTCACTTCAGAGTCAGCTTTCTGCTCTTGTAGGTGTTACTGGTATAAAAAAAGTCTCACGCCTCATCATTTTCCCCTACATTCTGTCTAATTCTTCTTTTATCATTCATCACCAGACCTCCTTTTGAATCAGTTTTAGCACTAACCAACTCTCCTTGACCCACGACATCTGTCTTAAAATCTACAGTCACTCAATCAGCTTCCAGCAATCAAAGCAGTTTAACCAAATGAAAAAAAATATGAAACAAAAATGTACAGTGCCCCCTTCCTGCAGGAAAGGGCCCGTGTGCTAACTTAGAATAGTACTCTGGTTCTAATCAGCACTGGAAATGCAGAGGTACTATGTTGCAAAAGGAAATACCTTGCCAACAAGCCTCCTTCGACCTTTCCGAAGACAGCGGGCAGCAGCTCCTGGAAGGCGGTTCAGGCGAGCGTGAAATCCTGGGGAAAACAAACAAACAAACAAAAAAATCAAGCACATGAAAACTGAGGATTCTTCCCAGCAAAACTGCCAGGAAAAATAGTTGGTTTAGTGGTCAAATCAGTATTTCTGCCTCTGTTTCTCAATCTGCAAGAAGTAGATATGCCTTTTTATTCACAAATTAAAATCTTTATTTAACAAAAACCAAACCATAAACAGAACGGAGGGACTCTGAAGGATAAGTTATTGGGTATCTCCTCCACTAATGCAGCTGTTTTTAAATGGATGATTACAAAAAAACAGATCATCAATACCATTTTACGTTGCAGCACCTATGAGTGAAATTTACTCTTACCATGACACCAGAAGATCAAAAACACCTTATTCCTAACGGAACTCACCTCTTTGAGCTGGTCGTGAGGGCAAGAGAAATGTGGAATCTGAGAGCTTGTCCAGGCCTGAGTCAATCCGTTCCACTTCAGAACGGTGGTCAGCTCCCCACTTGGGAAGAAGGTTGGGGACAGTAAATCCTGGGACACATTCTCCCTCATAAAACCAATCACTCTGCTCATCATCTCCTAAATAAATAGAGTGAAATTATCCACAAGAAAAAACAGCGTGCCCTGTGACTGTCCCACAGACTACTACAGGTAGGCATTTTTGGATGTGGAACAACAGCTGAAGTCCCATTAGGAATTCATTCCTGGAGAATCTTGTATTTGTATTCTGTTTCAACCGTTTGCAGTAACTATGGGATATCACTAAATGCTTTAAATTATCCAACTCAGTCTACACAATTTCCCTATAGAACAAAGCCTTCTTTACAGACCTGCCTAGGGCAGCTTAGGCACTCTGTTGTGGACGCATCTCATCAACCTTAGTTCATTGCTGTGTGATGTCTAACACACATCTCTTTCTCTGAAGTAATTACTGTGACAGAAATAGAGGCCAATCATTTGGCACACTTTATAGACAGCCACAGGAAAGATTTCACAACAGGACAGCAGGCTCGCTATTTTGGATAAGCACAAGGAATATAGTCACTGATGAAACAGATCTCCTACCACAGTAGCTAACAGGAATAAACAACTCTGTCAGAACCACAATCTTCCCTGCAAAAGTAGAACAGCAACAACAGAAGTCATTACCAAGGTCTCCACGAAGCATGGCCACTGTAATTAATACAGTTGCAGTCTTAATAGTGAACTGCCTTAGACACCATTCATGGTAAACCTGCCTGGCCAAAAAGCCCCTGGGAGTAGCAGCACATGAGCAACACCAAAAAAAAAAAGAAAAAGATAACAAAGAAGTTCTTCAGGATCCCAACTGAGAAGCAGTACTGTTTAATTGCAAAGCGCTTCATCTGACTTAAGGAAAACATTTGCCTAGCATTAAGATTTAGGTATTCCTAGTTACTCTCCTTTCTCTCTTACCCAAGTCACATTATCTGTGACTGAACTCCATTTTACCTACAAAAAGAAAAAACCTTCATCCTAGTAAAACTCTTGTAATCTTACATGTAACAGAAAAAGCAGCACCCATAACCAACTCCAATCACTAACAGCTAGGACAGCCAGAACATTTAATCCCAAAGCTCTGAAATGTCTTTTTATTTCTGTGATAAGCATGTTTCATCAACTGACGTATGATACTTATATTTATACACATAAAGATAAACATACATACACACACCTCCACCCACCTTTAAGCAAAAACCAAGTAAAGTTGTTTAGTTCTTTTTAAGTGACCATAATACATATGAAAATATCCCCAAAGTTTTGGCCCTATGAGCATAGCACAGTATCATACCTCAAATCACTACTCCCACGAGACAAACATTAAAAATGAAGATCAAATGCTGATACCTCTTCAAATTTCACAATGAGAGATTCATTTAGCAAAAACTTGCAATGAAATTATAAACTAGGATCATTTTCCACTGACTGAAACGTACTGGAAGCTGGAAAACATCTTGGCCAGAAAGCTATTAGAGCATAAACAGTTTGAACAGGCAGAGGTGATCATAAACTTCTTACAGGTATGCATAAGTGCAAACCTGCACAGAGTCTACACCAACACTGCCTCGAGTGATGAGCTAAAATTTCAACCTTTCAGTCAACACACAATGCCATCGGCTGACATACAAGTGCTCACTAACTTCAGCTCTCCCAGCAAAGTTATGCGCAAGAACAGGGGATGAGAGATTTTTTTTTTTCTGTTGCTCTTGAAGAACAGAATGCTGGAAATCGTTATTTCTCAGCAAAGGGCAAAGCTGATCTCTGAAATTCCTATCCTAGGCAAAGTGTTAGAGCCACCTCAGGTCACTACAGATCAGCCCTACAGTCTAATATAATCAGAAAAAAATTACACATGTTTGCTAGCATCATGTTGCCTCTCATCCAGATACTTGGGTCAGTATCAAGTAGAAGCAGTATTTCTTACTGAGTTTAGCACTCACGTATTCCCAGGAGTGATCTCATCCAAATTATACCTTTTGACATGACAGAATACACATCAGCACAAGCTGCACAGACTTACAAGACTCCAGGGTCATATTCCACCTGCTTCAAATACAACAGTCCTGATTGCTCCCATGCCTACTGCAAGTGCTTTCACACTTACTTCTACCTTGTCTCCCATAAACTGAACACTTCTCACTGATAAATAAAATCAGTATTTGTTCCACACCCAAAAGCCCTAAGAAACCATTTCTACAATAGACCTTGAAGATACTAGGCTCAACTAATGCACACAACAGCAATGCTGTTCTTAGCATAGTTCTTTAGACTGCTTGATAGCACTGATTATTTTGGAGCTGTTTCTTCCTTCCCGTTGGGGAAAAAAAACTAACAGATAGGGCTCTAGTGGTAAGTAGACAACAATTAAAACATCTATAGAAAGAGACTGTGAATTTTTCTCTTTCACTATGGAGAGCTATAAAATTTCTCTTGTCTTTCTAGGCTTTGCCATAACAGTAGTTTGTTGGGGTTGGGTTTTTTAGGTATACTAAATGTTACATATCTGATATGAACATGAGAAAGAACATTTTTTACAGTAAGGGTGATGGAGCACTGGAACAGGCTGTCCAGAGAGGTTGTGAGTCACCTTCTCCAGAGATACTCAAGACCCACATGGACGCTTTTCCATGCAAACTACTATAGGGGATCCGCTTCAGCAGGGGGTTGGTCTAAATGATCTCCAGAGGTCCCTTTCAACACCTATGATTCTGTGATATACAGGAGTGTACAGCTACCAAAGCTGTACCTTTATGGCCCTCAGATCATTTTGATAAATTCTAGCACCTCACAGCCACTGGACTTTTCCCCACATTCTCTTCCCTGTCTGGTTTCAAATTCAGATCTTTCTTCAGATCTGTTTTTAAAAAAAGGCAAGGGAAATTCCCTGTAACATGAGGAAAATTTCAGGACAGTTGTTACCTTGACGGCCCTCATCATTGGTAAATAGTCCGGTATCACTGCTGCTGCAAACACTGCTGGTTTCACTGGAACAAAAACAAACAAATAAAAAAACCATCATTACAAACCAGCAAATACAAAACAAACATTTTACTTGTTTATCTGAACTCACAATACTTTACATCACAGAAATCGGGTATCACTGCATTTCATGTTAATGCATGGCTCGGTCTAGCATGGGTCATGATGGCTTCTTGTTAAATCCTAGCAATGCTGTACCACTTGACAAAAAGCAGGATCTTATATCTAGTCTATTTCTAAGGTATCAAAAAGTAATAATAGACTGGCATTTGCCTTGGGTACTAGAGTTCATAACCTAACTATGACATTGTCTGGAATGCTTACTAGGAAATTAAGTGCAGTTAACTGCCCTTGGGTCACTTAACAGATACTGAAGTTTTGTACTTCAGTTTTTTTCTTTTTCTCAAACATGTTATCCAGCTACATAAGCCTCTCTTCAGTCTACAGCAACTTTTACTTCCTTTGCAGGAAAGAGCAGCAGGTTTGCAACTCTCCAGCTAAAAAGCATAGCACGGCTTGCTGCAGCTGAATGCCATTCAGCACTATGCATTTTGCATTTGCTGAAGCAGTTATAAGGGACTTAATTCTTGAACCAAAGAATTAAACTAGAAATTAATGTGTTGACTGTAAAATTGGATGAATATTTGCAGCAGAAACACACACACAAGTCAGTCCCAAGCATCTGACAGCTCTACTGCTGATACTAAATCAGTCTTCAGGCACTTCATAGAAAGGCTTAGGTTGGAGGGGACCTCAAAGCCCACCCAGTCCTAACCATGTGCCATGGGCAGGGCTGCCCCCCTGAGGCTGCTCAGGGTCCCATCAATCTGGCCTTGAATATCCCCAGGGATGACAGGCATCCACAGCTTCTCTGAGCAGCCTATTCCAGCACTTCACCATCCTTTTAATAATTTCCTCCTACATCAAACCTAAATCTCTTGTCTTTTTGTTTAAAGCCATTCCCCCTTGTCCTATCACTACTAGACTACGAAAAAGTTGGTCCCTCTAGTGCTTGCAAGCTCCCTTAAGTACTGGAAGGCTACAATGAGGTCTACCTGGAGCCTTCTTTTCCCTGGGCTGAACAAGCTCAGCTCCTTCAACGTTCCTTCACAGGAGAGGTGCTCCAGCTCTCTGACCATCTTTGTGGCTCTCCTCTGAACCCTTTCCAACAGCTCCTCATTCATGTCGTGCAGGGACCCCAGACCTGGACACAGTACTCCAGATGAGGCCTCTTGAGAGCAGAGCAACCTCACACTGCCACCACCTCTCTTTTGATGCTGTCCAGAATTGGCCTTCTGGGCTGACTTGCACTTCAGGTAACATTTCCTCCAATTCAGCTGAGAAATATTGTAACAAGTAGTAACTACTTACTGCCCTTACACCCCCTTAGTACTAAGGTCTCATATGAGATATGAGCATCACGTAAGTCAGAACTAGCATCAAGCTCTGATTGAGGAGCCTTATCACAAAGCTCTCTCACCTCCTAAGGAAAACTGAGTCATACTGACACCAGTATCAACAGAAAAGCCCTTGATTCACAAAACAAAAGGATGAGTGATCATAAGAAGCACCACCACAAAAAAAATGCAGGAACATAATTAAACCTTTTCAGTTTCATTATGTTACTAGATTTTTTTTTATTATTATGTTACTTTATTATTTAAACATTATTAAAAATTTTGGAGCACATTATTGCTCTTGGAAAATACACTCTTGAGTACAGCCAAATCAATTCATCATGCTGGATATCCATAAACTCTGCATCCTCATCATTATACAAAGGTCATATAAATTTTTAAGGATGAGTGGTCTGTATATCATTCCCACATTTCAGTAAGTTAATATCAAATTCCAACTCAATCCATTACAGACTTTGGCTATCCATTTGCCCTCCCACATATGCAACAAAGCAATCAGGCCAAGGACTGATAACCACGAGTCATTTGTTCCATTCCTAGCTCTCCTACCAACTCACTGTATGACCCTGGGCAAATCTTAGTGTGTCTGCTTTCTCCTTTGAATGCCTGGATTAAGAGACCTTACGAGCAAGGATTGAGTAACTGCTTCATATGGGTTTTAGCATCACCAGAGAAAAAGTGCCAGAGAAAGGAAGAAGTGTTATGTAAGAGTCCAGATGATATTAACTGCACTTTAAGCATTCTGTCTTACTGACAGCTCCTTTGCTCCTTACAGACACACATTATTGCCAATGCCTTACTTGAATCAACTTTCACGGATCCCACTTCACCCTCTTTACCATTTCACACTTCAGGGCTGAACACAAACTAGACTCCTCCACAGGCCTTTCTACAGGTCCAGTAAGCACTGATTAATGACCTCCACTTGCAAAGGAGGCTACTTACCTTAACCATGAAATAATGAATCCTATTGATCCGACAACCTACTGCTATAGAGTGTTATTGATCACCCAATCTTTGGTTAAAATGGTCCTCATTTAGCAATTTCACTGTTGCAAACACCTGGAGCAAAGCATGCTTATAATTAAATAGTTTGGGGGAGTTAAAGTGAGAGGTGATGGACAGAGATCTCAGGTTTACCCCATTTATTCTTTCTCCTGAGCTATTGTTTGTGTCAGGAGGGATATTGATTTTCTATAAAAATAAGAAAACAAGAGGCACCGAGGGGCTGCAGAAGGTCAGGCTGAGCTGGAGGAGGAGGGGAAGCTGAACACTCTGTCTCTGTCATTTGCCTTCCAAGAGAGGAATTTTTTCTTTACTGAGAGACTGGGTTCCAATTCATCAGCTTAGCCAGGCTCTCGACTGCCACTGCAGGCTGTTAGGAAAATAGCTCTCTTCCAAAGAGTAAAGGCAACTGCACTACACACTTGGGAAGCAATGGCTATAATCCCAGGCCAAAACACATCAGCAGCAAACCAGCGAAGTCACACAGTGCCAGTGGGGGAGGGCAATGGCCAGTTCAGAAAAGTGAAGTTATGTCACTTGAGAGTAGATCAGACAAACCACAGAGCTCTCACTACTACTACGCACATCATTCAAAGTGATCTGTCAAACAACTCTTGACCACGATTTGCTCTGGCTTCAAGCTAAACCCAGACCATTTTGAAAGCACTCAGCTTAGACCAACAAGAGGGAACTTCAGCACCCAATATATAATTTCCCTATTCTTTATTATGGCTGCAGGGAATCTCAGAGCATTAAAGGAGAAAGAAAGGCACATTACCTTAGCAGTTAATTGTCACCCTTGTACAAGATGACTATTTAAACAAAGACCGCTTACTTCTTGTTACCACAATTATCAGTGCCAGGCTTTGAGTCATGTCATTACCCAACTTAGAAACATCATGTTCCTGCACACCTTTCCTCCTCACAGTGTACACTGAAATTTGGCAATTTCAAATATTTCATTTCATGTACACTACGTACATGCCTACAAGCAAACTCCTCATTAAATATACATTTCCAAAGCTTTCTCAGTGAATCGCTTTATTTCCTGAATACAGGAGGCTTTTGGTCTGACTTAGAACAAAAAGCTCTCTTGAAAGCAGAGAAAACACTGAGCATTTCATCATTTAAGGAGATCTACTCCTACATAACACAGAAATGAAACAGCTTCAAATGGCACCAGGGATGTTCAGAGCAGCTACCAGAGGAATTTCTTTATGGAAATTTAGCTAGACATTGGGAATGGGCTGTCCAAAGAGGTGATTAAGCTGCCATCCCTGGAGGTATTAAAAAGATGTGGAATTGTAGTGTTAGGTGGATGGTTGGAGATGATGATCTCAAAGGTCTGTTCTAACCAGAATGATTGTGATTCTATGAACAGAAATGGAACCAATATAGTATCAAGTTGCTCCATAGATCACTAGATCACAGTGGACTGGTTCCAGGTACTGCAAGCTTTATTAGTCGCTTTCGCACCTTGTGATGCCAACATACCATTCTTGCTCATACGTATCCAATTTTCTTCTCCCTTCCTCCATTCCAATGCTATGCTTGTTATACAGCTGTATGAAGTACCCCTCTCATGGTAGCAGAAAAAGCAGCAAAGCAGCAACAGCAGAGCAAGTGTGAGGTAAGCAAAGCCAGTTTCAGTTTGCTAGCAGCAAACTGCTATATTTAGAGCAGCAGAGACCAAGTGTGATCCTTCACTGCTGCAAGGGATAGTCCACAGCAAAGAAGGCTATGTGCATTTCTCTCTCCAACTTTGACACTCTTGGGTGAATCACAGCACAGATCACACTTGTGTTGGAGAGGTCAAATATTCTGACCTCTGGATCTCTGAAAAGAATCTCAAAGAATCTCCAACTGAGACAGAACAAAGTGGTATCCTCAGCATGGTCCTCAAGTAACAGTCCAACAAAGCTGTTTATTTGCTCTCCCAAATTCTGGCACAAATAAAGCCTAGATGAAAGCCTGCTGGTTTGAGTTCAAGTTTGACATGATGGAACAGACTCTGACTGGTAGAAAAAAACCCTCAAGGAGCACTGTCCATCACTGCCACATCAAGTAAGGGCACCTCTCAGTCCATCACTAGTGACATGCAACATTCAGGGGCTACTCAGCACATTTCCTTTTCTGGACTGCAGGCACACAGCACTGAAAAGATAAAAGTGTTTTTAGCAACTAATACCAAAAAAGGCATTCACTAGCATCTTGAAAAGGCACATCTTCCCTCATTTCTTAACCTAAAAAGAATCACTTTCCAATGAAAAAAAAAAATAAAAATGTTCTTGGTTCTTCCATCCTCTTAACAGTTAGCTACAATGCTGGTTCAATCAAAATGCACCAGTGATCTCTAGGATCAGGACAGAGAGGATGTACTACAGCCTATGCTTTTCACAGCCTCTCAGAAAGTACCTTTGAGGAGTTTCCACTTCCAGCTATTTTCCACAAAGCCCTCAATAACTGTATGCCATCTCTCCACTGACAAACTGCAGTAACTAGACAGCCAGAACACTTCAATGAACCAAAACACATGAACAATTACACCAAAGCAAACAATTACACTTCTCAAATCCACAGCCTCTGATAGTGTCTATTGTAGTGAATACTTGTGAAAAGAATATGAGACTGTAACAAATGTGGATTGACCGTTTCCTCCGTACATTCGTACAGCTTCCAGCAGTCAGCAGTTTCAGGACTTTCTGAGACAAATCTTCCACTTGGGCTGCAATGCTCATCAGCCCCTAGAAGCATCTACCTTCCGCATCCCCCTTTCGGATACATACAAATTTTGATCTTCAAAATGTTTTGCATTGCATGTCTCCTGCTTCTTAAACAATGATAGTCCCTATTTCCTTTCTGTATGCCATTTGTTACAACTCTTTCCATTTGACTCGCAGCAGTTGTTTCTCTTCTAATCTGAAAAAAATATTTTGTAAAGAAGGACTTATATAACACTGAACCTTCTATGGAGAGAATAAAAATCAAACTCAAAGGGAAACCTTCTCAAGAGTGATGCACAAATTCAGACCATGACATTTACACTTCTTGTTTTCAACTCTTGTACAAAACTGCATCACTAGTTCATCAGTTCTTCAGAACTAGACACAAACATAAACCAGACTTCACTGTTCACAGACTTACTCCGCAAATATTCTGTTTTACGCAACTTCTTCATCTTCTCACTACTTTCCTGCCACAGCTAGCTTGTCAGAACCTTATTCTAAATCCATAGCAGAGATGTGGAACTGCAATGAAGATGTTTTGACTGAGGTTCATATAATAGCTGCACAGAGGTCTAGCATTCATTATCTGCTCAGTTCTCTGCTACTGCTTATGGTAAATTCTGAAAACAAGAAACTGCAAACAGATCATATCAATCAGACAACATAAGTACCAACAGTGGATTTATCTGCCAAACCTCAGGCCACAAGCGTGCCACTTCGTAACAGAAGGGTCACAGAATTTTCAAAGAGCTGCTTGTGGAATACAAGCCAGAAACATAACAACTTGCTAGCTTTTCAGAGAAAGTGTTTGGGACATCATCATGGCGCTGACAGGAAAAGACTGCTGGGAAAAAAAAAATCTAAACTTTTAAAGTAGCAGAGGGATTTTCCCTCCTCAATAAAAGAGAATAGCACCGAATAAGTTTGGAAAGAACTTCTAAAAGCAAAGATTTATAAGTAGCTGCAAGCAAGGAAGCCATCTAGCTCTAGCACGGGAAAGAAACGAAGACCTCACCATTCAGACATATTTTCATCTGAGCCCTGCTTCTGTTCATCAGCTTCACACTCCATCCGCTCCTTCCTTCCCCCCTTGCTGAGGAAGGGCCTGTTCTCTCCCGATTCACAAAGGCCACGACTGGATGATGTCCACGGGGCATTTTCCTTCCAGCGCGAAAGACGCTGTTTCTTTGCTGACTTGAACCTGCAGCCCCTCTCATAGTTCCATTCTGACACCCTGAGCTTTTGCTGGAGACTGGCAGCCACTTCTGATGTCACGCGTTTGACTTTCCGGCGGCGCCTAAGAGGCCGGCAGGGTGCATTTTCTGTAAAGGAGTCTGACTCATGCCACGAGTGTTGCTTGCTCCTCAGGGTGGCACTGAGAGCTGGATGTCGTTTGACTGCTGCCATGTCATCAGAGTCACTGAAATTGGCTGTCAGCACCTCACGGCAATCCTTCACAGCTTCATCCAAGCTGGACTCGGAGGCCTCACTGTAGCAGCAGGCGTGCTCTGCCTGATGCGTGAAGTCTGAGCGTCGTTTGCGACCCCGCCGCTTGCGAAGCTGGCGTCGCTGCTGCCGCGGGCTTAGGGCCATCTCTTCCCATAGCTCGTCCAGCTTGTTTTGCTCTGAAGTCTGTTCTAAGGCTGAGGCCAAGTCATGCACAAGTTCATCCATTGGCGATGCCTACTAAAAATGACAGCAAACAATTAGCACCAGACATAAATGCTGTCACAAGCACATTGCTAGACTACAGCATACTATAGCAGAGTTACACGCTTACTTTGAGTTGCCTGGGAGAAACAACGCAATATAACTGCTGTTTCTTGGGCTAACCTTCGCTCCTTCCTTTTGCAGGAGTTAAATCCCACTTCTAACCACAGTGGCAGAGATGTCACCACTGCAGCAGTTGGGTCAAGTGTTCTGTATCTGAAAAGGCCTTACACTTGTATCTTTTGCCTGGAAGGGATGTGTTCCATTACACATCTTAAAGATAAGAGAGCCCACAGCTAGTTTGCTACCTGGCATGTCTGTGTCAATTACTGCAAGCCACAAAGAAGGGTTAGCAGCTGCAGCAAGCAGACTGAAGTCTTCCAAAAAGTAGACGGGCAGCAAAGCTGTGCGCAAAACAGAAATCAAAAAGGCAGCCTGCAAATCAGCTTCAACCCAGCAGCAAAATAAGACGCGCGGGGCCCCACACTCCTTACAGCAGTGTACGTGACACCGAGACCCGGCTGCGAGGGGCGAAGCCCCCAGCCCTTCCACCTCCGGACTGCCGCCGAGCCCATCCTAAAGACTTGGCCAAACTCCGGCACCACCCGCGACCGCCGGGCCGCCCCACCTCCGGCACTACGGGCTCCGGTACTCGGCCACCTCGCCCAGAACGCCCGCGGCCCCGTTCCGGAGCAGCACAGGCTGCCGCAGCCCTCCTCCTCGGTCCGGGCGCCCGGAAGGCCGCACCGTAACGACTCTCCCGCTCCGAGAAGAAGCCGGCGCTCTCCTGCACGCCGCCGGGCGATCCCCGGCCCGACACGGCCCGCCGCGCCCCGAGGCCGAACCGGGAGGGGCGTCCCGAGCCCGGCAGCCGAGCGCCGACGCCCCACCCCGAGCCCACCGCCGGGCCGCGGCCCCCGAGCCCACTCACCGGGCAGCGCCCGCTCCGCCAGCACCTCGCAGCGGCGCTTCCGGCCTCCCCGGGCCACTTCCTCCCCGCCCTCCCCGCCGAGGGGCGGGCCTGGCGCCGGGGGCTGGGCTGGGCTGGGCCGGGCCGGCCCGGCGTGGGGCGCTGCGCCGCCCGGCAGCGCGGCGGGTTGAGGCACGGGCTGTTACAAGGCGTTACAGACCGCTACTTAGTGAGGACAGGTGCTCGGATAGGCGTCACCGCAGGGTGGCCGCGGCAGTTCATCTTTCCCGTGTCCTTCCCTTCAGCCTTTTCATAGAATCGTGGCCCCAGGGTCGTCGGAGTTGGGAGCGGCCCTTAAAGGCCATCCAGTCCAACTCCCTGAAACCAGCAGGGACGCCCACAGCTCGGTCGCGGCGCTCGGAGCCCCACCCGGCCTGACACTGTGTGCAGGGACGGCACATACACTGCATCTCTGCGCAACCTGTTCCAGGCCTTCACTACTTCTACTGTAAAAAACTTCTTTACGCCCAATCTAAATCTCCCCTGTTCTGAAAACCATTTCCCCTTGTCCTATTATCACATACCCCTGTAAGCAGTCTGCCCCCTTCTTTTCTTGTAGCCCACCTTTAGATACTGGCAGGCCACTCCAGGTCTCCCTGCAGCCTTCTCTCCCCCATGCTGAACAGCCCCAGCACTCTCACTTGTCCTTGTATGGGAAGTGTTCCATTCCTTGGATCAGACCCTTCTTGGCCGGGGATGACCATGAGGTGCCTCAATGCAGTGCTGCATCAGGCAGGAGAGCTGTCCATGAGGCCCTGTCCCTGCAGGACTCACTGCTGAGGTTTAATATCGCCAAAACCACAACCATGCTTTCCCCAGATGAATATCCCACCTGTGTTTGAGTATTTCACCCTACAGATCACTTTCACAGCTCTAGAGTCAGCAGAAACCAGGCCTGGTGCACAAGGCCTCTCCCGATGCTGGGCGCGCAGGCATCCCTTGATTTAGAGGGTGTATGTTATCACTTGCCATTGGTTTATGAAGTCCTTATTTATGGAAATATCAGTCCCTGGCTTATCTGACCCCTGGCCTGCTTGTGAATGGAAGCAACACATGCCCTGCTGAAAGCTGGTGTTTCTTATTGATTTTTTGAAGATTTGTGTGTTGGTAGGTCCCATTGTCGGAGTCCCAGCCCATGTCTCCACAGACCATTAGCTGCTAATAGAAGCTGAATGTTCCCAGCTATTGCCATGTGCTTCCCCTTTTTGGTGCTTGATTTTTTTTTTTCTTTTTAATTGTACGATGCAGGTGATCAGTATACTTAGTACCAAAGCTGCATTTCATACTGAATTTGTGTATCTGGATTTGTATATCTGGATATACACTGGATTTGTACATCTGGATGGAATTAGTTTTGTTATTTTCTAAAATAAACCTCTCTGTGCAATTTCCTTGTCCTGAAATCTGCACCTACTTCCGTCACAGCATGTGCCTGTTATCTCTCCAATTTATGGATCATCAGCAGCCATCAGAGTCAAGCCAAATGTGACCCCAGTTCCATTTTCTTCAGCATTTCCTTTTGTTTCTCATCTTTCTGTTTATTTAATCCATGTGGCAGCATTCATATTCAACGCAATATTAATTCATTTTTCAAGTCATATTTTACAAGGCAGTATACAAAAGGATTTGTTGAAGCCCAGATATATTCTGTACGTGGTATTCTCTTCATTCGATAATTTTGTAAATTAAGTCAGAGAAAGTAATCAGGTTTGTCTGACACGATTTGTTCTCTATAAATCTACACTGCTGCTCGTTGCTCATAGATCTATTATCCTTTGCATTTTTACATTTTTTCACGCTTCTATTTATTCCTTTATGAGGCCAGGAACTGAAGTTTTACTGAAAGGGTGATAATTGCCAAGATCATGACTTCCTTCCTGCTTTCCCCTGATACCATACTTGCTTTTCCCCAGTCCTCTGGCACCCCCCAGTTTGTGAAGAAATAACCGTAAGAAAATCCTTCCGTTTGTGGCTGATTCCTACACCTTCTGAAATGATCATCATTCAGCTTCACTGAGATCTCTCCATGCTATTTCTTCAACTCAACCTTTATTCTGAGCTGTAATTTTAACATTTTCATTGCCTTTTTGTTGTCTGAGAAATTTATGTGGAAAAGAAATATTAAAAGAACAAAAACACTTATTTGATAAATCATTTTTATCTCATTCCTAATGCCTGTCTTCAGTTTAGTTACTTTCTCTGCACCAATCCATCTGTACTTGTCTGTCCTTTTGTCTTTTTAACCCTTTCCATTGCAGTACCTCACTCTATTGACTGCAGCATTAAGTTTCCTATTTTCAGTACAGAGGTTTTCTTTTTACTCTCAGATCCTAAAATCTAATCCTGTTTTACTGCTGCAATCCTTTTCCATGCTTCAGGACATAAAACATCTACAAAATGTCTAGGTTACAGAGAAACTCCCCTGGTGGGAAGGTTATTCTGTAAACATCCACTTCAGAGCTTCTTACCTCTTCATTTCAGTTCTGTGCTGGCTGTAGTACTGGGCAGGATAACAAATTACAGTTGTGTAAAAGAATTCCTGTGCTCACATGTCCTGACGAGACAGCAGCAGATGCCCATTTTAATTTCTCTTTTTTTCCATTCATTTTCCCAAATAGTTCTGTGCTGTTCTGTTGGTCACCAAGAGTTTTACAAATAGTATAATTTTTAAAGCACCTGTCAATATTTTTGCAAATTTCAGCATTTCAAACTAAATGTGATGAATTTGAGAGATGTCAGCAGCCTTCTTCCTGACCTGGGAGAGATGGGGGGATGTTTTTCTGGGAAAGTTTTGGTGGTAACAGAATTGCTTTTGCCTTTTGCAAGAGTCACAAGAACTAAAATGGTGCCAAAACAGGGCACTGGTATGTATAGGGAAAAAATGGAAAATTGTCAGTAGGAGTTGGTGAAATATATTGAGGAAGAAGTGGTAATCTGGTTTTGAGCTGTTTATGATATTTCTGTTCTGTCTCACAAAGTCCACTCTGAAGTGGAACATGACTATAAATTTTGAATCCTTGCCTGAGTTCAACTTCACCCCACATCCCCGGTGAATTATTCAATCTCTCTGTAGTTTGCAGTTTTCCTGCATGAACAACAGGGACTGGCCTATTTTTCTCAGCACTAATTTTGCTTGTGAAAAGCTGAAGGGATGCAAAATGTTCAGGACTTGTATCCTGAGTGGATTATTATCCCTTCTTGGGCTTTGCACATGCAGGCATCTTTCTCCTGCCCAGAATCTGTGTTCACCAGCACTAAACTGTTGCTGGGACTTGATATGAGAGAGGAGATGCTGCTGGTGAGGGACGTTCCTGAGGTGAGCAGCAAGGGAAGGTCTGCGGGATGCTCACAGCACGTTGTTGCTGCTGCTTTGCCCAGCTTATGCCCCAGCCTGCACAGGGAGAGGGATGGCCTGGTAGGACAGGAAGAGTAAAGGGGTCGTTGCTGTACCCCAGCAAACATTCTGCATGGTCCCATGGTGCTTCTCAGCAAAACCTTCCAGGGGTTAAAAGGAAAAAGAGAGAGACAGAAAGGGGACAAGAGACAAAGGGAGGAATAAAGTCAAAAAATGTGCCGTGAAGCTTCTTGCAGCAAAATGCGGAGAAAGTCATTTCCAACTTCTTTCATCTTGGAGATGAAGCCACTAAATAAAAGGGCAGCGCAGAACACAAGGGCTTTTAATCTGTCTCATCTCCTTCATAATAACTGCAAATTTTCCCTGGGCTCCTGGGAGTGAGCCTCTTTCCTCTGTCTTTGCCTTATCTCCCCCCTCCATATTTCACAGCCGGCGCAGCTCCCCTCACTCGGCTGCCCCCGGCCCAGTCTCCGCGAGGCCTGTGGGAGCCGCCAGCTCCCAGGGCCTCATTGTTCCCGGCTTGGGAGGAAGCTCAGAGCGGGAATTGAAGGCAAGTCAAAGGGAAACAGCATCATCGCTGCTTCATTAATGGGAACCTTTCAGCAGAAAACATATCAGAGCGAGGTCTTTTCAGAGGCAGTAATTAGCAATTTGGAGCCTTCCCCCCTCAGGAGATGCAGCTGCGATCTAACAAGTGGGAGCAGTGCTCGCCTCCTTTTACGCTTCATATTTATTGTTTTTCATTTTCTCCATCTTCCTTCCATTGTCCAGCCTCCTCCTCGCTACCAGATAAGGGCCCTTTATTAATCGCTCCCTTTTAATTCTTCATTAATGATAATAACTTTCTCTGGCGCATGGAGAGGAGTTAATCTTTCCTGGGTATTGAGAAAGGACAGGGCTGAAAGGGAGGGAGTGAAGAAGTGCACGATGGACAAGGCTGCGCTGCCACGTCTCCCTCCCACCCCACCACCCGGAAGGAGTTTCTGAAGACTTTGGCTGTTGAGCTGCGAGTTGCCCACTGGAAGGCCTTGGGTGGTCAGTTTGGATTTGGTGGGCCGTACCCTGGCTCAGAGAGCAGGCCCTTACCAGGAACAGGTACACTTGGGCCAGATGGAGGGGCCTTCTTGGTCTGTTTGTGAAAAAGCCAACGTCTCCTTGTAACTGATGGACTGTCTACTTGTCTTGTAGGATTGTACCCTCAGGCACCTTACAACTCCAGTTTCCCAATAGCCAACACTGTCTGCATTTAAGCAGTACTTGAAAGTAGAAAGGAATTGTATGTGGGAGGCTCTCTGGTGCCTCCTTCCAGCAGTTGGCAGAGCCCGTGTCTGTGCCTTGGGTCGCTCCCATCTGCAGGTCCAGGCCATCACTAGGGACATCTGAGTGAGGTGACTGCTGGGCTGGCTCAGCACTGGCAGCCTGGTACAAAAGCAGGATGAAGGGGAAGGAAGGAGGCAGCCACCCAGGCTGTGGACATATGCACAGATCTGTAACTGTTCATCTTGCCTTCTAGTGGTAGACGTCATCCCTTCCTGGGTAGCTGAATACACCACCACCCCATTACGAATATTTTAGTATTCCCAAATACAAAGAAAAGGGTATAAATGTTACTGTTGCTAGGATAGGTGGCTCCACCACCTCACTGAGGAGCAGCAGGTTGGCAAAGCTGGGAAATGCTGAGAGAAAGGAACAAATGTCATGAGGAAAACCCAGGAACTTCAGTGTAGAAGCTCAAACTCATTATCTGCTTACTGTTCTACACACATCAGCTGCTATTTCCATAACATGCTCTGTTTCTTAAGTGTCTTTGAGAATGAACTGAGGCCTACATTTACATTCCTCTGAATAATGTTTTTGGTTTTCATTTAGTCCCAATAATCAGGAACAATCTGTCCTGCGACAGATCTCTGCTTAATTTGCAGTGATCCTAATAGACTGCAGGCACAGGTCTGAAAGAACTTTCTGTCTCTGAACCAATATAGAAATGAAGGCTGACCAGTCTGCAAACATTGCATTTTGACCTCCAGCTGGAATGTTGTTATACATGATTGGTTTTTAAGGTTTATTGTTTGTTCACAGCACCTCTGCATGAAACAAAAAGACTTTGCTTCCACACAGTGAATGGAAAGAGGTACTTCAAAACATGCATCTGTTCCTCAGATTCAAGGAATTGGATCTTCTCTGGTCTATCAGTGCTCCCTTGCACAGTGGAGATAGAAGGAGCAGAGGTGAAGAGAGCCAAGAAGTATGTGGAACATGGTGCATAGGAGGGCCAGCCTTTTTACAGTATTGTAAAGAATACTGAATACATTTTATTTGATAATTGCCTTTATTTCCCCATAGATCACTGGCTGCTGTAGGACTGTAATAGTCTTGGTTCTTACAGATGGCTGCCTGCCCTCCGTTCTATTGCTACTTTAACCACAGTGGCCTCTGAGCCACCCACAGGGGCACTCATCAGTCTGCCAGCAGGACTTGGGCCCAGCTAAAAAGAAACATATTCATCATGGCAGCAAAGAGCTGGAAGTAGCACTGGTGATGCTGGTGGGCACTGGATCATCATGGATGTTAACACTGTCTGGCAGAAACTCAATGCTAGCTTGCTTCCAGCAAGAACAAGAGGTGTTCACAAGTAACGGACCTCAAACAGATCACCTACAAGGACTGGTGAAGCCTCGAGGAGAGTGGAATAATGCCTATTTCAGTTATAATAACCGCAGGTTTTGCTTCCTGAAAGTCCTCTTGCTCCTCTCCTGTTGTCCTTGCAACTTGTCATTATCTGCCTGTTGCAGTGAGAACAACTGGAACAAAAGAGCACAGCAGGTCCTCTTAGATAGTGCTGCAAGGCATGTCACAAGTCTGCATAAAGCAGCCAAGAAGGGTTGCCAGAAGGCCTCACTGGTAGTATTGTCATCCCTAATTTCAGGGGAAGATGAAGATGTATGTATGCTTGTTGTATGTGAGAACAGGGCTGGCTTTTTCAGCCAGGGGCAGTCGATGGAATAGTCCTTATCCAACATGTTTGTTGGTCTGGACCTGATGTTTTATCTTTGCACAATGAGCTATTATGCACATGGGATCCATAAACAAGCAGCTTTAGAAAACAACCAAGATGACAACGTTTCCCAAGTCACAAATGCTACTAAAGCATTGCATACAACAGCAGCTGGATCTCTGTTTCAGGCTGGACCTAAGGTTCCCCTGCCCTCCAGATCAGCCTACAGCCAGGACTCTCCTCCCTTGTCTCCATGTATTTGCTCATCCCTCCCACCACTTTTCTCCTGCACTGTGTATTTTCCTGTTCCTTACCTCTTGTTGCTTGAGACCTGAGTCCTGAGTAGATCAGCTACAAGCCCCTGCCCCTTGAGCAGATCCTGCTTGCTGCCTTGCCTGGCTTGCGTGCTGGATGCTGTGGCTTTCTCTGGCTGTTCTCAGCACTGTGCCCAGGCACCCCCCTACCACCTCATGCAGTGGCCAAGGGAGCATGCAGGGCTGACATTGCCAAGCCTTTTGGAGGTTTAAGTGTGCTTCATGGCAGGAAAGAAGGCGGTAGCACGGATCTGCAGGGAGGGGGAGGGGAGCAGCCTGACAATCCCCTTCGAATTATAAACATATCCTCTTTAAATACATTTCTAAGGATAACATTTGTATTACTGCGTCCTGTGGCTGCTGATAGGGCCCTGCTTATCGCCTTGGTCTCTCCTCCTTTCTCTGGGCCCTGCTGGGAAAGGTCCCTATCTGGAGCCGAGCTGGCAATCCTCTGCCAAGCAATTGTTTCAGTCCAGGGGAAAAATTAATTTCTGCCTATCGTTAATTGAGAGAATTGTGTGGAGAGCTGGGAGGGGGGCTGGCAGGGGGAGTGGGGGATGGAGTGGGGAAGAGAGAGATCGTGTTATTAACAGTGTCCCTTTCATAACCAAATACCCTGATTTCCATCAGTGAGATGAGAGGCTCATTACAGCAAGAAGGTGATTAGAGAACTTGGAGGAGCTATCAGGCTGAGCAGGAGAGTGCCAGAGAATTCGGGAGGGACTCCCAGCAGAAGGGCAGCTGCTCCAACCAACCATCCCCTCTCACTCTTCCTGCCTTCCCCTCCACCCCTCCTCTCCCTGTCGGACCCAATGACCCCCTTCATACATCTCTGGAAAAAAACTGCAAAGTTCCAAAGATCAACAGTTTTAGTGGCTGAAGAGATGCTTTGTGTGGTGACAGAGCCCACACCCTCAGGACTGAAAACCCACTGGAGTTGCTGAGGTCCTAAATGCCTAGCTGACAGCCTATTTTAAATGCCTTGCATTAACACTCAAAAAGGTTCCGAAAATGTTGGCCTCCCTCCAAGCTACTTGGGGAGGTCATGTATGGCTTTTCAGAGTATCTCTCATTAGCAGATTCCTCAACAGGTGGCTAAAAACTAGAGCTCTTGACTGTTTCACTCACTCACTCACAGAAATTACGTACAGGTGGAAGGAAACTACCCCTAATGTTACTCTGAACCAGCTTTTGCACCACTCTTTCCATGCACGACTCCTATATTTCCCCCATTTGAGAGGTATCACTGTTGTGATACAGCCCACCAGCCCCCAAGCCATCTCATGCACCATGTGTATGTCTTCATGAATTTGCTGTCCTTCAGCTCACAATCGCTCCCTTGACAAATAGCTACAGAATCCCCTTGATTCCTGACATTGCTAGAAATAACTTTCTCCCCCTCCGGGAAGGTAAGCAGCCTTGAAAATTCATCCAGCCCACATAACACAAGAGGACGGAGCTCAGATAAAAAGTTGAATTTCTCCTACCCTACATATGAATGATACAATAGAAAACATCCATCACTTTAATTTTCCTTCTTTTTTAATATAAACCTTTGGCATCCCAGACGAATTTGCAGTGGACAGGAAGATAATAAAGATTCTACTTAATTAATCTATCTAACCCATTACTCCCATTGTTAACATTAGTTAGTGCTTTAGTTATAAGGGTTTTTCTGTTATTAGTCTATTTTCAATGCCGTACTTAAGATTGACAAAAATCCTGCTCTGAAATGACAAAGGGATCTTTGGTAAGTTCCAAAGTGGAAAGAAAAAGTGTAAGAGAGAAGCTGAAGTTCCAGTTATGCATCTATATATTGAAAAAATTACAGGGACTGAACTCTCACCTTCCTTTGATGAAAACCATCCCTCTAAGGTAGGGGTGAGGGCACAATGTCTCACTCCTTAGGCTCCAGGAAACTCACTCCAGTAGAGCACTCACAATAAATTAGTGTGAAAATAGAAATGCTTTCAAATGGGCTACTTCTCATCTGAATCACACAGGAAAATGTGAAGGCAGACAGAAGTGTTCAGTTTCACAGTATATATAACTCTCCATAACGTAGCGCAAACAGCGTCTCCTAAGTCCTACCACATGCAGATCTCCTACCTCTTCTTAGCCTAATCCCATCTACCCATGACCATGTGTTGAGCTCCAGTAATCTCCAGCTCCTCTGGGATATCCAGACAGTATCCAAAGCAGACCTTCCACACAAGGCAAAGCCTCACATTTTAGCACTAGGTTTCATTCCTGTCAAGGACCTGAAATGCCCAAACAGGGACTCTTGGAAAGCTAGCTGGAGTGCAGAGTCCATGATCCATTCAGTCCTTCGCAATTCCTCTTCAATCACTTATCCCCATGGGACAATTGCTAGCAAATGACAAATTGTTAACACAGTTAAGAGCAGACACAGAGCCAGATCTAGAAATATTTGAAATTGGAATGATTTGAAAGAATCTGTACATTCAGCTTTTCCTCTTCAGCAGTGTTTATTTCTTGCTGATTTCTTGTGGAAATCACCAGTAAAATGGAAATGGAGAAGAAAGCCTGTCATAGCTCATGTTGAAATTCTAAGTTAGCCATGTTGTTTTCTCCTAAAGATGCTGAGGGCTCAGCCTTGAAATTCTATTACAGTCAACTAATAAATTGATTGGTAAATTAACCCCAAATCCATATGTAGCTCCAGTCTAATATAATTGATAATTAGGCTTTGTGCCAGGTCCTCAACTAATCTGACTTCTGGCCAGAGAGGCTCTGAAAAGGGGAAAAAGAAAGAGAACGGAAATATTACAGTGATATAAGATCTACATGATAATTTCATTAAATGGGTCAGTGAGAAGATGGAAGCTGACAAACAGCATATGAAGAGAAAAAAATAAGAGCAAGTTAAATGAGATAAGGTGGGAAACCAAGAAAGTACCTGCAGCTTCAATGCTTCTAAACCAATGACCAATGTTCATGTATATTTTACTACTTTCTTGCCCATCATCCTGTATCTAACTTCTCATTGCCTCTTTCTGTGAATCTGTCCACATGGGATTTAAAGGGACAGTGATTATTTTCATTATATCTTTCTGTATTATCACGAGTTACATTGGATCTCATAATGAAACAGCTATTAAAAAAAAAAAAAAAGAGAGCACATAACTGAGTTCCACCAAAGCACAAATAAGTATCTCAGCAAGTAAGAAGAAAGCCCCCTCCCAAGTACAGTCAGTCATGCTGAAGCCCTGCCTGCTGCTCACGCTGCTTGAGCACAGCTGGGTGAGACTAAGGACCAAGCTGTAGTTAAGTGGAGCGCTTGGAGAGAATGAGGCAAAGGTGATAGTGCTGAAAACCAGATTATCAGATGATCTGATGATCTCTGGTGTTCCAGGTAGTCCCAGGGCAGTACAAAGTGGGACAGGCCCTACGCTGGCACAGAGCACATATACCTCCCAACATCTTCCCTCCAGAATGTCAGCTCAGCACAGAGAAAAACTGGCAATCAGACAAATTAATTGAGTGAAAGAGAATGCGACACACCTGTACAGAGGGGGACAGTCAAAAAGAGCAGAGCTACAAACAGAATATGAGAGAATTTCAGGAAGAAGAATTTGAAAAACAGGGATGCAACTACAAAAAGAGGAGAATAAGGTGAATTAGACAGAGAGAGATGGAGACATGGGCCACGTTTGGAGGAAAAAGCACGGGGGGAGAAAGGCGGGGGCAAAGTCCGAGGCACTCAGCGAGTTCAGAACAATCTCCATTCTCTACAGCGCTTTCTGTTTAAAAAAAATAAAAAAGGAATGATGGAGAAGGGGAGAGAGTCAGACAAGTTTAATGATGTGTGTTCAAAGCTCAGATTGGAAAAATGACAGAGAAAAGCAGCCTGTTTCGGCTCTAATAAATTGTTCTTTGCTGTAAGAGACGCCTGTCGCAGCATTAATACAGGGCCCTAATACACGGGTCAGGGTTAAGTAATTTTCTCCGGCAACTTAAGCGAATAATGAAGCTGGCAGCGGCTAGTGGCGCAGTGGGAGAGATGGCCCGGGCCGCCGGCACTTTGTCTTCATTTATTATGCCAGCTCTCATGATTTGGGTACTGGCTGCAGCGACGGGAAGCCTCCGCCGAGGAGATATCGCTTCATTTCGGCAAGGTAATGAAAGCTGGGATGGGGGGAGGATAAACCAATTTGCTGGCTGACATGGGAAGGAGTGATTTGCAGACCCGGGTGAGGGAGGGGGGCGGCCAAGCGAGAGGAAGCACAAGGCTAAACCAAAGGGGTGTTCAAGGCCCTTCTCTGAGATAACAGCACCACGTACTCATGGGGAGGGCAATGGAAGACTGAGAGGGAGGGGATGGTGGGGCTGGAGTGCAGCAGATAGCAGAGGCCAAAAGTGCAGGGAGCAGGGAAGAGCCACCAGAAAGGGCAGTGAGAGTAGGAGAGGGGCAGAGATTGGTGGAAGAAGCAGCAGCAGGGTCAGGGGCTGCGGGAAGCTGTCAGGGGAGTAAAGGTGAAGAACATGAAACGGTAGGATAAGGAAAGAAAAGCAGAGAGCAGCCATTTAAGGAAGGCAAGCACAAGAAACAGAGTGAAAGGAAAAGAGGTTGTCCTGGTGCTGCGAGGAAGAGAGCCTCCTGAGCTCCCTGTCTGAGCCATCGGCACTTGCAAACTCATTGAAGTTCATCCGCCTCAACATCATTACCCTTTTCATGTTGGAGATACTCCAGATGAAGCACAAGGCTACCCTGAAGCCACATCACTTTAGGGAGAAGAGGGAACCTCTGTCTCCTGGACTCTGTCCTCACCACGTGGACTTAGGCAATGCTGCTCCAAGCCTACTTTTCAAAGCAGATTAGCAATGATCAATTTGATGGCTTAACTCTCCAAACAGGGGTGTCACTCAGCCCAGGCTGGGCATACTGTTTGCATGCTCCTAGTCCCCTCTCAGTACCCCTGCACTGCTGTCCTGTCTTCTCAATCTGAGAAGATATACACCCAGCAGCTTGGATGCTACCTTTCTTCCTGCTCCAAAATACCTGCATCTCTAAGAGCATATCCCCTGTGATCCCCATTCCCAAAACAGCCAGGCGAGCAGAGCACTGCCACAGTCAGGTCTGGGACTTGCACATTTTCCTCCCTTCCCCCTCCTTTCGATGTGGGTTAAGGATTTCCAATAAGGACCAAGTGTTGGAGGCTTAACACTGCAGTCTCTAGAGAAGCAGGCCAATTTCACACTAATCTTCCCCATGAAGGGAGAGAGCATCGGAAGCAAGAATTACATCAAAGAGAAGTTAATGCTGAGAAGCAGACGACAAAAAGGAGCTGCTTTCAGTTTCAAATGAATACACACAGCTGGATTAAGAGATCAGGCAGCTCAAAGCCTGTATCACAAGCTTTGGTACCCAGGATTTAGCCAGCAGGGAAGAGTTCTGATCTGGGGGCCCTTTTGAAAGGAGAGGAGGGTCTTTATAGAGCACTACAGGTATTTGAAAAGAGCAGGGTAGAAGACAAGGCAAGCTGATCTCCTGGTCTGGCCTCCACTGACCTCTTGTAATAAATGTAATGACAAACTCAGATAATGAGATGGGCTCATGCAGTTTACATAGCTCCTGAAGCCTTCTTTTGGTATGCAAGTGGCTACCCTATTACTTCCCCCCCCCCCCCACGTGTTGGGAAACATGAAGCCAGCTAGGGCCACCCTGCCTACTTGGTCTGGGGCATTTCAGCTGTGTGGGGAATAGTCCTGATCTTGAAATGCAGGCAATTCAAGTGCAAGTAGCAAAGGCTCCCTGCAATATACTCTCCATAGGAAAGGCAAGCAGGAGCTGATTGCAGTAACGTGCCTTTTGCCCCATTTTAAGCGGCACTGAAGTGAGTCCCAGTGTGCTCCCCCCTCCAGGAGGCTGACAGGTGTAAATCCCACGATGAATGAAAGCACAGATCCCTATAAAGCTGGTGTCTTTCCATGCATCTCTGCTCTGATTGACTTGTCGGCTCTCTAAGGCTGACTATCAGCTCTGTGCTGCCTCCAATTCTAGGTGTGATTTAGTTTGGAGATGAGAGGTGACAGTTAACATTGGTACTCGTCAGTGTAGATCAGACACAGTCACGCTGTCTTCTCCTGGCTCACTCACTCACCTCGTCCCCTATGCTGCCACCCCTCTAGTGTCTCCCACTCCTACCTGTTGCTCTCATTCTCCCTGCCTACCCTCATCCAATCCCTTTTATATCCTTTGCACCCGCCTTCATCACCATTGCTAGAGCTCATCTTTAGTAAGTTGTTCTCTTTCGCCCTTCCCTTCTGATCCAACATATTTGTAATGCCTTCAAGAAAGCTTCCCTTGTGCAAAGACTAGGAATAGCTGTTTTGGTGTGTCCTTCCCAGTCCTCTCGAAACCCCAATAAGTAGTATCTTGAAAATATTCTATTTGCCAAACATAATCCATTTCTCCATTTCTGAACTGTTCATCAAGTTGAATTTCATTGAGAGTATTTGCTGATTGTATTCACCAATTCCACAAAATGAGTTTGGGCTTGAAAAGAGAAGAGGGATTTTATATTTAGTATATGAGATTGTACCTTACTCGTTTGATTTGGAAGAACTCCTTATGGTGCATATGCTGCAACATCCTAGAACAAGCCTAAAAACAAGGTTTCTGACAAATACTAGATTTCACATCTGGAACTCCTCTTTGATGTAAAACTTCCAGTTCACAAAATACTTCCTGGCAGTGCTTACTGACTATAACTCTGAAAAGAAACACAGTGGAAAAGAATTCCACTTATTAGAGTTAATAACTGCAGAAATTCTTCGATGTAATCACATAGCTCTTTTTAGGCCACGTAACTTACTGTACATCACTATTTACCTATTATTTCCCCTCTTGTGTTCGGTTTTAGTACCTTTCAGTTTCTGTGATAGGTTTTCTTTAAGCCATACTAAATAAATGAAGATCAAATGGGGGATGACTCAATGGGCAATTCATTGATTAGGGTCAGCCTCTTCAATTCCCGTCATTATAATTTTCAGTAACTTTCGTAACCAATTCTCAATGAGGTATAATCTTCTCTTTTTCAAATGGTGGTCACCCATCATCACAGGTTTCAATGTACCAGAATGTGATCATGAATTTACAGATGACAAACTGAAAAAGACCGCGTGGACAATGGAGAACAGGCTAAGAATCAAAAAAGACCCCCAACAAATTGAAGAAAAGGTCTAGAAAATAAAGGAAGCAGGTCAGTCAGAGCCCCACACTCAGGCAGCAACAACACAAGCAGATGAAACTATACAAGTAAAGGGAAGGATGCTCAAGCCACACAGTCTCAGCACGGGACTTAATAATATTCTTGCTGCTATTGAAAGTGATAAAAGAGATGGCCTAAAGACTCCCTCTCCAATCTGAATAATCAACCATACAAAATCAGTTTTGGAAAAGTTTCAGATAGATAGCAGCACAATAGAAAAGTAAAGAAATAGACTCAAGTTGAAGACAAATCTTGGTGCAAAGCTGTTGTAAAAAAGCAAACAACATACAAGTCTCTGTAAACAAGCTTGAGAGGTACTGAGCTGGACTTCTCTGCCTTTCCTTACCCCTCTTTGAAGGCTTAAGTTCCAAAAACAAACCAGCAAAAAACACAAACCAAACCCAATTTAAAAACAGAACAAAACAACTACACACAACCATCCAGGAAGACCCAGGGAAACAGAGCAAGAGTGACTGGAGACTTAGGAAACCTGTCCAGCAAGACAAGGTTTTAATGAGGTTTATTTGGTCTAGAGAGGGAAAAAATAGACCGGAAATGATGACAACCACCAAATACATAGCAGACTGCTTTAGAGAAACAAAGCCCTTTGTGAGTAGAAGGAATAGCCTGCAAATGCATGAAGAAAGATTTAGAAAACTGGGAGAACTTTCAAGCTATATATGTGGTAAGGTCCTGAAAGAATGTAATCTGAGATGAGGTAGCACTGTAATCTTTCTTAAAGGCCAAGTTTTAGGTAAGCATTTGGGAGGAATCACATAGGTATTTAGGAGCTGGATGAGATGAATTTTTCCACTATATTTTCTCTGAATCTGGAAATACACTGAGAACACTCCACTAATGCTACACAGGCTACCAATAACTCACATAGCCCCAAAAATAAGCACACTGCTGAAAATCTGCAGTGCAGCCACATTAACATGAGAATGACAACAACGTGAGGCATTAACGAAGTAATGAAGTTACTGTCTATGCTTCCCAGCATAGCTATGACAAAAATGAAGGAGAGAGGAAAAGGAGAAGAGACATAATATATGTACTATGGTACTGCTGAGAACCTGAAGGAGTGTGTCCTCTTCTTTGCATGAAAAGCCAAGATGCAGAATTTGGTGACTGCAGGTCATCTGCTCCAGGGATTGTGGAGTTTTGAGATTCTTTCCAAGTTTGATTATTGAAATGATAAAAAATAGTTCTGGGCCCTTGAGCTTCAATGAGGTGTGACAGTAGTTCTGTCCAGACCTGGTGAGATAGACAGTGTTGAAGAATACAATTATCCATTAATTCAAACTGGATGAATATTCATTCTTATCTTTTTCAGTGATATCTTTCCTTTAACCATAAATTATTCCTCTGGGAGAAGATCTGCCTTTAGATCCATACCAGTGTGTAAATAGTGCTTATACAGGAAGCTATTAAGGTTGGTTCCTACATGTTTGGTCTACATTGGATTGATTTCATTTTGTTTACTTCATAGGTTTTGTTGACATTTATATGTAACCACTAATCCTTGTAACCTGAAGTTACCATGGATGAGATATATCCCCAGCCTTCAAATCACCAAAAAGTTGCAGCTCTTCCTCTTGACATCACCTTGAACATGAAGAGCTGTCCTTCTCTATGCTATCAAACAAGGCTAGTCAAAAGAACCAAGTGGCACAGTATACAGCTGTCCACATCACCATCCTCAAACTACAGAAGTTAGTGGTAGGGCAGATCTGCCTGTTTCACGAGCTCCTTGCGACACACCAGTGACAGCCACACTTAGAAGCTGGATATTAAACTAGATAGACCACTTGTGTATTCTTCAGAGGTATTCCAGCATCCCTCAGTTCTGACAGCATAGCAGCAGAGTACTGCATGTTCTTCACCACATTCCCAATCATAGTCCAAAGTTTTAACGTTAAGTTTCATGTTGCTATGTGGTGATAGATGCCCATGTTATCTGTGGATCACCAAGACAAGAGGCGCCGAAAAAATGGAAATCGGAACTGCTCCCAGGTATACTCTTGGAAACTGAAGCTTTCAAGTCTTAGCCTACAGAACACCTTGGTGAGGTGAGACCAGAAAACCAGAAATTCAAGTTTAAGTGGTGGAACCTTAGGAAAGCACAAACAGAATCCACTGAAAAAAAAAAATCCTAACACCCTGGAATTAACTTAAATCAGATCAGAGACAGAAACTCCCCCTTTAGTGCACTCTCCCATGGATCTGCTCAGTTCTTGCCCAACAGCTCTGCAACACTGAAAATCGACCACACTCAAGACTGCTCTCACTGCTAAGATATTTTTCAACATCATCTTAGTTTCTCCAGTCCCCAGCTGCCATCCAGCATTCTTCATCCTCCCATTGTCAGAATCTCAGTTACTTCTCTCTTTCATACAGGTATGTGACAGCTGTCCTCCTGCTCCATCTAAAATCCTCTTCTCCAGGCTTGAGATATGTGCTTTCCAATCTGTCATCTACTTTCTTTCTTGGTTTTTCCTCTACAGAAGTTCCCATCTCTACCTGTGTCCAGAAGGGGAACAATCAAAGGTACAGCCTACCTGGTGCATCTGGAAGACTATCTACTCAGCTTCATATTGCCCAAAGAAGATTCCAAGCTGGGAACTGCAGATGGAAATGGGCAGAGTCAGCACTGAATGACTGAGCCTTCCAGCTTCTGTCAGCTCACACTCCCAGCAGTTCTTGCGGGTCTCTCATTTCTCACGTATGAATACTCTTTTGCTTGCATTGTGCTGCCAGTGTTGGGATGGAGCAGCAGAAGGAACGAGCAGCACTTTAAATGTAGCCAGAAGCCTCTTCAAACAGAGGGCTACCTTCTGACCCCAAGAGAGCCCCACAGCTTTCCAAATGCCCTTTTCTCTCCATTCTGCCCCATGGAGCCCAGAAGTTCAGTTCTGAGGAGCAGATCGGCTTTTACACCTCCTACTTTCTCCTGAAAATGAAACTCCCTGCCTCCTATACCTGCACTCCATGTTTTTGCCATGCATCCATCCATTCCCCTTCCTGCTCCAGCACCTCCTTCCCCACCTCCAGCCCGAGTGACGATCCATGAAAGCCCTCAGCAGTATGTCACGGGAGTGATAATTACATCCCCCGCTTGCATCATGCCGCCTGCTGCTGACCTCTCACCCCTCCTCTCTTTTAATCACCCCTTGGCATCAGTCACTCTGACAGGGCAGCAGCACAGGCCACGTGACCTGTCAGCCTAGGGACGTGACTTATAGGGCCCGACCGGTGGACAAAGGGAAGGGAGATAGGCAGCATAAATCTCCAGGGTGAATAAAAGAGAGTGATGGGGCACTCTGCTGGGGCCTGCGTTAGCAGATTCTTGGCCTCTTGTTATTCAGACCAGAGTTATGGTGATGAGGAAGTGGCCAAGAGTGACACGCACTGGTCCCAATCAACCTTGCGAAACCTGCAGAGACTTAGAGAAGCCTTAATGTCATGCTTGGCTGGAGAACCCTAGTGAGGCTGGGCGAGGGCCTGAGGAGCAGCCAGGGCAGTCACCAGCCACCAGAGGCATCTGACCAGCAAAAGCTTAATCTGTCAGGGCAAGGCACTTAGCCACACAGAACAAGGACAAGAGACCCAATCTCAGTGTAGCTGGGACAGGATTTGTACAACCAAGAACTCATTGCTGGCTCAAGACAGGCTTCCCCCCTGTTGCTCCAGGCTCCCCCAGTCTTCTGCCCACTCACAGACTCCCCTGCCATACAGCTCCTTTCCATATACTCCCTTACACTATTCATCTGTTGCTTGGTAGGATTAAATCATCAGTGCATCAGTCTGCTATTGCCATTATGAACATACAGAACATTCAGGGTTTCCACAGAACAGCAGACTCACATCACTCCTCTGTTGGGAGAGTTGCTCCTCTTGGTACTGCAGAGACTTTTTACTTCTGTATGGAGTGCAGCAGGGTATGTTGTGCAGTAACCTGTTACAGTGGGTGCTGCAGTTGGACAAAGGGCACCCAAGAGGACATATATGGATTGCCACTGCTGTGCTGTGACAGTCACCAGCTGTGACATTCCCTGCAGATCATCTCATCCCCTTTATACATCTTCCTCAGGAGGGAAAGTGACAAAGGAGGATCTGACATCCCCAGTAGTAACTTCCCCAATACCACGCCTTCAGGAAAGAGAAAGAAGCCCAAGACCTTGAACCCAAAACGTATAGAGAAGAAAAAAGCCCAAGGATGGAAGCTGGAGGCAGTTTTGAATATACTAGAGAAATTATAAAGGAAGAAGCACCTGGGAGGAAGACAGGGAAATTTTAAATACGCTGCCTTTCACACATTTGAAAACCACTAGTGGTGTCTGAAACTGGAGCTCTTCAGTGGAAAGTCAAACATTATCAGTGACTTTCCTGAGGACTCTGAGAAGCAAAGTAATGAGATACAGTTGTTTCTGAGTCCAGAGCTAGGAGGGATTTGACTCCATAAGTATCTCTTATCTGGGAACTACCACGTCTCAGGTGCTCAGAAGCAAGAAGTGTGAAAGCACCACAGGCAGAGGGGGAAAGCAATATGCTTACCCTGCTCCGCTGGTACATCCTGTCTTGTGCTGAAACTGGCCCCTCCACACCTTATCTTACAAGGCCTGATGGGCACAGTGAGAACACCAGCAAGGCCAGCTACTGATGTTGTGTATTCATACTCAGCAAAGCATTGCCTGTTACCACTTGGTCTTGCCCCACACTTCCCACCCTCTCCCGCCCAGGGCCCCATCTCTACATGGTGGCTTCTCCCTGGGCTAAGGGGAAGCCTCGCAGCCTGCTGCCTCCTCACCAGCTGGGTCCTAGCCTCCAAGATGGGAACATACAGCTCCCTACCCTCCTCCCCCCATCTGCCTTTTAACGATGATGGAAACTGCTGTCAGCATGCAGCGACAGTAATAAACACTCTTCTTAATAACACAGGGTGTCCCTCTTATTAAAATGAATAGACTTCAGTGGTTAAGCCAGGCTGCTTGCCTTGCAGACTGGTGGGGACAGCAGCCCTCAAGCAGAGCAGTTTATCTGCCGTAATTATTGCAGCAGCTTTGACTGCAGGACATCCCTCGTTACAGCACTGTACTGTCCCACAGGCAGAGACACAGGTACATGGTCAGACCAAGGTACCAACACATGAGCACATGGAGAAACAAAGATAATTGCCTGTGTGCCTGCAAACACCTACTGTAAGCGCTGAGATGTGCAGCCATGGAAGAGCGGAGTTAAATATATTTACAGCCAGGCTTTAAGGCATCCTGAACCCCACTGAAACTAGCAGCAGCAGCTGCTCCTTCAAAAGATATTAACACGTACACAAACCACTCTACACTGAATGCAGATAGAGGGGGGTAAACACTTGGTCCATGAATCTCCTCTTCCACCAACTTGTGATATCACTGCTCAGTCTTTCCTGTTTCCCAGTCAGTGACAGGTACAGGATAAATGCATCTCAGGCTTTACATACCAGTGCAACATGGTGAAGAGTTAGTGGCACTCCTTAGGTGCAAACTCTCTGGGTTTCAGATCTCAGCTGACTTGTTTCTCATCCTTGAGGAAGCTGTCCATTTCTTACCTACCAAACTCACAGCATCTCTGTATCCTAAAGACTATCCATCTTTCACCCTACATGCTGTGGCCAAACACCAAGTTTGAATTTGTGGGACAGGCAAGGAAACCACTTAATAGGATGCTTGCTGGTTCTTCCACAGGCATATTTGGACTTGTTATCGGACAGCAGTCTCCGTGCACACTTTCTGGGCTGGGAAATCTCTGCCTATTTTCATAGTATTTGGAATCACTGAATCATTAAGGTTAGAAAAGACCACTAAGATCACCTAGTCTGACCATCAACCCACAACCACCACAACCACTAAATCATAGCCCTAAAAAACTATGTCCAATTTACTAAGCTGACTAGTTCTACACATGGGTCCAGAACTGACCAGGGGCTAATGCATGGGGAATAGCTCCACTTCCCTCCTTCCAAGGATTTTCCAAATGGGAAAAACCTACCAGAAAGACAAATGGCAGTAGCACATCCCAACATTGACTCCACTGCCATCTCAGAGCATTTCTCTGGGCAGTGGAGACTTTTGTCCTTACAGAATGGAGCACAGAGATTTTGCATCACTCTTTTTCTCCTTCAGTTCATTAAGGCAGCTTTCTGTACCACCACCATCATCTGGGCCTCAAGCACCCAGAAACACCCAAGCTGACGAACTTCACAGTTCTCCTCACAGAACTGGCCATAGGCAGCAAATCTAGAAGTTGTCGATTTAGCAAATTTATCAGTTGGGTTGAGTCAAATTACTTTGATTCACGCTCAGCCATTTGACAGGACCGTACCATGAAGAACCAGGCTGAGGTACATCTGCCTTATTATCAAAGAGAGACACTGGCGCCTGCAAGCTCTTCCTAGAAAACATTCCTGGCACAGCATATTACAACCTCACAGGTTCTGTTGGTGTTTGGTACAGCAAAAGAGCAGTGTAGTAGATAGAAAAAAAAGAAACAACAGATGAAAGAACCGGTCTCTTTCAACCAGTGCCTTGCTGGATTCAGGAGTGAATGCATTAGAAGAAAGCTGCAAACCTGGTGTTTGTTCTCATATCCCAAAACACTCATGTCATGGTCACATCCTGAACTGTTTGTATTTCTGCCCAGATGAAGGTTAGCAGGGGTGTTGGAGATGCATGATCCTTGAGGTCTCTTCCAACCCAGGCCTTTCTGTGATTCTGTGAAAAAGGTAGCAGTATACTGAGTCTGAGAAACTTCTAACAGGCCTCCTGTTCCACACAGACAGCAGAGGAGCTTTTTCTTGAGGACATGGCTCACCACACTACAGTGAAGTGACTCACACAAGAGAGCAGATAACCAGCCCTCCATAGACCTCAGCAGCAGTAACATCATTCCTCTCCTTCCACAGGTGTCAGCTCCAGCTCCAAAGTAGCATTAAGGTTTGCTGCTGGAGGACTTCATCACACCCATCAGCATGCAGAAGTTACAGGGCATAGACAGAGGAAAGCTGAGACCTGTGGCCAACAACATGGCCAGAGAACAAGGAACCAGGAGAGGACCAGTTCTTACCAAGCTCCTCAGAGAATTCAGACCACTTTTGGAGCAGGTTCCTCAGTGGGCTGACAGAAGGCAACAGATGCCAGCCAGCTGCAGCGCTCTGCAGTGCTAAGCAGAGCACTGGGAAGAAGTGGGAGCTCTGGAGAAGCAGGCAACAGAAGGCACATTGCAGACAGAGACTTTGAAGCAGTGGACATCCAGAGAAACTGAGCCTCGAGGATACAGCCCTATGAATTCACAAGGCTTGCATGCTCCAGGAGTCTGTGACATGTCAAGAAGCAGATGAAGAAATTATTCTGAGCAAGTGTATTTTTCTCTCATTGCCCTGCAGACAAGCACATACAGATAAAGAGAGACCTCTAGTGATGCTGGAGGGACTCTGCCTGTGCTCCCCTCTGAGCATCCCTCACAGCCAAAAACAAATGTCTCGATTGCTCTGACTGCTGCAGCAATCACCCTTCTCCTGAGAAATCAAGTGCTGATCACAGGGAATATCCACTGACCCATAGAGGTAGAGAGGTGGTACTCAAAGCAGGAGAGTGATTATGCCGGACTAGGAGTGTCCAGAACTAATGCAGATAAACGAAATGGATTTGGGTCTTGCCCACACCACCTCTTGAGTTGCAGCCACTCAAGTTCCAACATGGTCCTGAACTGGGCATACAATTCACCACGAAGAGGACAGGTGGTTATCAGTGCTGGAAGATGATGTGCAGTTGGGTTGCAATTCTGAATACGTGGCTGAAGTTTGCATCTTGGGGCGAAGAAAGCTCAGCTGCTGGCAGCTCAGCATGGTTGGAAGGAGGAGGAAGAAACAGCAACTTCTGGCTGAGGCCCAGTCACATCAGGAGATGCTATATTCCCATTGCACAGCCCTGACAACCACAGCATCACACATACAGCTCCAGGACAAAAAAGCGTTTTAGTTCTTGCTGAATTCAACTTCAGAGCCCCAGCATTCAGGTTCAGCCCTAGACAGGATGGACTGGGCACACCCAGAATCACACAGACATGTTCATGCATAGCTCCCCTAGCACAGCACAGGGAGATGGCAAGCAAACAGCATTCACCTTGACTCTGGCCAAAGAAGGCTCTGTGTCGTGCACAGGGAAAGAGTTTCTACATCTATTCAGACACAGAAATATTTTCCAGGTATGAAGTGTTAGAGGAGAAACACCAAAAGAAGAGGCAAAGCTGGAGACACTCTTGGCTAAGGCAGAGACGTAACAACTCTGTTGTGCAAAGTCAAAAAGCAGACAAATATACTCATCCTGTAGACCCAGGGCAAGAAAAGGGCTCCTGCTGCCTTTTCTGCAGCTCAGAGCCTTGATTATTCAGTTAGATTCCATAGTCCCTTCCCTCCACCCTGCAGTTCCTCCTGTTGGTCAGCCAGCATGTAAATCAAAAAAGGAAAGCAGCTCTTTTCCTGGGCTTTCTTTCCCTTGCACTAGTCCAAGCCTTGGTGACCTCCTGTTGGAAGGGGAGGGGGTAGTTCACCAGGGCTGTCATATTTTGTTGGAATGTTTTATTTTCTGTACTGAATGAAGAGTAATTGTGGAAAGGAGGGAGAGCATGAGCAAAAGAAAGTGCCTGCGCTGCCAGCCAGGCTGATGTCCTTGTCCCACAAGGTTACGGATCCATTTTAGCTCAAATAATAATAATAAAAAGCCTCACAGAAGCAAGGGATTCATAAAACAAAATATGAGCTGGGTACTTGGCAGCAGCTGCCCACAGAGTGGGAAGAACAGGTTGAAGCTTGGAGGCAGAAAAGCTCTGTATCCCATTGGCAGCTCAGCAATCCCAAGGAACTGACAAGGTTTGTTATGGTGTGCACATGTATGTGTGCACATGTGCGTGAAGAGAGAGGTGACAAACCTGCTTTCTCTTTCCCTGCCTGCTTCACTAATGTTATTTCACATATTCAATCCCACATAACTGAGAAGGGCACTCAGACTGAGGAGCGTGCAGAACCCACATGTGAGCAAATACAGGTGAGAGCAGCTTGCCCCGAAATCTCCCCTGTTGTCCTACTGGCTCCAAGCACACTGCACGGGCACTGCAGAAATGCAGCTGTAACTACTACTGCACAGGACGCTTGCAGTGAGCATTTCTGTCCAATTTAGATGACAAACATTATGAAGTACAGAATAGCAAAACAGCCCACACCTGAAAGAGAAAAGTCTCCTTACTAGAATACAGAAAACTCTGTAGACTTGCAAATTTGGGATGAAATCCCAAGAGGCATGTGAATACTTCCAAGTGATAAATAAGGCCCTGAGGATTTTTTTGGAAAAAAAAACACAGCAATTTTACATTTTTTGTTCATACTAGGTGAGCTCTTATAATAATTACTATTTCTTTGTTGTAAGAGCAATGAACGATGGTTTCCTACATTCAGGGGTATGTTGCTTGTTAATTTCTAGTCTGTTAGGACAGACACTTAGATCAAGTTCAAAGGGACAGGGATGAATTAGGACTACCTGATACTTTGGAGGAGTCCATTGTCAATACATGATAAGTTAGCTAAAAAGAAGTGCACTGAATATGGTAGAAACTGAGCAAGTGTTGTTGAAAGATCTATTTTTCTCCTGATAGATGTTCTTAAATTAAAAAACAGAGTTAACTACGAAGGCTCAAAGCAGGACCTGAGCAGTCACGTGAGGCTCCTGAGTTTAATGCTCAGAGAGCAGAAAACAACACCACTGATCAGCATCCACATCAGAGCAGGCCATAATTGACTTTTGCCCATCAACTCACCAAAATCAGCAATTCAAAGCTAGAAGTAAAGAAGTGGAGCAAAAAGGAATAGAAAATAAGGACATATCGGAGATGCTTTCTGAAAGAAAACTAGCCATCCTTAGTCTATCAGTAATTTCTGAGCAAAATTATGAGAAAAGGAGAAATCATTACCTGGACTTGCAAAAAAGGACATCAGCTTGACGATGCTGCTGATGAAGCTAAACCACAATGAGGTGAAGGTGACAATTCTGGCACAAATTTGCAAAGAAATGAGTAAATTGATAATTTCAGCACAGCTGAAGGTCAGCCTTGAGATGCCAGGATGTGACCTTTAGAAGTGCTGTTTGATGTTGCTTTTTCAGCAATTACGGGCAAGTGGCAAAATCTGACTGTATTAGCAAATCTAGGCCAGAGAAGCAGTGAACTTCAGAGATGGATAACAGCAGGAACACATGATGCCGATGGATCCAAGGCAGCACTTGTTTCTTGTCTCCAGGCCAACTGCAACTGGAAATCCACCTCAGGCCCTAGGTCCAGAAGGATACCTTTCACCTACAGATCTCTTCTCTCTGATGACCAGCATCAGGACCTGAGATAATGGCATAAAGCTGCAGCAATGGACATTCAGGTTGGATATTAGAAAAAGGTTCTTCAGTGAGAGGATAATTGGGCACTGGCACAGGCTCCCGAAGGAACCAGTCATGGCATCGAGCCAGGTGGAATTTGAGAAATGTTTGGACACCACTCTCAGAAACGTGTTTTGAATATTCAGTGCTTCTGTGTGAAGCCAAGGAGCTGGAGTTGATGATCCTTGTAGGTCTCTTCCAATTCAATATTTCTGGGCAGCTCACGTGCTAAGAGAGGGCAATTTTTTCCTCCCACACTGCAGAACATGCTACAGGATCAAATACCAAAGTGTGCTTTATGTCCTGAGGAGTAAATTGTGCTAATGGGAGCATGCATGGGCCCAGACAGGCACAGTGCTGACCAGAGTGGAAAGGCAACACAGAAACTCCTATCAATAGTAGAGGTTCCTAACATTTGTGTCTTGATGTTACTCTGGGATGTGATAGACATGTCTTTGTAAGAGCAAAAATATACAGATTGCTTCACTGTTTTCAGTCCAATCAAATTAATTGGAGTGGAGGGAGAGATAAGAGAAGCAATAGGGAAGAAATGGGTTGGTGCTGTGATGGTGCCTCATGCTTGGACTGCACATACCCCAGTCCCAGACCCAATCAAGTAAGGTAGGCCAAGGAAACGTGGTGTGGCCATGTAAGCTCAGGGTCTGCCCAATGCCAGACCCCCTGCCTTTTCTTACACCTCTCCATCATACTGCTCCCCTGTCCAGTACCATGCTCTCCCTTATCCACCCCATGGGATCTGAAGGAAGCAGCATGGTGACTGCCATGCCCATAGATACATTGATTGCTTACTCCAAGCTGCATCCAGCTATTTATTTGATGTAGAAGCCTTCATGCACTCCCCCTCACCCCTCGCCTCCTTTCACCATCTGTCCATTTGCTTGGAAATCTGTTCCAACTGACCCCAAGCTGACCAGCACATCCCTCGTCCCTCCATCCTGCCACAGGCTCCTCTAGACGTGCCCAGCTCAGCTCAGGGGCTTTTCGCTGACTATGCAAATGCTGCCCAGCCAGCTGGTGTCTGCCTCCCAGAAACACATGTTCCAAAGCCCCCTGGACAGACACGGAGGGGGGGGACATGTCTCTGCATCCCGGCCCGGGGGCTGCGTGGGGAAAGTTCCTTAGCCAGGAATTATTTGGCAAACAGATGGGAGGAGGGAAAGGAGAAAGGCAAAATGGAGAAAGTAGGAGCATGTTGTGAGTGTGTGGAAGCATGGGTGCATAAGGTTGTCTGGTGAGCATGCTGGAGTGAGGATGGAGGTAGTGGGAGGGGTGTGAGGAAAGCATACAGATTGCGGGAGGCCAATGCTGATGATTTTATGGCCCTTTCCTCCTAATGACAGCTTATGCAGCATGCAAAGTGGGTTCTGATAGTGCAGCATAAAGGAGATGCAGCTGTCAGAGCCAAGCATCAGGCCCATGGAAATAGCCCCCCCAGAGAGGCACTAACACACAGCAAGGCCAGAAGGGCTCATTTAAATTCATCTGCAAGATCTTTCCCTTGCCCACCACCAAGCAAGTCACCAGCCACTTGCATCCTCTGGATCCCCATTCACATACAGGGAGAGAGTGAAGATGCTGAAGAGAAGCTGAGGATTTGGGGAGGGATTTGGGGCTGCACTAAGGATGGAAGAGTGCAGAAGAGCACTGCCACCACATCCCACTGCGGCTGGCAAGCACTACAGGGTGGGTATACACCCAGCCAGAAACCACCTGCAGGCAGCAGTCCGGCCCACCTAGCTGTCTTTGTGGGACAGAGCCTGTGGCACAGCCACTTCCTGAGGTGCTGGCAAGGAGCAGGATTAATGTGATGATGGCTGCTAGATCTGTGCCATGCATAAAGTGAAAGAAAGAACCGGAAAGAGAAGGACAGAGCATCTAGTGTGCCTCTCATGAACCTCCTTGGACCATGTGGCAGTGATGCTGCTCCATCCAAAGGCCAACACAGCGCTAGTGTCCCAGGCAGAAGGCTGGGCCAGTGCATTTTATCACATGGGGTTTGGTCTATCTTTCTCCTCAAAGTGCAGAAATGCCTTGCATTTACCTCCTTCAGGTGCTTTTCTTCAAGACTTCCAGCTTCTGAGTATTTACAGATAACATGGACAGGAAGACACTGAGCAGTACTTCACCATTCACATATCACTGCCTAGGCTTAAGAAAGATCAGGATATCTGCTCTCAACATTTAACACAATTCTCTCTTACAGTGGCAATTAAGACTAGAAAGAGCCAAGGTACCTCCCTTCCCAAACCTAAATTTCTGCTGTCACAACAGCAGCTCAGTCCCTCTGATAAGGACCCGCCGGGCTCCCTGGGAGAAGGCAGGATGGCAGCTCCAGATGTAGCTGACAGATGATGCTCTTCCTGGCCACAGGCAAGAGCTGTGGATGGTGAGCTGCCAACAGTAGCTTAAGGAAGAAATGCAGAGCACATATGTGAAAGAAACCACGAGGTAACAGCATTGATACAGTGCACAGGAGAACTGCTGGACACTGGAGACTTCTCCTTTACATCCTGAGCACAAGCGGCAATACTTTGTCTCTGAGTCAACTCTGATGGTAGAGAAAATGCCTGTTGTATGAAACAAGCCCAGAAAGTCCCACTTGCTTCTTCCCAGGGAAGTTAGCAGAACAGCATCCAAGGTAGCCAGAACTGAGTCTGTTTCCCAAAATGTATTCAGTGTGGGTAAAGGAGAGCCATCACCCAAGGGTGGAATGAATGGTCCTGCTCACATTCTGGTCATCTGGTCTGAATTTAAGAGTAGCTCCCAGCCAATCTCTGGGTTTTACCAAGAGCAAAGTGGGCAACGTGAATGGATAATGCCATTCCTTAGGTGTATGCGTGCTGTCACTGGTTTGGTGTAAGAAATAAAAACTTTTTTTTTAATAACTGAATAACTGGATTATGTTTACACCACAGCAAGGCCCAAGAAAGGCAAAACAAGGGGAAGAGCAGCTCAGCAGAAGATGGGAGCACACAGCCATGAGCTCACACTGCAGCTCTAGCACTCAGTGAGTGCAGGCTCCTTGCAGGTGGTGGGTCCTGAAGCAGAACTGAGTATTCACTTGGCCACGACCGAGGCACCTCCTCTCCTCCTGTCCCTCAGTGAGCTGGACACCATCCTGGTTGGGCTCTCTGGGCTGCAGGAGGCTGTGAGGCAGCATGGGCTGGGGGGAGTGCTGCACCTCGTGTCTCTTCTCCCTTTGTATGTACCTCCCGGTACGATTATTAAACGCGAATTACAAGTGATGTGACCCAAGCGATCTTTATTTCTTCTTTCACCAAGCGGTGCCTGCGGGGTCCTGATTCTGAATTCTGTTTCAATTACCGATGCCATTTTAACACAAAGCGGTTTCTGTCTGCAATTACCGGCACTGACGGCAGCGCAGAGACAGCTCGGGTGGCAGAACACAAAAGCTTGGCATCTTCCGCCTGTTTGGGAACTTTCATTTGCTGTGATTAAAGGCGGGAGGCGCGGGAGGTGTCTGCACACAGCAGTGTGCTCCTGGCTGTGGCACACCTCTGTGGCGAAGTCCCTGAGAAAGCAGCCCTCAGTACTCACCTCCACCGTCACTCGAAGGACTCCAACTGATGTTGCAGCCACGGTCTGCAGCCTGGCTGGCAGTTAACCCCATCGTGCCTTACACAGTAAGGAAAGTCTGCCAGTACTTCACACTTTTCAGAATACACTCCCTTCACTTACAGTTGAAGTGCATCCTCCTTTAGGCAGGAGGGTAGGAAATGCCACGTACATCACTGGCACAGTCTGACACAGGGATTGGTGAAGAGGAACCCCACATCCATTGGTGCTGGTACCAGGAGCCTCACATGGCTTCTGAAGTTGGCAATTACTCGAGACAATGGGGACTGCTCCCCATAGGCCAGGCAGCTGGACTTACGTGTTGTTCCAAAGCCAACAGCTCCAACAGAAAGGCATCCCCTGATTCCCAGCAAAATTCACAGCCGCTGTGGTTCTGACAGCTAAAGTCAAACACGGTGGAATTCAAAGCACGCACCTCTGTGCATCACTCCATGTGGCTCAGCTGTGGGCCCAGCTCTGCCCCAGGGAGCAGCCAGATGCACCCTTGTTTGTGCCCCAATCGCCTCATTTTTCTTCTGCTTTTTCTCTGGCTGTGCATCTTTGTCCTTCAGCCTCCTCTGCAAGCTCGTCGAGCTTGTGCAAGAGCCTCAAGCTTATTCTCATCATCCATTCCTTTTGCTTTGGAATCATAGAATCACTGAGGTTGGAAAAGACCTCTAAAATCACCTAGTCCAACCAGCAGCCCATCCCCACCACGCCCACTAGTCATGTTCCTCAGTGCCACATCTACAAAGGATGGTGACTTCACCACTCTCCCTGGCAGCCTGTTTTCAGTCCCTCACTTTTTCTGAGAAGAAATTTTTCCCAGTATTCAACTGGAATCTCTCCTGGCACAACTTAAGGCCATTATCTCTCACCTATATCCAGTCTCCAATGCTGCGATCTGCACTGTTCCCTCACTCCCCTTTCCCATGCCATCCATCACATACCAGCTCCTTTCCCCGTGCTCTTTATACTGTTCCTGGGGTTCCTGCAGACCCAGGAGCTGACTGTTGGTCCCGCTGGCTGCTGAGAGGTGCTGTCCATATTTGTTAACCTGCTTGTGCCTTCTCCCCTTGCCTATTCTCAGGCTTTGGGCTGAGAGGGGCCACGGTGCCCGGCAGCAGGATCTTGGGAGGTAGGAGTTGATGATTTCCAGAGCTCCCTTCCAACTTCTATGATTCTGTGATTCCCCACTGCCAACCCCAACACAGGGCAGCCCAACTACCGGCCCCATCCCTGGGAGCTGTCGGGATGAGGAGGGGCGATTTACAGCCTGGCTGTTGGGCGGCACGCGTGTTGTTTGTCACTCTGAGCGCTGGCACCTTGTTCTACCTGTGTTGCGCATGTTTTATTGGTGTTGAGCAGAGGGGGGCCAGAGCAGAGGGGAGTCTGGGAGGAAAAGCACTCAAGTGAAAAATGAACCAAGGCAAACGGGATTGAGAAAGAGAGAGAGAGAGGGAAGTGCAGGGGAAGGGGGCGAAGGGGCCAGAGTATAAAACAAAAGACAAATGTCCTCACTGGCAGCAGGGTTAGGGGAAAGAGGAGAGGAAAGAAGTGAGGGGGGCAGGGAGGGAAAAGAAAGAGAATAAAGACGGTGCCTCGTGGCCAGCACTATCCTAGTGGGATCAGGGATGCTCGTGTAGTCAGAAAAATAATTCTCAGCTTAACAAAGCAGGAAGAGGGGGGGCGGGAGAGGAGGAAAGCTACAGATCCAAATGGAAAGTGCCCCAGGGTGTCCAATCTGCTGGGTTTTGAAACAAAATCATTTTGCCTCATTCCCCTCCCTCCCCCACTGGGAAGCCGGCTCCTTCCTGTACCCCCACCACCACAAGGAGTGGGACCAGGCGGGGAGCAGGAGGTCTGCTTAGCATTGCACGTCCCTTCCATCCTTCTCCCTCAGTGCTAAACTTTCAAGACAAAAATCATAAAACGAGGTGCTTTGTTGGTGAGGCGGATTCAGAGATCTTCCTGTTAGGAACAAGAAAGGGAAGAGAGAGACAGAGAGCGAGACAGAGAGATAGCTGGATGGAGGGCTGGCTTTGTGCTTGCAACAAGCCACTAAAGGTGCATTTTTAATTAAATTTATACAAAATGTGTCAGTTTTATCTCTATGTTTCAAACCTGACTCTTTTCTATCAAAGTAAAGTATTGATCTTCACTGCCCCGAAGCTACCTGACTGAATTAAACAGAATAAATAGAAGAAGGACTGAAAGGGCTTAGAAACAACTGCAGAGAGGCGAATGTTTAATGGCTCCGCAGTCATTTGCTGCAATTAAAAAACAAAACCGTTTAGAGGGGCTGTTAACACCTTGAAGTCTGAAAATCCTCACTTCAAAAAAATCCCCAAAACAGCTCCCAGGCAAAACATTTTAATTGCCATAAATATTTCCAACCTCAGCCATCACTGGTGCACGCATGCATTGCACAGACAGACAAACAGACCCCTGAACCCAATGGGACAGACACCGTGCAGCTGGCAAGACACAGCTGTGCTCTGGATGGACACCTCCAGCCAAGGAAAGGTGCACACCCAGTATGACCCAGACACAAATCCACATTATATAAGCAAAAATACCACAGATAAGACATGATAAAAATGAATGTTCTAGACCCATGCATATATTCCAGGGCCATTTCCTAATGCAACAGAGCCACATAGAACACTATTCTCAAAGCTGGCCATAACCAATTGCATGTCATACAAGCCATAGGCATCCCACAGAGCTCTCTCTCTGCCTCTCATATCACAGGAAGATGTCGCAGACCCTGTGCAATAGTGGGTCCCACTTGATCACACACTAACTTGGGGCTTGTGGTGACAGTCTCTGGGACAGGTAGGCCCAGCAATTGCATTAAAATCCCTTGAACATTATGCAAAAGTGGCACATTTTTTGTTGTCTTAAAGCATTTACTACTGCATGACTCACCAAGGCCTTCCTGAATATTGCGTGCATCCCTCAGCATGGAGATTTTCCATCACTGCTCTGTGGTCCTACCAGGGTTGAGCTCAGCAGAAGAGCTTGATTTGGGGACAGCAGAAGGCTGAAGAGCTCTATCAGCTTTGAGCTTCCACACTGACAACTCATCCCTCTTCCTGGGCATTCCTGGGACAAAAGCAGCAGATTTATGGCAGGAAATTGGTTTTGCAGAGGATGCGTACAGATTTCTATCTCAGCTGGGGTACCATGAGCTGAGTGGTGTGCTGTGTTCCTCCTGGGGATGGTGTTACATACAGGTATTAGGAAATTTTACTTTGTGTATTTGAAAATCTGGAAGGACTTTCATAGCCTTTCCACTGAAAATCAAAATTAACAAATTCACTGGCCTCGTACAACATCCTGGTCAGTGAAGTAATGGGGCTGAGGCTCTGGAAGGCAGACCCTGGCTCTAATCTTTGTGAAGCGAAGACCATTCAATCCTCTGTATAGTGACAGACAAGGTCTTAAGATTCAGACACTAAAGGTGTGAAAGCCACGGAAATGAATAAGAGCATCTCTATGGGGCACAGAGTATTGGAAGGAGCAGCACCAACAGTGGTTTAAATGAGCCAGCTCAGACCCTTGAGGAAGAGCCACAGCACCCAGCTGGGCAAGCCCAGGGTGCTCTGCATCCCTCTAGGTTAGATGGAATTTGCTGTCTGGACTGCTTTTGTGTTAGCTCAGGGATAGCTGTTACTATGCATTTATTTAGTTGGTTACCAAGCCATCTGCACAAAGAACCCCACAGGCCCCAGGGAGATAGATACTGTATTCTGCCTTTGGCTTTGGAGCTTAAAGAGTTGAGAAAGTTACTTAACTTGAACTAGTTCTTTGGCAGCCTCCCAAGGCACTTTTCTGGCTTTGTGGGCAGTTCTGCTGATCGGGCACTGATCAAAGCAAGCCCTCAGCCTCTCACGCGGGCTGTAAGCCCTTCTTTTTTGGCTGATGCAAAATGGCCCACAACTCCAAAGAAGGTGCCCCTTGTGATTGCCACGCCTAAGACCACCCTGAGAATCTGTCTTACTCGGATCTGCGGGACGATTTCTGCTGCAGGAGCGGGGTCAGATAATAAAAGCTCAGAGCAGCTATTAGTGCACCATTCAGGCAAGTGGACTCCGTTTTCTTATCTTTCAAATATTTTGTTCAACAGTGAGTAATTATCACTCAGTGCTCTCAATAACTGAATATAAACCAGCCAAACACTGTAGTTTATTTTCCAGCGTTTTCTTGAGTGGAAGAAAAGTGAGGAAAAATATTTTCTGGGGGTAGCAGGAAAGCATGCAACAGCATGACTATCACGATGCACAGCTCCTGCCTGCCACTGTTAAAGAACCCTGTACAGGATCTTCTATGTCAAATGTGTGGCCTGCATTGCTGCAGCTGCTTAACCAACACCTGACCTGCAGGTTCATGGCAGCCAGCTGAAACACTGAAAAGCACCAGTGGCACAGGCACAGAAAACAACATGCTCTGCCCAACACAATTTCAGAGCCACACTTTCAAGTGAACATTGGGAAATTCTGCCCTGTACTCTTCATGGGCTCACAGCCTCTCAGGAGTGGAGCAGTCCGACAAATCTGAGCCACATTCTGTCATAGAGGGTACATACATATCCAGTCACACTGCAGCATGTGCACCTGAAATGAACTGTTTGGGAACAAAGGAATGTGCATTTTGAGCACTAAGGTTGAGTACTCCTGCTGCTCATGGTCAGGCTCCCACTGCCGCACTTCAGAGCATTCTGCTTTGTTACGGACCCCTGATTAACACTTTCTAAGCATTTCAGCCCACACTCCGGTTATTTTACAGACTGCAACGAATGCAGATTTGAGTTTATGGGTTCATAAAAGTGTAAATTAAGTCAACAGTTTTTCCCCAGCCTATTTGCACAGCCCTTCCTCCAGTGACCTGCTCCTTCAGACAACACAAATATTTCAGCTACCTGAGCATTTTTAACAGGCCAGAAGCAGAGCTGTGCCCCAGCACACAGTGCTGTGGCAGGGTGGGATGATCTGTGCAGCTTGTGATTCTTCCAGCCTGGACTCCCCCATCTCCCATCTCTGGGCTGTGGAAAACACTGTCACCCAGCAATTTGCCCCTTTTCCTGCTTGCTGCATATCACCGGTGTGATCAGTCCTATCTCTGCATGGAGGAGAGGCTGGCTGACCAAATTTCTTTAATTAAAAGAAAAAGGATCAAGTTTATCCCAGATAAGCAGGCAGGATTAAAACAGACAGAAAGAATAGACAAGAGGCAGCTGTCAGCACTCCAGCCGATCCAACATGATTATTAATAATGATAAGCGGGAGAAGAGGGCTAATAAAGGGATAATGAAGTAGTCCTGAAATGACTGGAGATGGAGCCCGATAAGGGCACACAGCCCAGGGCTGCTCAGGCCCAGTGAGGTTGACTGCAGATCATCCCACTGGGAGAGGGCACCTAGAGGAGAGGCTTCACTCCTCCAAGGGCGTAATGGCAGCAGAGCGACAGCCTTCCTTGGGAGTAGTTGTATCCCAGGAGCGAGAACTGCCTGTAGGTTACACAGGGCACGAAACACAGACAAAGGGCAGTGTGGCCTGTAAGCAATATGGTTCATGCACCTGTAAAGGCAGATGCAGATCCTGGACATGGCTGACAGTCACTAGAGTGAAAACAAGGCTGGAAAAGTTACTTGCTGGGAGCCATCAGACCCGTGACATCCGCTAACAGCAAAGTCTTTCTCTGTGCTCTCACTGAGGAGAGGATCAACCCACCTACTGAGATGCTCTGCAAAAGTGGGAAACAAGGATGGAGAATGAGGACCAGGTACCTCAGAGCAAGCACAGAACAGGCAGCTGAAGAGGGAGGGTCTGGTCAGTGAGCACTATACGAGGAATCAGGGCTGTTTTGGACAAACTGGATTTCTTCTACTCAGGTTGCTCTCTTTCCTATCCAAGCATCTCCTTTCCTCCACGCCTACAGCATTTCTCCCTTCCAGAGACAGGAATGCTCCAGCCCCAGGCTGTGCAGCAGCGGCTGTGCCCAGCAGGACTGGTAGGGAGCAAGGCCCAAGCGAGGAGCGGGAGCTGGGCCCCAGGCTGCTGCTACTCTGGGTCAGCACAGCAGCTGCTGGGAGCATATGCCATGAATTAATTCCACTGTCCCTGAGATGCTCTGGTGAGAGGAGCAGCAGCACCTTTCCAGCTTATTAACATAAAGCCCCCCCCCCCAATCATTTTGCCACACTTAACAAAACAGTTAGAGCCCAGAATCACAGAATCACAGAATCATGGAATGGCCTGGGTTGAAAAGAACCACAATGATCATCTAGTTTCAACCCCCCTGCTATGTGCAAGGTCACCAGCCAGTAGACCAGGCTGCCCAGAGCCACATCCAGCCTGGCCTTCAATGCCTCCAGGGATGGGGCATCCACAGCCTCCATGGGAGCCTGTTCCAGTGTGTCACCACCCTCTGAGTAAAAAAGCCCCTCTAAGTGCTTCCTGGCCAGCAGGCAGGCTCCTCAGTGGAGAGTTGATGGACTTGGCTTTTACTCAACTTTTATTTTCTACATGCTTTTCCAGAGCTGTAGTCTCTGCCCTGAAAACCCTCTCACTTCCCCAACAAGCTGTACTCTAAGAAGGCATCTCCTTTAAATCTATAAATATTGTATCTATTATTATAAGCAAAACCAAAGATTCCTAAATATGTTAGGAGCTAGAATTTATTTTTATTTGTGCATTTCCTTTATTCTGATGAGGCTCACAGTTTGCCCTGAAAAGACCACTGAGCGCTAAGCCTGCAAGGGACTCTCTGGGGCAGAGCTGCTCACCTAGCCTGAGCGCCAGCAGAGCCCTCTGCAGACACCCAGAGCAACTCACTGTGCTAACCCTGCTGCTGACAACACACTGACGAGTCTGCAGCTCTCCCTCAGCCATGCAGGGCCAGAGCAGAACAAGAAGCAAGCAGGACAGAAGATCTCCACTATCTTCAGACAGAAGGCTGGGAACAAAAACACTCACTAGGTCTACAAGCACTGTATTTGGGCACACTATTGCACACCACTTTACCCCTCTGTGACGCGAGTCTGTGGACACTGAGATGCTTCAAAGGATGGCTATACAGCCTTACTCACCAAGAGTTAGCAAAGGTACTTACATCTGTTTCTTTTCAGCCAGAACAGTAACAGGAACAGATTTCAATGTGACATCACCAGGGCCTGACTGCGAGAGGGCACAGCTCAGACACTTCCCAGCACCGCAACCAGGCGGACAGTGGGAAGGGCTCTCTGAGGAAGGCCGAGAGCCAGACAGCTTACCTTCCTTCCTCCAGCTGTGGAAGGAATGGGAAAGATGTGGAAACAAGTCTCACCCTATTAAGTTTATTTAAGAAAATTAAAGATACAACTTGTTCACGGTGCACATAAATACCTGAGCAAGTATCTGACAGCATGATTTAACAGGGAAGGTGAAAGCATAACCAGATACAAGGAACAGAAGATGAAACAAAAACAGAGCCTAGAAATAAAGCAGATTTTGAACCACAAGGGCAATTATCTGCTGGGATAACTAACCAGGGAAAAGACAGGAGAAGCTCAGCCACATCTCACTGAGCTCTGCTATGGCCTGTATCATAGCAGGTCAGACTACACATCAAAGCACCTCATTTTTCCTTCTCTCCAGCCTCTTCATCAGCACCTGCTCTGTCCTTAGTTCCTCCAAACATTATACATACTGTTCCCAAATCATTCATCTTCTTCATTCCTCTTGCCCCTCCCACAAACCCTGCTGGGACTTCAAGTGCCCTCCTCCCCACACCTGCCTAAAATGGCGTCCCAAGGCCCTCCGCGCTCCTACCTGTCACCATCTCCAGGAAGATCTCTGAGCATCCAATGTCCCTCCCACTTCTGTTTCAAGGGTCTCCAGGGAGATCAGTGAAGTCCTCAGAGGCAGGCAGTGCTCTGCCTTCCTCGATAGAGGCAGGACTGTTGGAATGACATGCAGCTGCAGGATGAGCAATGGGTTGAGCACAGCCTCTACCACCCACATCCTGCAGGCCGCAATCCTAAGTACTGCCTGGCTTTCCTCTCTTAATGCTCCAATTGTCAGTAATGCCACCTCACTAAGTTTCTAAATAAACTTCAACATGTGGTACGTCACAAGTCACAGATCAAACCTCAGGCTGGACAGCCAGAGAACTTGGATTCATAGCTCATCCACTCCTGTGCCTCAAGGCTGGGCATCCTCAGCTTTTGCGGTCACTGGTAACTGGCTGACATGCACTGAATACCAAGATACCAAGCAAGCAGCTTAGAGGAGCCTCAGCTCAAGCAGAACAGAGAGAACTCACACTAAACTAACTACCGACTGTATTTGAGAGAAGAGAGCCTCTGCTTTCTCTGTGATCTTTGGGTTGTGCAAAGATCACTGTGCAAATCTAACCCGAAGCCTAACCAGTTTCTCCCACTCTTTACCATTCTTTTCCCCACACAGTCTTGTTGGGATTGTCTGATATACCCAGCCACTTTAGTTTGTTTTCTCTTTCTTGGACTACAGGAAGAATCCTAAATTCTCTTTGGCCAAGGGCCACAGATGTCAGAGAAAAAGACACTGGTCTAGCTGGGAAGTTTCTGTTCACACCAGAACAGGTTTCTCTGCTCAGAAAAAGACCTCAGGGGTATCCTCCACATGCTAGCCCCAAGGCTTTCGTCTCATCTACTTTTCTAGTTATAGGGGAGATTCCTTGATTTTACAAACATAGCATCTCGTTGAGACAGCTTCTTCTCTCTTGCTGGTAGGTTTTTTTTTGGCTACCAACTCTGGTCAGAAATTTTGCAGAGTACTGAGCTCACCATGAGTTGTTTCTCCTGAACTTCTGTCAGTACAAAAGAAAGAATGCAGTGCTCCATAAGACCTACAGAACAAGCTAAGAAAAGCAGCACAACAAGCCTTTTGCATAGCACCTGCACTGCACCCCAGAAGTAAGGTTCTCCAGTGGGACAAGGCTTTGAAGGACACTGGCTTCAGGTAAAAGTAATACTATTGTTTCCTGCAAATAATGACCACAGCTCTATGGGGATAGGGCATTAACAGCTAAACGGATTTTTTTTAGGTGACAATGAGAACAGGTTACTTGCTTCCAAGGAAACACACCAGGGAGTTAGCTTGTTTCAGAGCAGCAGGCTTCATTTTTTCATGTATGGAATGAGCAGTATTTTCTTTGCAAACTACCTACTGCCTGGAGCTAACTCCATTCAATATGTGATCTCATCTGACTGCAGAAGCTAAGCAGCGTTAGGCTTGGTCAGCCCTTAACTGGGATACCTCCAGGGAAAACAAAGAAAAGGTGCTGTAAGAAGCAGTACTGGCAGTTTAGTAGATGATATTCTTCCTCTCAATCAATACAGAGGTAAGGACCCAGGGCAAATGTTAAGCCAGCAAGGGATGACACAAGCAGGTGGATGAGACGTAAAACAGACATCCTGACAACTTGTGGCATCTGCTGTGGGAAGATGATAACCTAGATGTCCTAGGCAAACAAACAGTACCAGCCTAAGCTTCTCTCGTAGCCATCACTGAAAACCACACTCCATTGTTTGACTGTGTAAGACGGTCTCCCAGAGAAGCTACATTTTGGTTGAAGAAAGACTGCCCATTGCAGTTATCTGTAAAGGTGCTGCAGTAAGGTGACAGTCACTGATCACAAGCAAATAATTTATTGTGTTTGTAATTCTTAATCTCTTTTGAGAATAAAGAGTCTTGCTATAAAATATCCAAAACTTCTCCTGAGCCAGTTTTCCTACAGAGCAAGCTCTATTTATTTCCATGTCTGAAATATATTCTCAAATACAAACAAGTGAATAGAAAATTAAAGTGCTAAATTATTTACAGGCAATGTGTATACGAGGAGATAACTGGTGTATCAGTGCTCTAGGGTACACTGAGGTGGTCCTCTCTCTCAGACTGTCCCACGTCCCACTCAGTTATTAGTTCTGAGGATACCTCTGTGAAGAGATGGTCCCAGTCCCAGCAGACATCATCCTATCAAGAGGAAAAAGACAAACATGCTGCAAATTTAACTGATAACTCCCAAAAGTCTCTGAATGATGACCCTGCCAGAGAGGAAGGCATATATTTCGTAGACTAGGATAGAAAACCTAGAGAGAATGGAATATGAATCCATGTTACAATTTAAAGATTTTGGCAGAATTAATCATGTTCCCAAATTCAGTAAAGCCCACACTGTTAATCTTAGGTACCCTCAAGAAGAGTGTAAGGAGACAAGAATCTTCCACCCTTCTACTGAAGCACCTGCAATTCTGGGCAGTAGAAATCCTTTGTTTCAAGTCCTGAGCTACTGCTTATACACTTATACTGAGGTTCTTCTGCCTTGCTTTAAAACAGCCCCCTGCCCTAACCCTAAATGCTTCCTTTGTTCCCCTGTAGCACTCTGCAGAACCATCTGGAGCCCACAGTGGCTACCAAAAGACTATACAATGCAGCAGTTTCTGCAGGGATCTGTGACAGTACGAGGCCCTTTACTAGCTCTTTCAAACTGAAGGAAGTCAGTCACAGTGATGCCATAATCTCACACACACAAACTTTTAAAATAATCTGCTGGGGAATTCAAACCTCCATCAGCTTGAAAACCAGCTCCTCTTCATAGGCTCCTCCTCAAGTCCCTTTCTTCTACCCCAACAAAAGCTTATTTTCTAAGTACAGTCTGAGACATAAGCAGCTTTAAATTCATTGGTGAAAAACTCACCTCCCGTAGTTCATGTTCTGGAGCCAAGACTTTGGTGAGAAGCTTCAGGTCAACCTCTCCATCCTAAGAACACACACAATCACAGTCTTACAGACACAGAGAAAGCAGACACCATCTTTTCACCAGAGAGGATGTTGCTAAAGATACAGACATAATATTTTGCCCCATACATGACACAGACTTTCTTTAGGACAGCAGCAGGTACCTCCTCACATGAACAACAGGCACTATACATACAATATTTGCAGACGCTCACAAGCCTGAAAAGCACACTGCAGAGAGGAAAACACTTGCAGGCAGACTGGAAGGTGCTTGAATGACAGGGCAGTGTATTTTATGCAGCTGAGTATCACAGACAAAAATGGAAAACTGGAAGGAGAGGGACTTGCAACGGTCACTCCACATCAACATCCACCTACCAGAGTCTGAAAGGCAGCATACTTCATAAGATCTTTGTCCAAGTCATGGTAGGTCAACACTCGGTTCACCTGCACACTGCAAACAGAAAGGGGCAAAATACACCCCTGATAAGTGGAAGCACATCAGATGAGACGAACAGTGGCTTGAAAAGTAGTGTGGGGACATCCACCTCAAGTATCTACATTGGGTGATGAGGATATTGGGATGGTTGTCCAAGAACAGAAGAACATCTCATTCAGCAAATTAAAAGGCACTGACAAATCTGAGAGCCAGACTGATCACATGTGTTAAAATAAGATATGGAACAACCAGGGACTCCTTCAGAGAAGCTGGCATGCCAGAGGGAAGATTCATAAGCCACATGCAAGGGCCAGAAAGAAAACAGAAAGGCAATGAACATTCAAACAGCCCAGATACAGATACATCCAGCACGTAACAGCCAAAATGCCACTCCCATCTGGGAAGTAAAGCACACTCTAAGAGTCCCACAGTGCAAACTATAGAACAGCGAAGACTTTGTGATTTCCATCTCTCAGCTATATTTCAGCTATCAAATGCAATTTCTTAAAGTGCAGTCTCCAAAGATGAGCAGAGGTATTGAGCAATATAATGTCCTGCCAAACTTTCTTTTGCATGTTACTTAGTACTATAGGGAAGATTTGTATTAATTTATCTTCTATGTATGCCCATGAAAATTATTTATCTTTTATTGCAGAATGACTATTGAAACAGGGAGAAGAGATGGGATTATATAAAAGAGAGAAAACAAAAAAACAAACTCTGGTGAGAGACAAAATCTTTTTTAATTTACTGCTATGACATGTCATTTATTTTTATTAACAGCTACTTAGTTACGACACCTACTCCGTACTTGCAAGAGAGGCATCTGTGGTCATCCAAAGGTGAACAGAAATCTTACCCTGTGATCTTCAGAATAGATCCAACAGGAGAGAAGACTTAAAAGTAACAAGAAACTTAACTCCAAAACTTAACTTTCTATTTTTAAAATGTACTAGTCTCCGATGAGCTAATCTCAAGACTTCTGTGATATACCTACAGACCGTATTGTGCTTTGCAAATTAACTAAGACCTTGAGTGAAAAGAATATCCTGTGGAGGGCAAAGCAGAGTGCAGTCAAAGTGTGTGTGATAATACATGTATATTGGAGGCATTTGTCACACAGGCAACCTTAAATTAAGCAACACCTCTCTTTTCAGAGTTAGATTTTGCAACATCAAAAGCGTTGTTCTAATGTAGTTTTTGCGTATACAGAGAGAAAATGCATTAATTACTGTCTCTATGCAATAGGAAACAAGTTTGCACTGTTCAGCCTGGAGCCCCACTGTCACAATGCAGAGCATCAAATCCTGCTGAATGACACTGCCACTGACATCCACGGGACATGAGATAAGATGGAATTTAATTTCACCGCACATTTCACACAGCCGATGTGAGCCTCAAGAGCACTCTTACCTGGGTGGGGCTGCCACCTGCATGGCCAGATCTTCCTCCTGGACTTCCTCTAAGTCAGGGATCACAGGAATATCTGCAATAAGAGAAAACAGCGTTTGAAGATAACCTTTTAGCTGAAAGAATCTGGCCATCATCTGAAGACTGGTAAGAATTTGCTTCCTATGAGATACGTTGTCAATTGCTCGGCTCAGCTCAGACACATAGAATCTGCTAGAAATGAGGTGTGGAGCATAAAGTGGCAGAAGCCATGTGAATGAATCTGCATGCTGAAGGAGCTGCTGGCTGGGCTGCGGACTGAGCAGAGGCTGTGACCTTCTGGGTGCCTGAAGGAGGAAGTGCTGGTGGTCCATCTGACACTAAGACTAGGGAGGATGCACCAAGCTGTAATGTCACAAATTTTTTTGTGTCTTCCAGAGTGAACCTGGAACGGCTGATAGGTGTCACTAGATATTCCCAGCATGTTGGTTATGGTTACTCCACCTAAAAAGAGGAAGAAAAAAAAAAAAAGAAAACGGAGGTGAGCAGGAAAAACTGGCTGCGCACTGCATCTTGCTAGAAACCTGAGAGATGCTGTGCCCTCAGATGGCGGAGATGCCAGTGGTTGGCTCTAGGAAGAAGTTTCACAAGCACAAGGTGGGATCAGAGCTGGCCCTCTTCTGCTGGAGCAGGCAGGTTGCTCCTGCCTCTGCCAACAGCACAGCAGGCAGCTGGGCCTGACTTTGCCCAGCGTTGCAGCCCAGGCTGAGATGAATATTCAGGAGCTGAAAAGACGTCCCCACCCGTGGCGGCCAAGGCTCCGGGCAGGGTCTTGCTGAAAAGCCCCTTGTCCGGCCGCCTGTCAGAGCTCTGCAGGCTCTCAGCTGCCCTCTCTGCCCAGCATCCCCTCAGCATCCCTGGGGCTCACCGGCTGCTGGGGCAAGAGCAGCCCTGGCCCAGCTGCGGGAGGGCACAGGTCAGCACAGGCCTCAGTGTGGCGGTCATTCGGCTCTGGCCACACAGTGGGATTTCTCACTAATTGGCTGCCTGGCGGAGGGCTGAGCGGGACAGCGGCTGCAGGAAGAGCCAGACCAGGGCAAGCGGAGGTGACAGCTTGGATGATCTCGGCAGAGCTGTGCCTGCGAGCTCCCCAGCTGCCTGAAGAACAAGTGCCCGTAAAGCAGCTCTCTGAGTATGGCAAACTTCTCAAAGACATTTAAAGGAAAACTGCAGCAACAGGCCCCCAGGATGTCCCTTAGAAGGCAAGAAATGCCTCACCAGTGTGTTACCATGCCTTTGGGACATATCTGTCCCCCCCCGCGTGTAGAGACAAGAGCCAGAAGAACCTGCTACCCCACTGGCCCTTCTATGCAGAGGCTCCCAGCTCAGGGTAAAGCTTGCAATAAAATGCAACCACAGGGTAACAGCATCTCTGTGGACAGAGACTGACCCGTGGAGATAACTGCTCAGTGACAATGTGGGAGAAAGTTCATGTACATAACAAAGACCAAGGAGGGAACAAACTAAGGTACATGTGCAATGGGAGGATCAAAGCACTGCACAGAGTTACCCTGCCAGGCTTTTGCTTCTGTTTATTTCTTTCTGCACTAGAGAAAACTATAAACTTAGTGCTCTGAGCTGCACCTTCCATTTGTGCAGGTTTCCAAAGAGTCCTGGATTTGCCAGTGCTGATTTTATCTCATTGCCATTGAATTCTATGGAGAGATTCCCAAACTCCTTGCTGAGCGCTGCCTCCACTCTGTATTACCATCATGAAGGCAATCACATAGAAATTCCTTTGAAAAGAAATTATTTTTATAGGCACTTTGAAAATATTGCAGACAGAACTTGTGGAAATGCTCTGGGGGCTCCTGCCAGCCCCTCCAGCAAAGGGAACCACGTGAATGTTCTCACTGAAAAGTGCCAATGATTTTGTCCATTTCTAGGCACAGGCAATGCTCCTTAGGGCTGTTAGAGACTCTCAGGAATCAGAACAAAAATATTGCAAGCTATTAAAAAAAACCAAAAAGCTCCCCAGGCCAGTTGCTATCAATGGCAAATCAGGCCTGAAATATTTGGGTCCTTGTTTTACTCATAACTTCTCCTACCCTCTGCCAATATCCACAGTGCCACCTCTCCACAATCCCCCTCCTTCCTCTCTTCTTACAGTTCACAAAGTGTCTCCTTTTTCACCTTCATCACCAACTAGCCAACCTTCCACTTGCCCAGGCTCCTGCTCACTATTTGCACTTCTTAGCGCATACATCTCTTTCCAACAGGCTCTAACAACACAGTTAAGTCATGGCACTATGCCTACTGTAGGGAACAGAAGAACCACACCGGGCTGCAGTGCTGCAAGAATACAGACATATGCTTTATTTTTAATATTGCCAGCTACATTTAATATTGCAGCTAACGCTGCAGTGAGATGACTCTGATATAACATTGATACATACAGAAATGCTCACAGGACCACGTTCTCCCAGTCTCATAGTGCAGCACTCATACAGAAATGGTTCTAGCCATTTCCAACAAGACTACCTTACAAACTCCTACTGCTATCTACGCAGCCTTCTGCAAGTGATCTCCCCCAGACAGAACTCCTCCAAATTTCCATTTCATACGACAGATAAAACTGCCAGAATGAACGTGCTCCTAGAAGCAGCACTCAAGTCCCCCTGAGAGAGTATCTCAATTTCATTTTAGCTGAAGAGAGAGCAGAAGAGGTGGACACACGTGCCAGGTACTGCATCACCAGCAGAAGAAATGGTATGCCCATGATGGAGGAGATAACATAAAGCTCAGTGCCTACAGTGACAGTAAAGAGGATTGGGTGAGACTTCCCTTTATTGCTCAAAATGACTGGGAACGAAATAAAAACAAAGCCTTTCTCATGGATTTTTCAGCCTATGAACAAGACACTAGTTTCAAAAACCGACAGAGATACAAAATACTGAGTGAGCATCAAATGCTGGATTACATCACTGCAGATTCCCCTCCATCCCTCATATAATAGCAAGCAGGAGCAAACTATCAAAGAATGAAATTAAAATGAGTGCATCCACACAGAGGTTAGGGCAGGAGACACCAGTACAAGTGTTGGCTAACAGGGGAGTTGTAATATACCCTATCAAACTGAATGCCTCAGAACATCCAAGTCCAGAGCATAATTAAGAGCAGTATTTTTATTACAATAGCTAGACCAAATGAGGTCTTACACTATAAGAGTTCCATAGCTAAGTTATGACAAGACACTGCCAGCATGAGCAGAAGAGTGCGAGCAGTAAAATGAAGAAACAGGGGAAAGGCTGCATCTGGGTAGCCAAACAGTAAACAAGGAATAGCAGTTTTTAAAGTGACACACAAAGCAGGGTTTTGTGCTCATGACAAAGAATGTGCAGCAATCATCACCTCTTCTGCCCATTAGCAAAGAGGTTACTGATGACTAGAACAGATAGCCACAAGCAGGAGATGGAGGCATGACTACTAACTACTGCCCAGCTACACCTGTAAGTTATCAAGTTGCACTGCCCCTCCTAGGAGCTTATTTTTTGGTTTAGTAGCAACACCTGCAGGCTCTCATCGCAGTGAGATCTGGTCCTAGCCCCACAGAACTCAATGCTTTGTTAGAGACAGACAGAATTTGTTCAAGGTCAGGCAATAAATCAGAGCTGTACCTAGAAACCACGTCCCAAGTCCAGCCTACAGTTGTTCAGTAAGGTGGCTGCCACGTCTCACCGGGCTGCTTTAAATCACCTAAGCCTCACACCCAAGATCCCAACACCCAAAAGAACGTCTCCATCTTGCTTCATCTGATTAACTTCCACCAGCTGGGTGCGTATTTCCAATGCCAGTTCAGAATGGGCACTTTTGCAGTCAGAATGGAGCTCTCCTCTCTTCCCATCCACTGCCATATCCAGAGAACAAAAAGGGCAGTGGCTGCTGGAACTGGCAGTCCCCTGCCACTAAGCAGGCATAAGAATGAAACTAACTTTAGTTTAAGTTGCTTGCTCATAAAATGTAAAAATGAGATAATTACAATATCTCTGCTGCTGCAAAACTTTGTTTTACTGAATGCTGTTACCTTCTGCATCACGTTTGGGGAATTTTAAACAGGCAAATGGAAGAAGGTCTGATTGAAGATGAAGTTAAGTGAAAGAAATTGGTCTCATTTAGCACATGACAGGATTCATCTGTGTTCTCAAGTCCACTGAGGTAGCATCATGGGCGTTTCATATTCATGAGCTGCTGCGACACTGTGTCCCCTCATTTACAAAGCACCGTGTTCAGCAAATTCTGTCCCTGTAGACACACTGTGCATTTCATGGTCTTGTCAGAGAGACATCAAACACTTCAGTAACCAAATACCAGAAAATGGCTTTAATTAGCACATCTCAATGCAATAAATAATTTTTCTCTCTAAGTAGAAAAATGGAGAATTAAAAAAAGAAAAGAAAAAAGTGGAAAGCAACAGGCAAAAAAAAAATCTTCAAAAAACCATAAGGAATAAGGGACACATTCAGCCTCTGCTGAACACACAAACAAGCTTGAAGGCTTTTGGAAGCTTTCTCAGGAGAGCAGCAGGCAAATGGAGAGGATAAAGAATACTTCTTTGGATGTTGAGACATTAATTTCATAGGGATACCTTTCCCTTACTGAAATTGCCCTAGGAAAAGGCTGATACTGAGCAGTGTACCTTTCAGCCAGCAGGGAGATGAAAACAGGAGGGTGAAAAGCAGGTGGTACTACAGCTGCTGGGGCAGTCTTAAAAGCTGAGGCAAGCAGAAGATAATCTGAGGTTCTCATGTTCCAAAACATCCCTCTGAGAAGTGTAATGGCATGACCTAGGCAGCTGAAGGGAAAAGTCACTCTCTGGTCTGAGAGGATTCATAGGACCTAGATGGGATGGGTCGTGCAGCAGATTCAGCAATGACCCTCCAGCCTTGCTTTACAGATGCATTAAACAAAATCATTTTTTTCTTCAGCCACCAAGCTCTGATGATACTGCTAGCTAGATGGAAGACTAGCTGGGAGGTTGGGTGGTTCACTGAGACACCCTACTTCCTTGGATAGCATCTCACACAACAGTTTGCTGGACACACATCAGCCATATTTGTTATACTTCAAGGCTGCTGTTGTCACAAAGCCTCAGTTTTGATCCCTGGGAAGCATGAGGAGAGAGAAGCTGCTGCAGTGCAACCAGGGCACCAAAAAGCCACGTCAAATGAGTCATTGAGCTCTGTGCAGGGCTTCAACAGGTGGCAAACAATGGCTTATACTGTGCAAGACCAGATACTAAAGGCTTTAAAGACAAGGAATCTCTTAACGTATAGGTTCTTCACCAGCAGAGGACAGGAGAGACAAGAGGCCAAGATCAGGACCTGGAATCCAACATATTTCTGAGGTTATCTGCATCTACAGTGGCCAGACACCTCCTAGCATTTACCCACAGTCCCTGACAGAGCACTGCACCCGCCCTCCTTTCTGCTAACACCGATTTTTTTCTTTACACAAGTTGCTCTTTGCTCCTTTGCAGTATTCCCCTGCTGAAACATACTCAGGAGATGGCAGGGCAGCAGATGAGAAGGCATGAGGTTCCCTGAGAGGGTTTGCTGAACTCAGAAATACAAAACTGTCCTCAATAACACTGGAGATGAGTGATTTTGTGCTAGAGTGTTAGTGTAGCAGAGAAAGAAGCTTCTCAAACGCTCCTGTGGATCTATGTTTGGGAGCAAGCGTATCTGATTCTATTTCATCCTCTTCATGTTATGCTGGAAAAACAAGACAAACTACATTTCTTTTATGCTAAATCCTTAGGTTTTTTATTTTTTTATATATATTTATTAAAAAATGCCTCTTTGATCGGCAGCACCCATGACATTTCCACATCCAGCAACTCCTCAGAAGCCTCCCTCCCTCCACACAAGGCCACCGCTGCTGACAGCTAGCCTGGTTTGATCAGAGCCACTCAGAATCGGATTTTCATAAGACAGATGAGGAATCTTACTGCTGCTCTCTCTCATATCAGATGAGAAACCGAGGGGGAGGGGGGACGGGTCCTGAGGGAACGACACTACAATCAAGGGCTACGTGGTTCTCTCTCTGTCCCTCCACTGCTGCAATTTTCAAAGGAGCTTGCCTCAGGCAGTTTTAAATGATGGTGTCTCAATTCTGTAATCATCTTTCAAGAGCTTTTTCTTAAAGGGTATTTTAGGTAAACCTAGTCCGTCAACTACACTTATGGACTCAGCAATCACAGGACCAACATGACTGTGTATCCACCATACTGCAGAATACAGTGACAGAAGATGCTTACCCAGTCCTTTATTTTCAGCCCCAAACAAGCTGTGCTCACTCCCTTGCAATTAAACTGTCCACTGCCCCATGACAAGAGGTCTGAGTTTGCCCTTCACTGACCTTGTGCAAAGACTTAAGGCAGTGCAGTAGGGAGCAGCAAGTGAAGGAGATAGGTGCATTGACAGAACCACACACAAAGTCATAGCACAGAATCCAAGAAACATAGCAGTCACTGTCACTCTGCCTTAGGCCCCTCTCTTCAGACCCTCACACAAGCTCCCAAACACCATGTTTTTCACTCTGTATCCATTGCAACTCATGCTCAATGCTTATAGCCCATATAGCTCTGCCAAACCTGCTGGCTCTCAAGCCTCTGAAGAACTCAGTCCCTAACAGTTCCCGCAGATTCATAGAATCAGAGAATCCTTAGAGTTGGAGGGGACCCTTAAAGGTCATCTAGATTAACTGTCCTGCAAGGAACAGGGACATCCACAGCTAAATTGGGTTGTCCAGGGCCTGATCCAGCCTCGCCTTGAAAGTCTCCAGGAACCTCCTCTCATCTTACCTCAGCTCTAGGCAGCCTGTTCCAGTGCCTCATCACCCTCACTATATAAGATTTTTTCCTTACATCTAACCTAAATCTACCCTCTTTAAGCTTGAAACCATTTCCCCTTATTCTATCACCACAGACTCTGCCAAAGAGTCTGTCCCCATCTTTCCTGTAGCCTCCCTTTAGAAACTGAAAGGCTGCTCTCAGGTCTCTGTCTTCTCCATGCTGAACAGTCCCAGCGATTTATCCCATCCTCACAGGAAAGGTGTTCTATCCCTTATACCATTTTAGCGCTTCTTTTCTGGATGTGCTCCAGCAGGTCCACGTCTGTCCTGTACTGAGGACTCCACATCTGGATGCAGTACTCCAGGTGAGGCCTCACCACAGCAGAGTAGATGGGCGGGATCACCTCCCTCAACCTCCTGGCCGAGTTTCTTTTGATGCAGCCCAGGAGACAGTTCTTTCTGGGCTGCAAGGGCACATCACTGGCTCATATCCATCTTCCCATCTACCAGCCCTCACCCTTCTGGCTCTTGTTTGGCCGATACAGTTTTCTTTGTCACACACTCCTTGCAGTCACGGCCCCCGGAAACCACCAGCACTTGGTGAGTTCTGTCAGAACAGCAGCTCACCAGGAAGCAACTTGCAAACTTCATCAGGAATAACGCGGGCAGCAATAACCCTGTGCTCTCACTCTCAGCTCTGCTCAGAGCAATTTCAGCACTGGTGCTACCTGCAAGCAGCTAGTAAGGTGTTTGATATTTTATGGCCATATCCTGTGATATTCTGTGATGGCCACCTTCCACCTGATAGACTGACATCACTCCCAGGACAATGCAGGGGCCATAGCATATGCCCACTTTCTCCATTTCTTGTTTTTTGTTTTTTTTTTTTCCCAAACAAGTGAGATTAATATTTGATGGAGCATTAACACATTTTCTACTGCTCCTGTTACGCTCAGAACCTGGACTCCTGTCCTGTTCAAATGCAAAGGAGCTGCTGCCACATGCCAGAAGGGTAAGAAGTCCTTCTAAAGATCTGACATGGTATAGAGAGGTCTCATCGTCAGCTCTGCTTCCTCGGGGAGGCTTCCCAGCAGGCAGGAAGGGATTTTGCCTTGAGGGCACAGATCCAGTGACTGTCTCTTGGCAGCTTTCCTCACCTGCAGGTCACGTCGGGGTTGTCTGTGTAGCATAGGCAGACTTTCATTTCAATCAGCTCTCTCATTCACCCACACTATCTGCTTTAAAATAAGCTGTTGTTCCCATAGACAGAGTATCACAAGTGTCACAGCCCAGTTCTCCATGAAAAGCCCTGTTCTAGGAGCCATGCAAGAGTAAGAGAGAAAGGGGCAGAAGATTTCTGAAGATTGGAAAACAGTCTGTAGAGGAAGGAGAGCAGGGAGACAGATGATAATATCAGCTAACAGACTCCTGCTCCAGTGCTAAGAGGAAAAGCCCAAGGACCAGGTAGTGAGGGCATCCAGGGTGTGCAGCCTAACAGAGCAGAACAGGTGGACAAGAACGGAACATAGAGGAAACTTTTACACAGCAAAGTTGTCTGCTGACAGAAAAGAGTAGCTGCATGTCAGAATGAGACACACAAGCTGAGTAAAGTCACACACAAGCTAAGTAAACCAAACCCAAACAAAGCAGAAGCAGAGACTCTATAATCCTGCTGGAGGAAGGAGCAAAGGCAGGACAAAACCCTTCCACATACACACAGTTGTCCTGTCCTCCTCCCACTTCATGACAAAGAATAGTCTGTAGCGGGGAGAAACTGCTCGTGGCTGCTACAGAAAGCACTTGTTAAATTCTCCTGATCGTCTCCCATCTGCAGTCTCCTGGCTGTACAGTACTCAGTCTCAGCTGCCCGTTTTCCCTGTTGACTTGGACAGAAAATTGAGCAATTACCCTTAAACTCCTCTCTCTTAGATTGCCCAGATTGCTACATACATGGCATTAAGCCCCCAATTGCCCCTGGCTGAAAATGACTCGACTAGGCCTGTCCTCTAGGAATTAGACATTTTTTTGAGGCTTGTGAAAGTTCATTATTCCTCAAGATGTGATGCATTAAATCCTGTTAAGGCAAGTTTTCCATGGTACAGAGGAGCTGGGCTGCACCGCAGTTCGGTTGGACACACAACAACCTAACAAAGGAACGTTAGTTATCCACTTGCTGTGACTATGTTCTAACATGTACCAGTGACTGCTCAGGAGGGTGGACACTGAGCTCAGAAAAGGAAGGCACTGTAAGAATCCCTGGAATCCATCAGACAATGCACCAGAACTGTTGCTGGAGAGACACTGTACTTTTTCATATCAGTCTTTCCAGCTTGGAGTTTTAAAGGAGTAGATGGTGCTTTTAGTGAAACACATTTCTTTGATCCCTATAACTCAAAACTGGCTCCTTTTTAAAGTGGCTCTCTTGTCCTGGACTAGCCTCAATGAAGAAGAAACACAGGTTAAAGAAAATGAATTCTGAGCAAAGCTTGAGCCAAGACACTTCACTACTAATATTTCAGTGGTTTCTCTTGTAAAGTGTGGATGACTTGCACCTGGGTTTCCCTGTGCAACTGTATGGAGTGGCTGAAAATGCATACAGTTCCACGTATGATGCCCCCATCTGGTCCATCTCCCTACAACATCCCAGGTTACTTCAGTTTTCACACAACCTTCCCACACTCTGAGAACCAACTGTCCCCTCCCAGACTCCCACATTCTCCACATGCCAAACCATGGATTCTCTCCAGGGCTTGTCATTTTTCAGTGTTTCCTCCAACAGACTCCAAATTCTAAGCCTCTGAGCTTTAGTGCCATACAAACGATTACAGCTGAGCACACTTCAGATACATAAGCTATCTTTTTAAGGGCAGATCGTTTTGTCTTTCATTCTTTTAATAAAAAGGTTGGACAGCGGACAAGCAATGTTAATGGAATGGTACAGCTAAGCTTTCTAATAGGGTAAAGGAAGGTAATACAAATGTATTGGTTGACAGCAGCAATCAGTAGGCAATCACGCCTGTTCATATTAAGTTGTACAAGCTAACACATTATGCAGCAAAAAATAACCATGACCCATCCTTGGGGATCCATACACCAATGTCTTGATTTAAGTGTGGTTAGAATCTGAGCTTTACTGCTACAGTTAAGGACACAAGCCCTTCACTGTGTGCAAGGGAGGCCGATATGACTCAATTTAAGGCACAACCACAGCATGCCCTCTGCACTAGCCAGCTCTTATGTATCTCTCTGCTTAATTGCAAAAGCATTTTTAATCAGGTTCTGGAGTTTATGTCACCTGTCCTCATTGCAATTGCTGAGTCCACACAGTGAACTGCTCTCCCAGAATCAGTCTGTTTAATCTTCCTGTACCACTAGGAGCACTAGCATGCAATGTATTGATCATTCAGAGATTTTCCATATCAGAATTAGATCTACAAACCAGTGTATCTGATTATACTAAAAACTGCCCAGGTGGGATCTCCCAGTAGTACTTGCAGGATCCTTCTTCTAACACATGCATATAGTCCAAAGTTGAATTCTGATTAGCAAATAAGCCAAAACTACAAGCCACAGATTAGGTACAAATAAATAAGTGAAGCGTATTACAACTTATCATGTCTTCATACCATGTTCTGTATCAATTCTATTCTGAATTTATAGTCCAACATATTCTGTATTTATAACCCAATCACTAAAAGTCATATGCTGCAAACATCTGGCAAGTTTTTACACCTGCTTAGAAAAGAAAGTTATTATACTCTGAATACAAGACCAAGGTTCAACAAGAAGGACAGCGCATATGCAAACAGACAAATAGCTATTCAGAACAGACTATCAGCCTCAATGATATATCATGAAATTTAAGAAGCCCAAGAAACATCTCAAGGGGGAAATTAAATCTATTCTGAAGATGCCAGTGCTATAAAGGTGCCACTTCAGGCAGTCATATGCTGCTGTGCTTAATCTGTCTGGAAGACCCAAATAAGTCTTCTAATTAGTCTCATTAAACATATTGATGTCTCATCCTTTGTGACTCCAGTAATTTTCTTAATGCTTGGCAATATTTTACAGATGCAACATTTTATACACTGTATAAAATTCTTAGCCCTTGAAAACTGAGGTAGCTCCTAGAGACTTCAATGAATTTCTATGTCCATGGCCTTCCAGTGCTTGCCTAGGACTTCCTACTGTGGATTTTTCCCGGGCTTCCTCTTGCCTCAATCAGTCCTATAAACGTAGGTAATATAAACCTTATGGAAAACTAGTAGCGGTAAGTTAGGAGTCCAGTACAATAACCCACCAGAGTAAGTTCAGCTTATGATCCAAGATTTTGCATCAGTGCAAGTGTTTTTCTTAAATAACGAGTTCTCTAATGACAGATACCTCACGAAAGCTGTGCAAGCACTTGTCCTGATAGGCACAAGATAAAGCTTTTATCACAAAACACAAGAGGAGCTTTAAGCAGAGCCTGCTATCACCTAAACTAGGGGACAGCAGTGATTTCTATCCCCGCTTTTACCTTTTTATCAGTCTTTTAGCTTTCTTCTTTCCCAGTACACTATTATCCCTATGGAGGTAATCACAGAGAAGTGTCCCCATGACACTTTCTTTCTTCCTCAAGGCACTTTATTATTCTATGTCAATGAAGAGACAGACTTAGACTACAGTTTCATTTCATCATCCTTCTCTCAATCTTCTTTGCTCTCTCTCCTCCATTCAGCAGCTGAGAGCCTTAAGCAGCAGCCACATTTGTTTCTCTCCTCAAGCTGATTCATTATCTAGCCATTTCTTACCAGATAGCTGCCTCTGCTCACTTTACTGGATAACCCCCAGACAGGGATGAAGGCGATTCTGGCAGTCAAGTAGGTGAAAACATACCTCCTCCTTCACCTGATACCTCCTGGCTCTGCTGCCTGAGACGATGACTGCAACAAAACACAAAGAGAAAATCATTTCAAATGAAAGCCCAAAGAAGCATCTTCTTCTTCCCCACAAGTCTACAATGCCTTATATCTGCAACAAATACTTAGGTTATTACACATGCTGTGGACAGCAGAGCCTGGCATGAGTCTTGCTGGGAAAGCAGGCATGTTTCACTTCTTCTTTCTGTCACACAGAATGACACAGCCACCATAAACTCCATATCCAGGGAAGTACAGAGCAACCAGAGTCCTGACCCATGACCAATGCATGAATTTATGCCAGGCTCTGCATCCACCCCAGATTCCAGATCTTGATGTACAGGAGCTTAGAGAGTTGCATCCCCTTTTCTCTGTGAAATCAGAACAATGGGAACTTACTCTTCTACTTCTTCTGCATGCTTTTTTCCTGACCTGCAAGACAAGGAAAGGCTTGTGCTTAGAAAAGTTTAGAAAGATATATTAAAAAAGCATATATTTCTCTGTGTCACTCTTAATGTATAAAACAGTTCCTGCAACCAGGTCTAATATCACACATCACACCTGTAAAGAGTTCTTAGTGACCACTAAACCAAGGCATCAAAAAGTCCTTGAGTGCATCAAGTTAAAGCAGACTCATCTGAATCCCAAAAGATAATCTGGTCCAGATACAGCAAGGAACAGAGTCTCTATTTTTTTGAGTTTCTCAGATACTTTTTTCATACTCTCTGACAAAAGCTGTGGGCAAAGCTCGCCTCACCTGGATGCAGAGGTTGGCACATTAAGGAGCAGTGAAGAAAGTATAATTTGTCTGCCTTCCCCTGAGAGATCAACAGATTCTTCTAGCCCTTGGTTCTGCTTAAAGATTATGTGGTCACCTCTGAGGGTAGGAGCCCCATCTGAGCAGGCCAAGTTCAGGTCAGACATGCTGTCGCTGCAGTAAATCAGGGTTGATCCGGCTGAGTTAACAGAAGTTCATAATAATAATGTGGGGGGGAGGCACTGGCAAATGGCAGCTCCCTTGCTCTCCACCCCAGCAAGCCCAGAAGTAATTCAGTTCCGATTAGGGATGCTTGTTCAATATTCAAAATGTAAAACATGGAGGTTGCTGAACCAGCACTTTGAAAAGTTAATTAAATGCCAGATTTCTTTTTAGCAGATACTTCATCACTCACTGATTGCTTTGGCCATTTTGCAGAGTGAAGTTTCATTCTCTATGCATTAGGAATAAATATTCTCCCCTCTCTCAAGTCAGAGCACTACAGCAAGAGTACATGGGGCTCACCCTACCACGTGCACTGTCCCAGGACACACCAAGATGTGAGAGAAGCTGCTGCACCGCCTTGCACTTCAATTTTCAAAACACTTCCATGAAACAGGAAGACTTCTCATCACTTCTCTGTGATGAGGCCACAGGCCTCATTGAGTCCTCCTGTGAATAGTCCAATTTTCTAAGGGCAAGACAATGTCTAGATACAAGAAGAAGAAAGATCCTTGTCTTCACTGTTCTCCTTGGAGCCTGCAGTCTGTTGAGAGGCTAAAGGCTAGACCCAATAAGTAATAATAGTCCAGTAATACCACTGCTATGGTCAGAACTACAAGCCACATAAGTGACACCTGCACCTGAGCTTCCCGCACAAGTACAACAGAGCTGTGAATTTAGGAGAGTTCTTTCAGGGAGGAGTAATTGCACAGTCAAGACGTTTTCCCCAGTGATAGTGCGAAACACACTTTGTGATCCCCTGATGCTACAGAAAGAGAAAGTAATGGATCAGAGCCCACTGCCAGCTCACAGCGGAGTTTGGAATCTGACCAGAGATGAAAAGACGATACAAGATTTATCCCATTTTCTCTCTCTCCCTCCTGCCTTCACAGGACTGCCTCCCACAGTCTGTCTTCAGACCCCTGGCACTCACAGTGGGATCATTTCCTAGAGTTCTATCTAACCTCTCCTTAGCATGATCCCATTATTCTTGGTAATTGTCCAGCCCCAAATAACCCTTTTTTTTCCCTCAGCACTCAAGCTTCTTACATTCTTGCTCACTGCCTGTCCCCAGGCAGGAGTGAAACATGTTTATACTTCCCAGGAGAGGGTCACACCTTGCTGTCCCTGCAAGCAATTTCTGTTTCTTTTTCCTGAGCTCTCTCTCCTGATAGATACGCGTGTGGCCCACTGGGAACGCAGTCATATTTAGTCCTAGTGGCAGAGAATTTCTGCTCTTTCTCACACTTAAAGCTTTCCAGACTTTTCCTAGTTATGTTATAAATGGAATCACTGAAGGCAGTAAGAAAATATACATTATGAGAGTTCACTTCACTAATCTAGATGACTCCAAATCTGGACGGCTTTGTTGGGGGTATCAATACTCTTGCTTACGTTTAATTTTCTCTCTGCACTTAATACTTTCATAATTTGTACAGTATACTCAGATGCCTACACTTCCAGAAGGCAGTTTCTGCACTCCCAAAACTATCTGCAAGCTTGCCAAGTAGCTTTACTTTGTTATGAAATAATTGCATCGCAGTGAAAAAAAAAAACAACAGTAATGTGGAGAATAAATTAATAAAGCAGGAAGGGACAGCAGTACTGCTCGCTATAACGCCAGGGTGTTAGAACACCCTCCTGTCTCTCTAGGGCTAGCTAAAGCCCTACTGTCAGTCCAGTCCCCATGTTTCAGGGAACAGAGGTGGCAGTGAAGGGAAGTATCTTATGTTGACAGTACTCTCATTTATACAGAGCATTTAAATACCAATGGAGACAGAAATGACTGCTGTTCTGTTTAGGTGAGACATCTGCTTTCAGTCGCCTGCACGACAGAGGTTTGTTAATATATGACTTGGAAGAGCATCATTTGATGAAACTGGCATTTCAAACCAGCTCATGGGTAGAGAACTATCTGGGATATATGGTAAGAAACTTCTGTAAAGAATTCCACGTTTTACACTCTCTGTGACCTTGATAACCAAGTTAAGGTAAAGAAGATAATAACCAGCTTTCTTTTTTTGAAGGTCCCAAACCCAAAGCCTTCCTTTTTTCTTTGATGACATGTTACTTTTTAATTCCTTGTTTCAAGCTGGGGAAAAAAAATCACAAAATATTTTTGGTTTGTTCTCCCGACTAACTTTTTGCTTTTGGGGGCCGAAATGCATCATCTAAATCTACCTAACAAAGTGACCCAGAGAGAAAGGACAAGCTTTGGCCCGTGTCCCGAAGTTAAAAAACCATCCAGGCAATAAGCAAAGAAAGTAGTTAATAAATTCTTGAATTGTGTCCTGCCTCCAACCCTGCGCATTTCATAAGATTGGGTAAAGGCTGAGCTACACATAAGACAGCGTCCCTGCAGGACCAGCTACCTGCCTCTTTGGTCTCCAGGTGTTATCAGCAGCTACTGGAAGCCATGCAGGCATCCTCTGTAAAGTTATCATGCTGCTTAAAGAGTAGTGGAGTGCCCATTCCTGAGAACTGGCTCAGATTTATCAATGCCAATTGCAACATGCTGAGACCAACATTTCATCCTTGAAGAATATCATGCCCAGGTGCACAGCATCTCCCTCATCCCTAAGGGCATAACTTTCGAGTAATGAGTGAAAACTGACATGGAAGAAGATAGACTGTGAAGTCAGGTCAGTATAGATAGATTTCCTACTCTTTTCTTGTGTTCTCAGAGCAACGAGTGCATTGCCCTTGTTTCCTGTTTGCTCTAACAGGAGGCAAAGCCCAGGGAGGATAGCAACAAGCATCCATAAAATGAGCAATTGTGCATGAACTATAGAATGGGATGGTTCGGATGGAAGGGACCTTCAAAAATCATGTCTAACTGCCTGACCAATTCAAGGCTAACAGCAAAAGTTCAAGCAGATTATTAAGGGCGTTATCCAAACATCTCTTGAACACTGACAGGCATAACCACTTCCAGCCTTTGACTACCTTCATGGTAAATAATTTTTTCCTAACATTTATGCTGAACATCCTCTGGTGCACCTTTGTGCTGCATGGATATATACACTTAAGTAAAGGCAGGCAAAACAACACAGTCCTGGGAGCAATGCTCAGAAATGCACTGTCTGTATTACACACCAGCCATCATCAGTCCTTGTGAGAACAACACTTCTGTTTCTCTCATTCTTTCTGACGGGGCAGAAGACCTCCGGCAGACCCCAGTGCATCCTACCACACAACTTCTGCTATGCACTATCTATTGATTTCTCTCCGAGCTGTGTGCTGGAGCAGAAGACATACATGTGATCTCGCTCCGGAGCACTGCTCAGCCCCAGCCGGCCGGAATCCTGCCTCGTGCTGATGAGAGGGGGCTGAGTCTCAGAACTGCCCGCACCGCAGCGCACAGCCCGGCTGAAAGGGAGCTGCCTACAGCCGTGCCCAGAGGTGAAAGGCAGCTCTAATGTAGACATCATCTCCGTTAAACTGTTTCTTTCCCGTTTAATGGACTACCACGGAGATCTAAATGGAGATAAAGTAGCAGGGCTCAGAGAACAGCCAGGCTGCTATCTTTATGCAGCACGACAATGTGCAGTGGTTAATTAGACACCGTTAACCTATTTTAGCGACGCACATAACTGGGATGAATGGAGGGAAACGTCCTTGAAATCTCTCCGTGCTCGCAGCTCACGCAGCTCCGCTCACGCCCGCAGCCCGCTCCGGGGGAGGGAGGACCCCCCGCACCCTCCGTGGAGCTGCGGAGCTCCGGAGGGATGGCAGGCGGGGGAGGGCGACCGAAGGTCTCCGCCGGGCCACGGCCGCCCTCTGCCGGGCCTCGGCGGCGCGGCGGCCCCGCGGGACGGGCTGCGGGAGGCGGGTGCGAGGGGACCGGCTGCCAGGGGGCCTGCAGGGCCGCACGTTGCGAGGTGCTTCGCAGGGCCTGGCAGCCCGGGGAGAGCCTCATCTGCCTGCCTGTTCTTGGCGTGTCTAAACCACTTCTCTTGATGATTAAAACCCAACACCGTACGCTCCTGCTCAAGTATTTGGTCCGTGCCCATCACCGCGGTGAGTGGGCGGTAAGCCACGAGCAGCAGCTCGTTCGGCAGCCTGAGGCACAACTCATCACACATCCACACTGACGCACCCATGCGAGCGCCCCCAGCTCCCCACGCGTGGGGCTCGGCCACTGCTTGCGCGCTGGGGCGCAGCGGGTGGAGAACATCCCCCAAAGCTTCACAGTGCAGAACCGCAGCGGTGCTGGAAGGCATTACGCGACACGCCCTGACAGCTATCCCGTTTCACCTTCCTTGGGCTTCTGAACAGATGTTCAGGTTTCCACCCATCTCTCCCAGGACTGTGGCAGCCCGGAAAAGACTCCTAAAATCAAGCTGAACTTTGCCATCAAAACAGCGCCCTCACCAGAGCCAGGACCGCAGTGAGCCTTTATTTCTGTCACAGGACAGCATCTCACCGCCCTCCGCTCCCAAGCCCGGGGGGCACATGGGTGTGTGTTGGTATTTCCTCAACGGGGTTTGGGCAGACACACAATTGTGGAACCTGTAATGGTCCCACAGATGACACTCTGGTGCCTCATGTCTCCCTGGGGTGCCTGGATCACCTGCTAAGTGCTGCATGGCTGGAAGAGGGGCATGGCAATGAGCAAGCACGCCCTGGGGAACGAGACCTGGGCTGGAGCACCTCTCCCATGAAGAAAGATTGAGGGAGCTGCATTTGTTCAGCCTAGAGAAAAGGCCCTGGACAGACCTCACTGCAGCCTTATACAGCACATGAAGGGAGCTTATAAGCAGAACGGCAACTGATTTTTCACACTGTCTGACAGTGATAGGAGAAGGGTGAATGGCCATAAGCTAAAAGAGGAGGCATTTAGGTTAGATATAAGGACGAATTTTTTCCACTCAGAGTGTGGTGAGGCCATGGCACTGCTGCCCAGAAGCTGTGGGTGCTTTTATGTCCCTCTAGCCCAAGCCACTTCTGTGATCCTATGATCTGACAGACGCTGTGGCTAAACAGCTCTAGCTGACATGGGCGTATGAGGCACTAGCCAATCTATAGCAGAAATGCTGTTTTCTCCTCATATCCTAGTATACAGGCTTACTTAACAGAAATAAGAAAGGAAGAAAGCTCTGGCAAGCAAGCTTTAGGAACTGGCACAAGAGAACAAGCAGGCAGATGCAGTTCACAGTGTTGCTGAACCTCAGCCTACACACTGCATCATCCCCATAACAGATGTTCCCAGGGTGCCCCAATCCACTTGCTGGTAAAGAGCTGACCAGCAGAGCTGCTCTGAGCTCCCACTGAGCAACAGAAAAAACAACAACACTCAACACAAATTCCTGCTGTGTGGGAAAACAGCACTGCAGCTTCTAGAGGTATCCACCACACATCTTTGTTCCCTGAGAACAGGGGCTCCTGTCCAAGATATCACATCCTCGGTCTCCAGTGAGCACCAGGGCCAACTCTCACATCAAATGGGGTTACAGGAGGATTTCAGTTCCCATTTAAAGGGCAACATACATTTCTGATCCTCATGATTACAGAGAATCTAACTGCTAAAGGAAAGAGAACTAGAATGCAAAGACAAAGAAGCTGGGTTTTTGTGGTTTTTTTCCCCCCAAATCCCACAACAGAAATCAAGCTCCAAATTCTGAAGGACTTGGCCAAAGTCTACTCATGTCATTGAAAACGTTATATTAAAAACAAACAACAACAAAAACAAAAAACAGAAAAACTCAGACAAACAATGTATAAGTGCCACCTTGTGCTGTCATCTGAGAGCCACGTCTTCTAAAAAAAATGATATCTAAAGAACTTGGGAACAATAGAGTGGTTATATGGGAAAAGGGGAGAACAGCGGGAAATGGGGGCAAACAAGTAGATCAAGGTCACCTTAGTTCTCTTTTCACAGGTAAACTGCATCAAGGCAGACTTTACAGTCAATTTAGAGGTGACCTAAATAGTCCAGACAGGTTTTTAGCCTTGGCTTTTGACTGATACAAAAGAGTTCCAAGTCGCATGTGGTCTTCAAGAGTGCTTTGCTTTTTTAAGCTCAAACTATTTGGGACAGCAAGTATGGTCTTCCCTGGATATGCTGGTAAATCCCTTGGAGATGAAGAGAACTAAGGAAGGAAAATGCTTTGCTTTCAATCAAAAAAATGCACACTTTGCTATCTTAGCAGCTTACATGGACTGCTACCAAAATGTCAAATATCATGGTTTTGTTGTGCAGGCTCCATTTTCCATTTCCTAAGGGAGGAAGACTCTACAGCCCTTCTACTTCTTCAATTGTCCAGTGTCTTTCAGGAAAAAGACAAAGAAAACTTCACTAATAAAGAAAAAAAATAAGCAGAAAAATAGCTCAAAAAAAAAATAGAAAAACGAAAAAAAAGAAAAGACAAAAGCCCAGCTCTTTTTCCAGGTTCCTCTGGGCGCTGCAGAGACACAGGTATGGGCATAAGTCTAGCATTTTCCCTTTGCTGGAAACCCTTGCTGGTCACACTGTACAGGATTAAAAGGAAAAAATCCCCCATCACAGCAATGGTATTGAGGGATTCTCAGATGACTCTTTTGTCTTTAAGGGAGTTTCAATTTTCTGCCAGTTATCTTTACTGAGTCTAAACAGAAACACCAAGGAGAGCTCACCCCACCAATGACACGGAGGGACAAGAGGACAGGAGCCTGTTAGCATTCCTGGAACATCCAGCTTATTAAAAAAAAAAAAAAAAGAGTGAGAGAGAAAGAGAAGAAAAAGCCCACCCCAGGCCTGCACACTGCAGCTTACCGCCATCTTGATGTCCTTGATGCGTGCCGATGGCGTGGAGGCGGCTGGCACCAGAACAGCCCAAGAGAAGGAATGAGAGGCCAATGGAGATTTATGTGAGGAGAGTGAGATGGACAAGGTAAAATTGTCAGGAGGAGTTGTTAGAAAGTAAAATATATTGTGACAATTCCACTCCTGCCGTTCATCAATAAACTGACAGATCATTTAGTGTCAATTAGGAGTGATAGATGGACAAGTCCCCATGATCCTGGGCCAAAATTAATGGCTGGGAGGGAGAGGGTGATTGAAAATGACGGCTGACATTGAGAGGAAAGTCCTGAAGGTCCCCAAGGGGCTATTACTTGCCTCATTCCCTTGCAGATCAATGCAGGGACAAACCCAAAAACAGACACTTCAAGACAAAACTTAATCAGACTTCCTTTTCTATCTTCTCCTTCTCAGTTGTGCCCCCTCACTTGGTTGCCTTGATCCTTTGTACCTATACTCTTCACATCACTGAAGACATCCACAGAGGGTGGCAAGGTGCAGAGGGAGCCTGCTGTTTTCCCCACCACCAGGAGCCTGGCTCTGCTCCTAACATGGCAGTGTCATACGGAAGCCTAGCCCAAGATTTATCCCAGCACTGCAGGGCTGGGAGTAGAGGGCAGACACAATGACACAAGCTTTTCCCTGCCATGTCAGATAGAGAAACTTGTGAGCGCTTTACTACTCCCACTTGTAAGACAGGGATGGCCAGAGGTTCTATAAACCAGGCACTCCTGAGGGTCATCTCATATAGATACGACACAGGATAGTTTAAGCCCATCTTCTTCAAACAGGAGGTTTTTAACTTTAGTTAGCTCTAGAGACCTTAAATCATAAAAAACCTTAATCTCTTAAATAACTTTCCTCCAGCTCCAGGGTACAATCTCACCATTGCCCAACCTCCAGAGCCCTACATGATGTCTACACAAAGGTTGAGTTATCAATACCGTTCTGCTCTAAAGGTCATCCCAACTGCATCCACTTCCTTCTTACAGGGCCTTGATATTTATCTTCCTGTGAAAGGCATTGCTAGACACTGTACCAGCACGTCTGTTCCAAAACATTCTGGTCATTCACCTAAATAAGCCCTAAATATTCCAATTCTGTATGACCAAGCAGTCAGAAAAAAAGAAGTTTCAGTTGTGGCTGGAGCACCTGTTGCTAAAATGCCAGGATCCATGTGTAAGAAAGGAGATACGTGGGATCAAAAAAAAACAAATGAAAAACATACTTACAGGAAGAAAAATAAAGAAAATTCTATAAGGAAAGTAGGATATAAGGAAAGTCAGTGTCCCTGCGTTAACTAGATCAATCTATGCCGTGACAGTCAGAGGGATGAGATCAGCAGAACCTGGAATTAAATGGGTCTTCAAAACATCTCTCCTTTGTCAAATCCCCACCAGTATGCAAAAATGACTTTCTTTTTCCTTCTCCCATTGGCAAGCTCTCTGTGTTTCTTCCTTCCAAAGCATGAGATAACCTGACAATTAAACCTTTGCTTTGCTTGACACAAATGTCAACACTGATGTTATTGAAGACATCAGTACAGCTTTCAGAATGGCACTTGAGCTCCATCCAGTGGTTGGAGCGATGCTTCTCTAGCATAAAACCATCTGTAATTACTGCTATTTATGTAATGTCAGCAGGGTACTAGGCTCCAAGCAGCTGGCCTGGTTCTTGGCTGGTCGCCTTTCCTGTAACACTGGGGCTAGAATATTACTGGGGCAGCAATGGGACTGCCTCTTCTCATGGAGAACTACTCTTTTCTCTCTGTACAATGCACACTACATTCAGCTGCAGAGAACCACATCAGTAAGCAAAAAAAGATTTGTGTCATTGCTTTGCACCATTTATTTGCTGATGGCAGAGGGCGAGTCTGAGGGTTTGCTCAGAAACTTATCTATAGTTCTCACTATTACTCATATCAACAAATTCGGACTCCTAGTAATGACAGCTGTTTTACAGAGGTGTTGGGAGTCCAAAGTAATAGTGCCATGCTTGATTTTTAGATTTTTTTAAGAACAAGAAAAAACGACAGCATTATGATCATTCTTTTCTTGGGACTTTAGTATCTGACACTTGTAAACACCATGGGATCTCGTGACAAAATTGCTTTCTCCTCCTTGCACACAATCTGCGCAAATTAATTTTAAAACTAATTATAGACTGGAAAACTTTATGGGCTTTCCTCTTCTTCCTAACTTGCAATAGTCTGAGACAGCACAAGTCTAGTGGAAGGAATCAGCAAGATGGTGAAAATATTTGGAAGTTCACCTTGGTATGAGAAGAGCTGGATGGGTAAGGGCTGAGGAGGGAGCAGCAAAGGTAGAAAAACAGAAAAACACACCACAAATTCAATTCTAATCTAACAGGTATCCAGTGGAAACACAGAGAACAACTTCAAGTAATCATTTCATACTGATAAAACTTGGGACTAGAAATACAGCAAAAAAAGAGTTAAAATAGCCCTGCAGGGCTAATAAGTATGCAGTTTTAACTGGTTGAATCTGTCAGAAACAGAACAAAAAGCTTATACCTCAAATAAGGAAGAGAACGATGCACAGGCAGAGACAAGACTTTCCCAAGTGGCTGCAGTATCCCATCTACCCAAAATATATTCGCACAGCACAGAAAATCTAACTGCAGTCGCTCTGCTCACCCTCACTTCATAAGCAAAATATCACAGCACATATTGCTGTCAGTTCAAAATTACTTAAACAAAATTACTTAAAGCAGTATACTTCCAAGTGTGGGCTGAGTTACACTTGGAGCCCTTTATGGCTGCATCAGATATGTTAATAGAAGCGCGTTATTCTAGTGTACTGACATCTATCCCAGTGAAATTGGAGCAATGACTTGATGGTCTTCCAAACTGAGATAAATTGGTAGAAAAGCTATGGGGAGATAAAGCCTGAGAAAACAGAAACAAGAAAGCTACAGCAACACTGGTATGACATCAGCCCATCGATGACTCAGACTTTTCACATGAAGGTTCAACTCTGGGATATGTCACAAGGACAGCCTTACAGGCCAGCATCTCAGGCTTCTCTGAGGGAAAGGAAAAGAGATCAGCCTATCAAGAATCTGCAGCTGAAGGGAAGAAATGACAGAGGAAGAGCTGTACAAAAGCCTCATCCTTCCTACAACTAAAGAATGTCAGAGCGAACCTTCTCTTCATAAAATGTATTCCATAAAAGCTCTTAATACAAAGGAAGAGAATGCTGTCAAGTATGACACAATACTGTACACATGAATGAGCAAGGGGCACGTCTTCATCTTATGTCCCACTGGGCAGGGTCCTATGGATAGAAAAGTCTGCAGTCCTCTAGCTCTTGCTCTGCTTTCAACCTCATAGGAGTGTTTATTCCAAGCACCTGGTACACCCATTATCCATACAATTGGGATGGTAGAAGAGCACTGCTGATAACTACTGCTCCAAATCTATCTGATAAGGCTCAAGTTTAACCACAGAAAACATCCTACAGCAGCACATAGCACAGTGCCATTATATTGGGAACCTGAGCACTGTCCTTCAGGGCACATTAGGCTCAGCTCTGAATAACTGAATTAGCTCCTATCCAGTCCCTCACATAGCCACCAATTACATGATTTATTTTTCCTAAGCAACGCAATTCACCCTTGTTTTTTTGCCTAAATTGCTATCACATTACCATAAGCTTCAGCTTGATTCTACAAAGGGCTGATATATTCTTTGGAGACAAAGAACAAACCATAATTTTCCCAAAAAGTACAGTTTTCTAGAATATAGACCATCTTTCTCAGCTCCCAGGAAATACTGACTGTGTAACAGGTCTCAAGATGTGCTGTCCCATTCTAAAGGTTCCAAAAAAGAAAGTATGTAACTTTTTCCAGAAATCAGTGTCTCCAAAGCACATGTCCAAACAAATGCACACTTACTAAAGGCCTTAATATATACAAGCAATCTCAAACCACTCGATGGCAGAGCCTTCAGTCCTGTGAATAACAAGTGTAACAGCAAGGTAACTTTACAGCTTGATAAATAACAAATAGATTGAGAGCTCCTTCTGGTCCGAACTGCCCCTTAGTTCTGATACACATCCTATTACCATAGCTGGGTATTTCTCTTCATGCATCCTTCATAAGAATCAGACTTTTCAACATACATTCTACAATTTGAATATTTTTTTCTTCCATCTCTTCTCTTGGACCATCTCCATCCATCTCTATTATACAACAAGCCCATACACACATAAACATTAACAAATTTCATCTTTACCATCAAGGATAATCACTAAATCCTGAACAGTTCATTGCATGCTTGTCAGTGAGTCACTGACATGTGTCACTCTCCTGGAAAGGACGTGGACAATCAAATCCCACCCCCAGCTTTTGTATTTAACATCCTTATTGACTTCTTCCAGGAATCCCACGTGGACTATACCAGGTGATGAACACACTGTCTCCTGCAGTCAGCGACGTAAACACACTTCATAGCCCAGACAGGTCAATCTACACAGAGCATTTGCTAGTGGAACAAAGCAAGTGCGGTACCTCAAATGGTTTCAAGGACTTACAATAATATTGGAGACACCTACTGCAAGATCCAGAAAAAACTTTTTCAGTGCCTGCAATTCCAAAGCCCAACCAGTGACATTCAATTAATCCGTGCTGAAGCCCTCATTAACAAAGAACAAGGTGAGTACTCACTTGGTAGGTGCCAGCACAGGATCGACTGCCCAGCCTCCCTGCCGGCGTGGCGGTTTAGGTGGTGGTTCCTTCAATAAAAAAAAAGAGAAACTTTACAGCCAGCTCCTGTCAAGCCAGTTCTCACACCAGCTCCACACATACACAGGCAACAATTTACCAAACAGATGGAGAGATAATGCCTAAAGTGCCGCTTATCATAAAATAAGAGATATTTAAGATAGTTTTATACATGTCTATGCAAGCAGGACATATGCTGCTTTACTCAGTATCTTGACAAGCTGCAGGGCTGTGTGCCTTTGACTTGCTCAAGAGACAAAGCACAGCTGATCTGCAGAGGATATGCTGCACTCCAGAGCATGCTTCACTGGGAACACCTTCACTACTGCTGCTCACAGTTCAATCGGGAGCATCATGTTTTACACGTTTGCTAGGACACAAGTCAGTCAGCACACATTTTGGACATAGTATTTTAGATGACGAACCATTCCCTAGAAAGATCTGCTTTTCTCCACTGACTAGAATAGGAAGTCAGATGACAACTACACCAAAGACATGTAAAGTTAGGCAAGATGAACCCTGCTATCACCACCTCTGGGACGATAAGGGAAAGCTCATTTGGAACTTATAGACACTCCCTGCTATTCTGTCTCGTGTGGCACTCGACCGCATGGCAAGAGAAAACAAGAATTTGACTTGGGGCTCACAACAAGAATTTCCAAATACCAGGCCCACCACGTGAGAGCTGCCCAATGTCTTCTGCAGTTTGGAGCCCTGCCCCCTGCCTGAAGCACCTCATACAGCAGTAGCTTCAGTATTCTACACAACATGCAATGCCGAAAACAGTAGAAGTAAATTGAACCCAGTGGATGAATACTTATATATAGCTCCTGATTATCACAGAATCATATAATCATTAAGGTTGGAAAAGACTGCTAAGACCGTCCAGCCCAACCATCACCACCATGCCCACTAACCATGTCTCTCTACATGGTGTGTAGCCACATCTACACGGTTCTTGAACATTTTCAGAGATGGTGACTCCACGGGCAGTCTGTTTTCAGATGGTGCCCAGCTGCAACAGACTCATGAAGGAACAATCCGAAAAAAAAGGATAATTGGGTAAAATAATGTCCAAAAATGGGGAAAACATGGTAAATGCAAAGGAGTCTAATCTGGGGTGAGGGAAAGAGGACATACAGCTCCCAAAGCTTTTATTAAGAAAGCAAACGGGCTGGTTGACTCCTGAGGATCTCTGACATGACAAGGGCAAACTTGCTTATGAAGTGGGGTCAAACCTGAGCCAAAGCCAAATCGTCTCTTGTCACAGATGAGGAAGGGGATGAACTAACCCCCAATGGTTGGGGTCTCCCGTGTTTATTTCTTGAAACAGAAGCATTGTTTGTGAGTGTGGGAAATAAAGAGAGCCTGCCAGGGGCAGCCACTGCCTGCTGCAGGGAGGGGGCACGACCCTGCATAGCTCCCTGATAGGAGCAAAAATAGTCATTCTCCAAAAATAAACAGGGAGCAGGAATGAGGCAGGAGCTGCAGTCCCAAAATACCAGCTTTCTTCAGCAAAGGGAGCACAGGAGGGCAGAGGGACAGGCAGGGAGCGTGAAACGCAGGAAACAGCCTCCTTATATGGGCTCATCCGCAGGGGACAGAGCTCAGTCGACTGGAATGACCATGTCACAGAATGTGAAGCCTTCGGGGGCCCAAGTGAATGGAGTTTTCTGATCTTGAAATGATTTCCCCAGATTCTTAAGATGCCAAACCAGAGAAGAGGCTACAGTGCCAAAAAAGGAGCATTTTGAATTCAGTTGATCTGGACACACCCAAAGCCCAGGAAAATGGGGAAAAACACACCACATATGGGCGTGCGTGCCCACAAAAACATCCCTATTCCCATTACACACACCCCTACCTCAGAAACACACTCCCTCCCACACTGATCCTTCCCACGCAAACAGCCCTTCTCCTTCCTTCCCCTGCACCATCCCCCTGGCAGCCAGCAGGCCTTGCTCCTGAACACAAATGTAACCAAAGAAACTGGGTGTAAGGCTGAGGGAAAACACAGCATTTCCAAGGCACATCAGTGCACTGGCAATTTAATTCCTGCATCACCAAAATCCTTCTTCAGCTCCAAGGGAAGCAAAGTTGGGCACTTCAGATAGAAGTGTGGTGAGAATGGCTCCCCAGCCCTCGCACAGGATGTGACTCCATTGTGTTTAGGGGGTTGGTTCCCATGTCTTCCCAGTTTTATAATGTATTGCCATTGATCATATGCATCAGGCAGCCCTGAATGTCTGGCAGATGCTGACAAACACTTCACATACACCTACAGCCCTTTTATTCCTCTTGCAATAAATCAGGTAATTCTTTTTGAGCTGCCCACAGGAGCACTAGCAACAGGAAAGGCAATGTTACCTGTCAGCTGAGAATAAATAGTTTTTCTTTGTTAGTTGCCTGGAAAGTGCCATAATAAGGTCACATGCCACAAGCACTCCTGTCAAGTAAATAAACTTACCTTTCCCACTTCTAAAATGTAATTTACAATTGAGAATGCAATGTTGTGCATTGCCGTAATATGGTCACAGTTAGAGAAGTTGCAACTGCAAGCAAGCCTGACACAGAAAGTGAGAAGAATGTCAATGCCAGAGGAAGCAGAGCAGAAATGAAAGATGCTGTTCTTCTGTCATGGAGTTAATGTGCTCCGGAACACATCGTCCTGATGAAAACGACTGTGGGCTTTAAAATGATCAGAACCTGTCGGTACTACCCTCCATATCAAAGGCAAGAGTTTCATTACACAGACAAAACATTGCACCCAAAGTGATTTAGTGTTCAGAACACAGAGAATCCACCAGCTCCTGACAAAAGAGTTCTCTCTCAACTGCTGCTGCTCAGTTGGTTTCACACCATTAACTAATCACTTGTTCGCCATGGCTTGCTTTTCTGCTTGAGTTGTCAATTCCTTATCTCCATATTTCCCCTATCTTAGTTTCTGCAGACTCCCTCTTTTTTTCAGGCACATGGCCATGTTCTGTATCTCCTACTGATTTTTTCTCAGAAATTCAGTTGGGTGCCATTTTCCCGAAGGCAGGATTTCCCAGGCACTCTTACCAATGCTTTCATACTACCATCACAATCAGGATTTTATCTGCCATTTGGAAAACTACTGGCCTTGCTCAGCTTACCTGAATCCCATCTCTCTTTTATTAAAGAAGAAATTCTACCTTCTTCTTCAGGATCTTTCTTATCAAATAGATGTAAGATTCTAATCTGGCTTCCTCATTAAGGCAGAAATTTCCAGGGTACTTGTCAGCTCATGTCTGCAGCTTGGAAGGTGCTAGCTGGGTGTTGCTTCCCTCTTGGAAGCAAATAACTGGAGGATCCAGTGATGTTTCTGTTGGGACCTACCATGACACAGACAGATTATTGGCATTTTGGGTCCCTCAGATTCTCAGGAGGATCTGGAAATGTGGATTAATTTATCAACATGACAACTCCTTTGAAACATCAAGCACTCCATGCAGGGAGGTAGGGACAAATGACATTGATAGTACACAGCAGAGGGGACACAGTCTTTCTCTTGTGCAGTACATCTCCTTAAAACGTGTGAGATCTGTGTTCTCCTCCATATACAAACATGGTGATATTTTTATTCGGCATGTAAGCACCTTCTTTTCATCCAATAATGGCCATGAAGAAGAAAGGAGTATGGCCAGACCCATTTCCGTTCCTTCAGAAAGTTGCCAGAGGCTCCCTGACTGTGGGAAAGCCAATGTCCACAAACAGCCCTCAGTAATTAGTTCTGACTGTTGCTTGTTAAGGAGCTGTAAGTCAAACAGCCCTGCTACTTCTAAGCAGCCACGTAACATTCACAACCTACTCACATCTCAAAGCACATATGATACCAGAAAGGGATCTGTTCCCAATTGTACACAAGCCTTGTATTTTTGCAAAAAGTGGCCCATCTCTGCTAGCCTTCTTTATCACATCCACAGGCTGCAGAGTAATGCATCTCCTCCAAGGACTTCTGCACATCTACAGTGCCTAACAGAATACACTGGATTCTCATTTCTTCCATAGTCTGTTGTTCTTCATAGTCACTGACATCCCTTTATTAAGAAAAGGCTATTGAGATTGAAACATTTCTTGGGGGGCTTCAAATATTTTGTCATCAATCACAGCAAGTAAAGGAACAGCTCATCTTCTTAAATAGCTGACAAGAACCTCTTCCCTAAAACAGTGAGCTCTGGCAAAGTAGCACGTGCACCTGCTAGGGAAGCTGTCATATGCAGTGTGTGATACCTTGTCTCGAGATTTACTGTTCTCCTCTGCATGAAAACAGTGCACAACAATCTGATTCTACACACAAAGGATTACCAGATAGAAACCTCTCACAACCACAGTTACAAGGCCATGCCCCTTCCAGCCCTCCAAGATGTAAACGTCTCTTAACCCACTTGCTTTTTTACCTTGTGCTATATGCTGACAGACATTCACATCCACCTACAGCCCTTCTACAGTTCTTCTGCTGCCTTCAGATGGGCCTGTGAGCACTTCAAGCATGAAGTAAATGCATGGAAGGAAAAAGAAAAGCTGATAATAAAATTATTTTCCATGGGATTTTCAGGTTTTGCCCATAACCCAAATCAAGGTGGCCAAGCAAAAAGGATACTACTAAAAATGCTGGGGAACACAGCTGACTAGAAATGCTATTTGAGTAGATGTCATCAAAAGGCTCAAGATAATCTCAGGAAATTGAAAATAGCTGCCTTGCCAGCCAGGCACTTGGGGTACACAGGAGAGAGGCAGCGAGAGGCTTGGGGAGCTTGGGCCACACAGTGCTGGGGCTCACACTGGGGAAGTTGGCCTAATTAGGGAACAGAAGTTCAGCTGCATTTTTGAGATTCCTCCTGGAGAATCTGGCCAACTTCCAGCTGAGCGGTCCCCGGGAACGGGCTGGGAGCCCTGCAACTCTACAAGTAACCAGAAGGCCACTGGAGAAAAATGCGCAATCCTTGAGAAAAGGAAGCAGGTAGAAAAAAAAGTCAGCGCTGCTTCGGATAGTGGTGGAGTGTGTTTATAAGCATAATGCAAGAACCCAAACAGATGACAGAGACTACGACACACAGGGACATACTTAGCCCAGTCCAGAACAAACACACATATAGTAGGGTATTAAAAATGTGCACCAGTTACAGGAAATTCAGAGAGAATTTGAGAACCCTCCCAGATTCTCAGAAATGCCACTCACTCCAAGAACTATCTACTGCCAGTCCATCCCACTCCCAGCTAAATGCCTAAGAAGGCAAAACCCTGACAACAAACCATAAAGAAAAGTAGCTTTACTCTGGTGAGAGTTCTTCTACAAGTTGAAGGTCACAGGGTAAGAGCACGATGCTGGAGGGAAAAACAATGCAGTAAGATTGCAGGGTCTTCGGGATGTGAACTTTTTGTCCCAGTCATCATTCTCTAGATCTTACTGTCATCTAAGTCATAGATCCAAAAAAGGGTTTTAAGAGGCTGCACTACAACTATACGTGTCTTCTTAAGTCATGAACTCTCTGGACTAGAGAGGCTGGACATTGCCTAAAACAGCATCATTGTTTTTGCATAAATAAAGTCCTCCAGCAAGCACATGGATGACTGCATCCAGTGTTTGGATCCTCAGTTCCACATTTCTAAGCAATGGGCAAGAAATGTGGGGAAGACCACAAGGGGAGTGCCTGCAAGGCAGACTGAGACCAGATCAGACAACAGTTGAGTTTGGAGTTGGGTGCCAACCACTGTGCTCAGGTAAGAAATGGGTTAGGAAAATACCGCTCTGATTAAAGGCCCTGATCATACAGAGCCCAAGGCCATGTCTACACCACAGGTGCAGACACACCTGCAAGTAGGATTCATGTGAGTCAGCTCCACTATGTAAACAGTCTAGTTTTAGTTACTTTAGGTAACCAGGCTGTGCCACAGCTCAGCACCACACAGCTGGTGCAAGCTGCTTCTCATCAGGGCATCCCTGAGTCATCTGCACTGTATGGTAGGTTGCAAACTGGGTCACTCAGCAACACAGGTCTGCAACTGGCTTCAGATTTCAGCTACTTAGAACTTTGATAGCTGTTCCTCCAACAAGCAAGCATTTATTGAAAACATTTGTTCTTGACATGTCTTCTTAACCTAAAAAGCAACAGCCCATTTTTTCCCATTCAAGCCATTTTAAAAGCACTGGGATCTAGAACTACAGAAGGACTTGGCTGCCCCTCTGGAGAGGTCAGATCTTCATTTCTTTGCAGTTGTTGCCTTAAAGCATGTCATCAAATTTTGAGTGACTAGGAAGCATAGAAGTCACCAACCACCTAGTGAGAGGTCAAAAATCAGGTGTTCTCCCCCAGCAAAGGACTTCAAGACTACATATGGCAGATCTACCAAAACAGAGCTATAGGACAAGATCCCAGCTGGATTAATTAGTCCTAGAACAGATGTCTCTCTGCTCAAATGTTAGAAAGTCCTTTCCTGCAGCCCAAGATTGCTTCCAGTTCCCTCCTGAAAAGCAGAGCAGCTTCAAGAGAAGGGACTGAGAGCCTTCTCAGACCCAGAACAGCTTGTAGTGAGAAACACGACTTGATCTTTCAGGAGGAAGAAGAGGGCGATAGAATCAATATCTTCCAGCTTGGGAAGGAGATGGCAGGCTTGAACTCTGAATTTGTGTGTAAAACATGTGGCTTCAGCATCAAAATTGACACCTCCATCCCTGGTGGTCCCTGAAGAAAAAAGTCTTACTCTGCAACTGACAACTCCAGGATGGTGGAAGGGCTTGATCTCCCACAACTCAGAGAGGTACCAGAACTCCACAGGACAGCAGGATTTCAGACACACTGCAGTTCCCAGCCTCTTTCTATCACTTTAATTCCCAGCCCCATCTGACATCATCTTCGTACTACACAGGATAGGGGCCTACAATGGGCTAAAATGTTGATTTTGCTATGAGGGCAAGGTATCTCTACAGATTTTTTGAGGGATTTTTTATGTGTTTAGGGAATCCCCACAATTTTCCTGTGTGAAGTTCTATCCCTCCTTTAAGCAGGGGCTAAAGCAAATTCAAGAAGGGGCTTCTCCAAGGCCCCAAAGCAAATCTGTGGCAAAGTCAGGAAGAGAACCCAGCAAAAATCTTGGTTCCCAGCCACTTTCATATTCCTGCTTATTCTGCCTCTGCAAATTAACTAAGATATTAGGATACACCCTTTTCTTATGCCATTGATCAGCCTTGTGGCCTTTGGCTTCATGTCCCAGGCAGCCTTGGAAGGCACAGACAAATGAGTGACTCAACTGGCAAAAATTCAGATGTGAGATGAGTGGTTTGCCAGGGGATGCAAAACAAGTCTCTGAGCAGTCAGCCAGCCGGAGGGCAGGACTTCAGTAGGTACGCTCACATCAATGGCACCGACTGGGTGTTTGCTGATATTCTGGCAGCCACAAGCTTCAGAGCAGCATGAGGAAAGGGACCAAATCCAGGAAGAGTTCAGATTGTAACACTTAGCACAGCCCAAAGGGAGTTCAGAGAAGGGTTACATGAGCCATCAGAGGGACAAAGGGGCCAACTTCGGACATGATTCAAGAATCCAAGTATTTCAGCTTGGCCAGGCAATGACTAAGGGAGGGATATACTGCAACTAAACAGTTTTGGATCACACAATATAAAGTTCTGCTAATAAATATTTTGGAAGGGGGCTATGATACAGTTAATAGAGGTCAGTAGGCATTTTAAACATACAAGTATTAAAAAGCTCCAAGCAGACTACTGACCAGTCGAATTTCTGAATGCTCAGTTAACCATTTTGTTACCCTTCACAGGCATTTACAAATGGAAAAATACTTTCGAGCATGACCGTGCTGCTTAATAAGGTGTGCAGGAGTTATCCAGATAGGAGTGGTTCCACAGAGGAGATCACATTAAGGAAAACCTCCTTGCCAGGCACTGCACAACACCCCCAAAGCAATAACAATTGCTCATGTGCAAGTCAAATCAGTTTAGTTGCTTTAATGGAATTGTGCAGCCAGGAGCAAGAAGGTGCCTGCAGCATGTGACCAGCCACCACTCAGTAAAGGAGCTCTTCAGAAGCTATGAATTAGGGCAATGCATGAATGGCAGAAGTAGTTCCAGTGAAACAACTGTAAAGACTGGGTTCACTGAGGTAGTACATACATAAGAAAGTTTAAGACAGTTACTATGAAAAAATTCTATTGGGTAAGTACTCCCCAAAATAATACCCATCTGCAGGTAGTCTTTTTGCCTGATCTTTGGAAAAGTGCTCTGGGTCCTGAAACTGACTAATAGAATCAAAGAATGGCTTGGGTTGGAAGGGACCTCAAGGATCATGAATCTCCAATGCCCCTGCCACATGCAGGGCCACCAAGCTCCACATTCAATGCTAGACCAGGCTGCCCAGGGCCCCATCCAGTCTGGCCTTGAGCACCTCCAGGGACGGGGCATCCACAACCTCCCTGGGCAGCCTGTTCCAGCACCTCACCACTCTCTCTGTAAAGAACTTCCCCCTGATGTCCAACCTAAATCTTTCCTCCCTCAACTTCAAACCATTTCCCCTTGTTCTGCTGTTATCTACCCTTTCAAAGAGTTGATTCCCCTCCTGTTTGTAGGCTCCCTTTAGGTATTGAAAGGCTGCAATGAGGTCACCCCACAGCCTTCTTTTCTCCAGGCTGAACAAGCCCAGCTCCCTCCACCTGTCTTCATAGGGGAGGTGCTCCAGCCCTCTGACCATCTTTATGGCCCTCCTATGGACCCTCTCCAACAGCTCCCAGTGGAAATAATAAACTCAGTGGATCTTTCCTACAGTACCATCTATAGCACCATTAAGAGAAAACTGAACAGTACTCAATTCTTACAATAACCAAACACTGCTGAGGCCAGAATTAATGAGATGGGTGATACAGGTTTCTTTTCTGGGCTCCAAACTTCTTGAATGGAGCTACTACACTACAACAGAGTTGGTGCTTCAGCAGAAAGAATGAGAATATGGGAAAGGATGCTTTAAATATCTAACATAGACAAAGAGCTACTTGAGCCAGGAAAGACTCACAGGAAATACACAAGCACAGAATCCTGTTACTGCTGGCTGGCCTTCTCCTCTGGGGCACCAGTGAGACTTCATAATCTCTTAGAACAAGTTTTCATGTTGTGGGAGTAAGCTAAACAAAGCGGACAGCACATGTGGCTCAGACAGGTTCTGTAATCCATCTGCTACTCTCTGTCCTGATTTTCAAATGAAAACAGAATGCCTTTTTAATGGCCACACATAGGTCTGTGATCTGAGTATATGAAGCAGCAACTGATAAGAGTAGCTTCCAGATAATAAGACAAAGAATTGTCAGCAACAGAAACAGAAGATGCAGGAGAGGCACTGCATCTCAGGAATGATTTTGTCTTACTCTTTAGCACTAGGGTCCCCTCCTATGGTAGGCCCCAGGCACATCAACAGATTAGCCTTACAAGTCCCCTTCAGAGAAGCCAGCATCTACCTAGAAAGCTTCTAGCCTTACATGGTCAACCTTTTCCTCAGGGTCTTCATCCTAGAAGGATAAGGAGAAAGGAGAGAAAGAAGTTAAAAGGAAAAGCTATGGAATTCTGCACAAAATAGCTTGAAGATTGATATGAACTGCCCTGCAGCATATGCTATGCAACCTTAATCACTTGAACAAAGTGCAAAGTTGATCCCACTACTGTAAAGTTTTATATCCACAGTCATTTATGCATACTGTGATACCACTAAGCATGCCTGTTTGACTGCAATGGCATGAAAAGTGGACAGCAATCACATCATTAAAAGGGATACTAAAAAACAAACAAACAAAAAAGCACTACAATAAGAGCAAGAATAGAACTAACCCAGTGTGAGACAGCCCATGGTACTCAGGCATGTAGGACACTAGAAAGATCTGAATGGCCAGACTCTGCAACTGTGCCAGTCCAGAAAAGATGCTGGAGTTGTCATGCTGGGAGTTATTTTCCATAGCTGGCTGTACCCCTTTTTTGGGAGACACTCTGAGCAAAGTCAAATTCTCCACTTGAAGCGGTAGCTGTAGCAGTTAGCTTGAGATAGCCCTAGCTGGCAACAGCGTTGCGTAAGTATATGAACTTTAGTTAACCCTACTGTAGAAGGGAACAGCTTAGTTATAAGGCAGATGAATAACTACATAAAGCAGCCTGTTAATCACCGTGAAACTTGTGAACTAGCTGAGAACCCTTCTGGCCAACACTGCCAGAAAAAGCACAGCAAGAACTGGTTGTTAGGCATCAAATACACGGAGAAGGCAATTGAAGAACCCAGTAATCTCTACACAATACAAGAAATTATAGAACAATTCAGGGAGAAACTATAGGTATCCTAAGACCCTGTTCAGGGACTAGGGCTGAAACCACCATTCTAACCCACCTGACCTTTATCTGGACTGCATCATCTCTCTGGTGGAGAAGGGAAGTCATGCAATTTATAAATACATCTCCAATTAAAATATTTTGGTATCTGAGTCCACTTAGTCTCTGTGTTGCCATTTGGTCTTATGGCCTTATTACAACAGGAACAGAGGGAGCCTACATGCAGGTAATAGGGCAGCGGGGTATAGAAGCGTCCATATCAGAAAGCAAAGTAAATGAAACTAGATTGACCTGACCAATAAAATCTGTTGGAACTGCATATCTGTTAACCAGGGACTCCTTATTCCTGTATCTGACAGCAAAAAGACTTGTGCGGGGTCCAGCATGATCTAAGCTCCTCTGGATGTACAGATCCCAGGTGGTACAGGACTCAAAGTCACACTGAAGGAAATCCTGCTGGACAAGACATATGGAAAAAAGCATTTAGATAACCACTTTTTTGAGCACTCTTCCATCGGGGTTTCATCTTCAGCAACTGATGTGCAGTTGTCTATTTGCTTGCTTCAGATAACCAGAGTCCTATTTAAATGAAGCATGTTAGCATAAAGAATATGGCCAGAAGCCATTACCAGGGCATCTATAAGCTGACAGGTAGAAGTCCAAAGAGCTGTTCTTTAAAATGCACCAGTGGGAACATCTGCCCAGCACACAGTAGAGGCAGTTCAATGTTTTGTCTGTACACTTGCCTATGTAACATTTTTGAAGATAGAAACATTCTTTTTTAACTGTAGTCACTCAAGGACTACAATTACGTAGGCATGCTTATATAACAGGTACCTGTCATAACCCAGCAGTGGTTGTGCGTGTGAGGGAAGAACACACTTTCAGAAGTGAAATAACAGAGCCTTTCCCCAGGCCTGGGTGAAAAATGCAGAGGAAAATGACAGTTCTGGACAAATTCTGCCATTATGTAAAAGTAACCCTTGTCCTACCTGTAAGGAGAGACTCCCAGCACAGCCTGGTAAACTTCATCCTTCAGACTGGTGCACTGCCTACAAAAAAGCAGTCTCTTGCGCTGCAAGAAAGACTCTGACAACATCACATAGGGTTTTTAAGAGCAGAAACTCAAGAAAGACTTGAATAAAGTCCCAAGGGAGCCTCTCCACTGTAGCATAAAGAGAGAACGGACTGTGTAAGCAGAATAACACAAAAATATTTCTGCATACTGATTTCTTGTGGAACAACAGATAGCTCACTCCTGCTGAGGAGACACAGAAAAGGAAAAAAATGCTGATATATTTAAACAGAAGGCTTTTCCACTCAGCTTTCCAAATCAATCTCCTTAAGAGCTCTGAATCTGGCTGAATACTTTATTTTGGTGAATGTCATTGAGCCAGCATCCAGGCAGTTGGACAGCAAAGCTACAGCCAGGAAAAAAAGCTGACTTTTATTTTAGACAAGCATCCAGAAGTCCTGGTAGAATGCGAGAACAAAGATCTTCAACTCAAAGATCTCATTGTATCATCCACTCCTCCCTTTGCACAAATAACACAACCAGCTCAAGTCTGTCCCATTTTGCCAGAAACCCGATAGCATCAAGATGAGTAAAAAGTAACACAGCAAGCCAGGGGATGGGAAAGGCCTCCCAATGGAAAATGGATATATTACCCTTCTGAAAATGAATGTTTGAAATGCAGAGTTCTGGCATGCAGCGAGTCGATTTATCTCTAGGAATTCCCATTTACAGCATATTCCCCTGGGTGCTCAAGAAGTGCCTGCTAATTTGCCAAGGAGCTATAAAGACCAGGAACACGCACAACCATTGCTGCAGGAGGATGCCGACTGCACCAGTTACAGCAAATAATCATGTTCCTTCTTGCCTCCTGAAATAGCATACAGCTGCACTGCTGTTTGTTGGTACTTGTACTTCTGAAAAGGCAGGAATGCTCTGCATGTTAGATGGTAGACTGTCGGCTTTATGACCCTTAATGAGCTCCTCAAGAAGTCTGAATTTGAAAGTAATGCAGATAATTTCACACGGGAATGGGAGCTATCAAACAGATTTGGCCAGAGGAATCAGAGAGACTACTACAGTTCAGAAATGTATTGCAGAAGAGCAAACAATGCGTGTACACAACAGGCAGACAAAAAATACTAAGATAACGTGTTGCTTTATAAAGCTTGGGGGATGTATAGCAGGCTACAAGGCACAAGAGACTGCAGTTATGTCTGAGGGAACAGGTTTCCACAACACATTTGTGAAAGAAGAGAGACAGTTGATGAGATGTACCATTGTTTGAAGTCTCTTTGAAGACAGAGTCCAGGTCAACAAAAGATCTGTGGAAATCTGATAAGATCTACACTCCAAGTCAGAAAATTTGCCTATTGACTTCAAAACAAAGATCTTTTTAATTATGCTAAATGAGTTCACTCCACAAAGTGATTTCCTTGTAGTAAGTCCAAAACTGAAACATGGACAGACAGGTACTTTCTGCTTCCTTCAAGCAAGTGTTCTGACTGCAAAACACATCCAGAGTGGTTATCAGCATCAAGAAAAGACCAGAACGTGAGGACAAATGAGGTGTTCTCATCACCGATTTGAGCTGAGCGGAGGTTGGGTGAACTGACACAAACATAAATGAAATCAAGATGATTCCTAAAACAGTCCTAAAACCCTGAGGTACTACCAAGGACAGAATCACTAACCCAAATGGGAAACTTCCCACAAAAGTGCCAATACAACAAAGGCTTAGCACAAACCTCTGTCTTCAAAATCACTAACAGGAATAAAATCTGCTGGGCTGAAATAATTACGTGGAACCTCCTCCAGTATGGTCAGTCCTAGTAAAAAAAAATATGGCAGGTTGTTGGTTCTTTTTTGCTGTCGTTGTTTTTGTTTTGTAGTTTCTTTTAGTAGTGCTCCTTGAAAAGGTTTACAAGATGACCAGTGGGCTGAATGAAACACCCATTGTAACAGCTGACCCCACACTTTTGAGATGAGCCAAGCTTCCAGAAAAGTAGAACACGGTTGCCAGCCCAGAGTGAAGGAAAACACAAGATTAGTTCTATTAAATGCTCTTTTTCCTATCAACCATGGCCACGTATGAAAGGCTTCCAATTCCAGAACAGAGGAAAAGGCTGAGGATACAGCGTATTTTGTCTCTTCTCCTGTAGCTCCAAGGTTTCCAGTTAACAGCAAACAAAGAACTGTCTGAGGAGAGACTGTTGACGGTTTTCTTCTTGATGGTTAAGATCCAGTAATAACATATTTGAACTGTTTAAGGCGTGGAAAGCCTCACCTTTCTGCTGCTGAAAAGCTCAGTGCCTTCAGACAGAAGATTCTACTTCTTATTCCTCTCCAGGGACATCCAAGGATTGGAATCCTTATGATCTCTTCACAGCTGTTTTAATGCTTGTGACATTAGCCATACTAAGCACAACCACAGTAAGTTACAATCTATCAGCCCTACCACACATTTCCATCCTTTTCCAGGCAGGAAATCAGTCCATAAAGGAGGACAGCCAATTGTGGTGAGAGAACAATTAGAGTGAGCCACTCTCACCTGGAAGCAAACCAATGTTAACACCCGCTTGCCCCACCAGCTGGCTTCTAAGACTTTCTTTGCCTGAGTCCCATTGTTACTTTGGTTTTTTAAATAACCAAAATAAATGCATAAAAAGCTACATTTGATTTGCAAACATCTAGCATCTCCTGTCAGGCCTTTCCAGTGCTTCAATGACAGATGGAAGAAAGCACAGATGAAACCACCTGCTGCTGAGGTCTCTTGCCAATTGGGAGTCATAGGACTCACTAGTAAAGCAGGATTAGCTCTTATCTCCTGAGCTTCTTCACAGGGTACATTGAGCTCTTTATTATGCAAGAGCTGAGATTTTGGGGGGGAAGCCTTCCTTTTCTAAAAGGGAACTTAATAAACAGGAGGGAGACTGACTTTGCATAAAGTCTGATAGTGATAGGACAAGGACAAATGGTTTTAAAATGAAAGAGAGTTAGATACGGGAAAGAATTTTTTCAACTCAGAGGGCAGTGAGGCACTGGCACTGCTGCCCAGAAGCTGTGGGTGCCCCATCCCTGGAGGTGCTGAAGGCCAGGCTGCACGGGGCCCTGGGCAGCCTGAGTTGGTGGGGGGCAGCCCTGGACATGGCAGGGGCTGGGACTGGGTGGGCTTTAAGGTCCCTTCCCACCCAAGGCACGTGGTGATCTTAGAATAATTTCAGCTAGTCACATGAAATAGACAATGATGACTGCTCAGCCTCAACTGGATGAGAGACATCTTGGCGAGTATCAGTTATTCCTCTTACTGTAAATATTCTTCTTCATTCTCCCAGCATCTTTTTGGCAGCACCAAAAAGAGTTGGTTTGAATTGCCAGTGGAAAATGATTTAACTCTAGAAACCAGAGCGCTCAATTTTTTCCTGAGGTGACAGGGAAGCAGTGCTACAAAGAGGATGAATCCTATAGAGTTTAGGCCTGTTCTTAGTATGGGCCTTTCCTTCCACAAATGCCCTCCCAGAATTCCTCTTGACCTCCTAGCATATCCAAGGGGAGAAGAACACGTAGGTGGGAAGAGATGATTCTCAGTTATGCTGACCAAAGGAAAAAAGAAGCATACTTTCTTCAGTGGGGAGGGGGGAGAAGGGGGGATTAAAAAAAAAAAAAAAAAAAGGATATTCAGTGTAATTGTAAGAGAAGCTGTAATGGTGTGTTTTCAACAACACAGCAGGGACTCAAAGGAAACAAATCTCCAGAAAATACTTTGGGACAGATGAGTGTAATACAGCAACTCAATATAACATGAGAGTTCCATCACAACACAGAGCAGCAGCCACTCCTAAGACAGAAGCTCCCAGGGCTCAGAAACTTGAAGTTCACTTGGTAAGAGTGCTCAGCAAAGCAAACTGGCCTTACAGTTCAAAGAAACCAAGGATATGATATGCTGGAAACTGATACACAGGCACTGCAAGAACGAAGGTATTACTCTCATTTACACAAACATCACAGTCAGTAAGAGGGAAGTCTTAGGAGCATTTGTCTATTTGAAGGTGACAGGGAGAACACTGTATGCCTTTTCTTGATTGGTGCTCACTTCAGCAGGAAATGCCTATGGAGAAGCTATGAAAACATCAGAGGGTGAACTCCCAGGTAGAATTTAGGGATTCTGCAGCACTAAGCAAGATATCAAATCAAAAGGTTCAGCTCTTATCTTCCCAGTTATTATAGGATAGTGCCTCACCCTCCTGTGAGAGAAGGGTTCCAGGCAGCCTTCTACTTTCTGAAGAGGTACTGACAAGAACAGACTGAACAAAAGTCTATCTCCAAAGTCAAATGGAAAATGAATTTGCACATTATCACAAAGCCTCACATGCTGCAAAGCTGGCTCCTAGCATGACCTCTGTAGCCTGTGAGCAGAGGAAAGAAAAAATACAAGCTTGATATTGACCACCAGAAACTGTATTCTGGTTCCTGCAGAAGCCAGATGCAAACAAGAAGTATCTGCTTACCTATACTCTCTCTGCCTTGCTATCACGGGTGGTGGAACACTGGTAACAAAACAATAAGACTGCGTGTACGTATGGGAGGAAGAGGTCCCAGTCTGCTTGTTCCTACTCCATATCTCACCACGAGGAACCAGATCCCCATTTAACAGCAGTGTGAACCCTGCACGTGGTGCCGAAGGCGGCAGGAGGGAAGGGGCAAGGCAGCCACGCGGGTCCAACTCTAAGGATAAACTTCGAAGGATAACGCAGTAACGAGGGAACGAATCTCAGAAGACAGTAACGAGCTTCCGTGTGGGACACAGCGAGGATCTCCGGGAGGGACACCCACCTCTCCCGCGGACGCAGAAGAGGAGCTCTTCCTGCTGAGGCTCTCACCAGAGAAGACGTCCTGGCGGGCCCGCCGGCCCATCCTGGGCACCTGCGGCAGAGGGGGAAAGGCAAAGGGACGAAGGGCACGCAGTTACCGGCACGAACGGCTTCAGGTGGCCCGCAGAACGGCGGCCGAAGCCGCGCGAGAGGCGGAGGGGAACGCGAACGCCGCCCCCCACCCGCACGGCGCTCCGGGGGCGGCGCCCCCCGCCGGCAGCGCCCCGGGCCCGCTCACCCCCGCGCGGCGGGGCGCCTCCGCCCGTTCCCGCTCAGCCTCCATCCGCCGCCGCCGCCGCCGCCGCCGCTTCCGGCCCTCGGCCCGCCCCGCGTCCTTAGCAACCGGCAGCGGGGCCCGCCCCGGCCCGGCCCCGCAGACAGCGTGGCTGCGGATGGGCCCCGCGCGAGCTGCGCGCATTAAGCGAGGTCCCGTCCGACTGTGCTCTGCCTATTTGCTGCATTCTCCTGCTTTCTCTGACACCCCTCACAGCCTCCAGCCATCCTCGATAGCTTAAGCAGCCACCACTCCAACTCTGCCGCGGCGGCCGAAGGCCGGGTAGCGCTCTGCCTGCCGGCCTCGCTGGGAGCCGTGTCCGGCTGGAGGCCTACAGACGTCGTGTCAGAGAACCCTCTCTCTGCCTCCTGTCTGCGTTCTCAAGCAGTTGTGCTGTAGCTGTGATGATCCGAGAATTAAGTGACGTGAGGTTTGTAGGCAGAGGCAATAATTTTTTATGAGACCCACTGACGCAGCACATCTGTGCCCGAAAGCTCGTCTGTTTTTTCCAGCTAGATCAATTGCTCTAATAGAAGCTACTATCTGTCCTTTCATGTCCACAGAGCTCAGAAAGAGAGATGTGGTTTTCCTCACCTGAAGCCAGGCCGGTTGGGCGCTGTGACACCGTGATCCCCCAGACTGTGGCGATTCTGTGTCAGTGACAGACTCAGTGCCCACACCAGTCCCCACACTTCACCACAGCAGCCACAGGCACACAGCCCTGCATCTCCTGCCCCCTCTCCGATAGGCAGCCGCGGGGTGCTGCAGCCGCAGGAGGGGTTGGAACAGGTGACAGAACAGCAGGACCCGTGTGTTCAATCACCTGGCCACGTAGAGCAGGACTCGCAGAGCCCTCCAGCACCGTGCTGCTGACTGCTTCTTAACCAGGCCTATGAACAGAGCTGTGTCTTGTCCTCCACCTGCACAGAGGAAGCCTGGGGAGCCTGAGAAAGCCGTCACACCTGAGCCCTGCTCCCAGCCACCTTCAGCAGCACACGTAGCTGCGGCAGGGAGCCCACACGTTGCTCAGTGAGAGAGAACAACAGCCATCTTAGTTGGCCGTCTTAGTTGGGGTGCTGAAGGGCAGCTAGCTGGGCTCTTGGCCTGACATGGGACTGCAGGCATCGTGCTGCTGCAGGGAGACATGGCAACCCATAGCTGCCATAGCAAGAGACAGCTGCCCTACCCCCTCCTACAGGAGATTTCAGTCGCCCTCGTGCTGACAAAAGCTGGCGAGGGACGTGAAAAACAATAAGAAAAACTTCTACAGGTACATTGGCCAGAAGAGACAGGCCAAAACGGGCGTACCTACTTTGGTAAATTTAAAAGGAGAAATGGCTTCAACAGATGAAGAGAAAGCTGAGGTGCTGAATGAGTTCTTCACCTCGGTCTTCACTGGTGGCCAGGATTCTAGTCTTTTTCACGTCCCTAAGTCTTGCACCCCCATACCTCTATGTGGGGACCAAGGAGGTAAATCCCTCCCCACTGTAAGGGTAGAGCAAGTCCGAGAGTGCCTCCTTAGACTGAATGAGTACAAGTCTATGGGGCCAGATGGCGTGCATCCCAGGGTCCTGAAGGAGCT
>JAPSGF010000001.1:684733-904669 GCA_035772895.1 Perdix hodgsoniae | reverse complement strand
CCCCCCGGAGAGCGTGGGGCCGGCCCACGTGCCCTACCAGATCCTGGCGCTCTACAACAGCACCCGCGAGCTGCTGGAGGAGATGGAGGAGGAGAAGGAGGAGAGCTGCTCTCAGGAGAACACCGAGTCCGAGTACTATGCCAAAGAGATCCATAAATTTGACATGATCCAGGGCCTCCCCGAGCACAGTAAGCGCCAGGCGCGCAGCGCCCGGAGGGGAGGCCGGGGGAAGCGGGGAGCTGCGGAGAGCGCCCGCGTCCGGAGCGCCGGCGTCGCGTTGCGGGAGGGGGGGTGGCGCAGCTCTGGGGCTGAGCGCGGCGTGCGGGGTTCGGAGGGAGCGGCGCTCCGCCGAGTGAGGAACGGGCGGCCCGAGCCCCGCCTTTCGGAGCCCTCCGTGCCCAGCGGCGGTGCGCGGTGTGCCCGGCTCCGCGCCGGCTCCGGGAAGGCGGAGGCGCTCAGCGAAAGGCGCCTGCGTGGAGGATGCCGCTCCGGTAGCGGTGGGGGAATCGCGGGCGGCGGGGGTGCCGAGCAGGTGCAGAGCTGGGATTCGCTGGGACGCCCTGAGGAGCGCGGGCGCTGAGGAAACGGACAGATGTGGAGCAGGTGCAGTGCACATGAGCGGGGCCAGATGCAGGCACTAAGCAGATTCAGGTGCGGGAGCTGAGCGGATGCAGATGCGAAGGCAGAGGGCGAGCAGACATGAACCCCAAGTAGATCGCAGATGCGGAGCAGATGTAGGCACTGACAATCCCTTCCGTCTGTGCTTAGGACCTCTTCGGATGGGAAGATGCTGGTGGGTGCACAGTCACACCACCCTCCAGGTGTCCCCTTGTGATGGAGCGCGGTGCTGGGGACGCAGTTTTGGTGCTGGCAGCCCTGGAGTGGAGCTGGGACTTGCTGCGGGCAGCCCCAGAATGCAGCTCCTCTGCCAGGTTTATGTTAATCTTGACATATGATGAGCTGGAATCAGAGCTGCGATGTGGTAATGCAACAAATTTCACTTAATCTCTAGCAGACTACACTCCATATGGTTATATGATTAGCTCTCAGTTCAGGAGGCGCTCAGACTCAAGGCACAGAAAATGCACAGAGTATTCACGGCTTTTCCATATTTCAGCATTATTGACTCACCAAAGTGTTGTGAAATTTGATAAATACATGTCTGTGCAAAGTGACACTGATGCGGTGTGAGCTGGTGTGCTTTGAAGGAGGAAACTGGAAAGCACGGTGGTGGGTCATGAATACAGAATGGGTTTGGGTGAAGGAGGGGGAAGAAGGAGGAAGATGTGTGTGAGGAGCACTGAGGCAGTGGAGAGGGACAGTGAGATGGGGTGTGAGAAGAGCTTGGGGCAGCAGTGGGTGCTGCGGGTGAGATCACTGCAAGTAAACTGCCGCGGGCTCAGCCACTGTCCACCACATGCAGGGTAACCTCGCAGTGCCTATGGAAATGAATGAGCCTGCCCCGGTCTCTCTATGGTGCCACAGCAAGGTGCTGAGCAGTGAACCCGTGTTGTGCTGGCACTGCATCCTATGCAGCCCCTTTGCCCAGAGAAGAGGGGGGTGTGGATTGGTCACAGAGGCCAGCCCCAGGCAAGCTGCGGTGTTGAGAGACACCCCTCTTCAAACCTAGGGAGGTTCATCGCATGCACCATGGCTGCGTTTGGCCCCGTGTCTTCAGAAGTGGCTGATGTTCAACTTTCCCATGGCTCTGTCACTGTGCCAGGTGGTGATCTCAGAGCAGCTGGAGCCAAAGCCAGGCTCCTCTGGGGGGAAGGGGAGGATGGCTCCATTGAGGGAACTGAGGATGATAGAGATGAGTTCAAAATGTGCGCGCGTGCACGAACTGTTCTAGCTCCAGAGTATTAGTCAAGCGGTTTGTTGGCTCAGAGAACTTGTATTTCTCCAAAACCTAAGGCCCAACGGTGAGGAAAGCTGAGGAGCAAAAATAGCAGCAGGGAGAGCCCAGGCCTTCTAGGAAGGAAGGACTTCCAGGAGCCAGTCTGTCCCCAGTCTGGGCTGATGTGTGGTTCGAGGAATTGTCTTCCTGCCATGCTTTGGGACACTGATTTACAAGGAACGTTTTCTGAGAGTGGCTCACGCTCACTTCAGGGAGCTCCTAAAAGTCATGGGGGTTAGATTCAAGCAGGAGAAGCTCCTGCAGCGGTTCTGCAAGTGGCTTTACTCACCTTCTGGAATAAAACTGTGCCATCTCCCAAGCCAGCATAAGAGAGGAGACGACTAAAGCTGTGGGTCTTTGGCCAAGCGTGTTTTCTGTCCAAACCTGCTGCCTGCAATGTTCTAGAAGGATCTGGTTTTCCTCCTGAGTTACACAGCTTTGACATTAAGTACCTTTTGGTAGCAATGGTGTGGCACAGAGTGAGCTGATACAGGCCTGCGGCCAGCCAGCCCTTCCCTGACATCAAACTCCAAGCAGACAGCAGTCAGCTGTCACAATGGCGTACTGAGGATCAGCAGCCATGTGGGACTGGTGGCATGTGGAGAGCCTGCACCTCCCTGAAAGCAGTGACTGGAAGAGGGGAGTTCCCAGGGGACATCTCCTTGGGTCCCATCCTCCACTCCAGTGCCCTGCTGGTCCCATTATCTGTTCTATCAGCAGCTCAGCAGTTGGCTAGACTCCACAGTCATAGCAGGGTCTGATCATGAAGATACAGCCTGTCACGTCAGGCAGACTGCTGTAGGTACATGGGTGGCGCAGATTTCCTTCCCTTGGCCTTATTACAGACACTGAGAGTTGTGGATTAAAGGAGCTTGCAGGAATGTTGCTTCTAGGCTTGCTTCTTTGTTGTTATCTGGGCAATTCCAGATTCTGGCGTATTAATGTGCCCTGAGCTGGGACTGGACTGCGTTCCCTGAAAACATCACTTAGCTGTGCATACCTCTGACCTCTTAAGGATTTTGCTCAAAAAGCAGAGATCTTCCTGGGAGTGAGACCTGTATTCTGGACATCTGGCTGTGAGAAGCAGGCTCCAACCTTGCAGTGGTCAGAATGAAACAACAGCTCCATCTCCTCCATCACAGGGGGCTTGTTCCGAGGGCAACACGAACCTGCTACGTTAGGGGAGGAAAGACAGCTCTTATTGTTCCCACCAGGAAGGTCTCCAAAACACCATTAGAAGTAGGTAGGAGGCACTGCAGTGATAGCAAGAGAATACAGAAGATGGCCATTCATCTCTTATTAGCATGGCTGCCTCACTGAGCCAAAAAAATTAAGAAGCTGAGAAACAATAAATGATTTTGTGTCTCATCTGCACTGTGCTCTAGGACCAGATTTGGACCAGATTTACAGTCTCTAAATCGATTATCAGATAAAGTACCAATGTTGTAAATGGACTGTGGGCTTGGCTGGCCACTGGTCTGATCTGGAGGCACTTGTGATGATTGGTGGAGCATCCCCTCACAGACAAGCGGTCAGCTCAGAAATGGAAGGGCAGGCTGTTAACAGCGTTATTAATAGGGCAAGCATTACAAAACAGCTTAAGAGGGTATTAAAACACAGTATCCACCTAGGTCTAACAGAACATTAGCAGTGTTAGACTTCAGCTAGAAAGATGCCCTTGGGCACATAATGAGATCAGAGCTTGCTGGTCTGTGCTTATCTGTGGCACAAACTGGTCACAGTGGTGGAGTCCCCATGGTGGGTGTCCTCTCCTGGCTCAGTGCTCTCTGTGCTGTAGGGCTCTTGGTCTGAATGTGCCAGCTTTTTGCTGCAATGGGTCTGGTCTCCTGGGGCTGCAAAAATCTCAGTCTTTAACAGCAGGCAGAGATGTTCACGGGTGGAAAAGCTGTTCCATTCAATAGTAGGAATGGCAAAAAGCCTCAAAACAAATTTCAATGTGAGCATCTGGTCATTAGCCTATTGAGTAAAACTTTAGGTCCCTAAGAATGCACATTTGTGAACTGGCAGGCTCCTGCTTGCTAAAGCTGGGTGTAGCACAAGAGGAAGACCTTCAGCTTCATCAAGATGACCCCAGAAGTGAATCACTGTTGCTCAAAGCAGAATTTGGCATGGGAGATGAGCCTGTGTTCTCAGACACTATTCCACCAACAGCCCATCTCCAGAACTCGTCTCTGTGGGACATGGATGCTTTGAAGACAGGGGCCAACTCCAGGAATACAATTTCAAGGTTGCCAGGTCTTCTAGCCGATTTGTCACAGGCTGGAACTGTGACTTAGAAAAAGTGATTTTTACGTCTGTGGTTTTATTGTTTTGCTTTTAATTAAAAAAACAAACAAAAAAACACAAAAAAACACAAATATCAGCTGATACAAGAGCCTGGTGTTGCCTTGGAGAACAGCCAGAGGTCATATGAGAGGCTCTGCAGGACTCCAAACAGATCTGCATGTGGGTGTAGAGCAGGAGTTGCTGTGCCTTGCCTGCAGGAAGCCTTAAAGTCTGAATGATGCTACAGCCTTGAAGGCTAAGAGAGGTCAATAGGAGAGGAGCAGCAGGGATCACTGCTTTTTCCATGGGACCAAAATGGTCCCAATGAAGAGATGCTCGTTTTCTCTTGAGAAAACGTTGTGGTTTTTACCTGCACTCTTTTGGGGCATCTGTGAAGTGGATTTTTCTGCTCAGCTGGCACGCATCCAGGCAGAGCCTTGCTGTGCTATTTCCTCCTCGTGTGCCTGACCTCTGCAGGCCTCACAGCAGCCTCTGTCCCCAAAGAACTCTGTATCAAGTACTATCCATGCATTCCTCCTTCAGGTCATGAGTGAGAACTGACCTTAAAACCCAGTTCCTTTAGTACGCACTGAAGAGTCACTGCTCCCAAGATGTCTTCTGCACCTCATACTTATCACAGAATCATTGCACGTGGAAGGGACCCTTAAACACCATCTAGTCCAACTCCCTGGAATGAGCAGGGACAGCTGCAGCTCAATGAGGTTGCTCAGAGGCACATCCAGTCTGATCTTGACTGTCTGTAGGGATGGGGCAGCCACCACATCTCTGAGCAACCTGTTCTAGCGCCTCACCAAACTTCGTGGACGCTTCTCTGGCTTTCATTACAGATCTTGACATTGTCTCCTGTAATAAGATCACTTTCTGTGTGGCTTCACGTCTCCAGCATGAGCACAGTTACACCATCATGGTTACTAGGAATGGGCCCCACAAGGAGCAAAGGAAGTTGGCCCTTTGTGTTAGTTGGGGTTGCATTGACAAATGCAGGAAACTTACAAGCATTATCAACATTTGATGAGTTGGAAGAGACAGAATTAAGGATACTGTGATTGATCTCCACCGATTCTCTGGCTTGTAGCATTGAAATAATGATGGCAGTAGTGAGAAGATTTTCAGAACATTCCAACATGGAGCAGATTAGAGTTAATTCTTCCTGCGGTCTCTTTAACCAGACGGCCGAACTTGAAGGTGGTGAGATGTTTAGCCAGAAGCTCTTTCTCACTCACTTCTGGCCAGAAATTCTTACCCTTTCCCTCTTTTTTTTTCTCCTAGATGAGCTGGGCATTTGCCCAAAAGGTGTCACCTCCAATGTGTTCCGCTTTAATGTGTCCTCAGCAGAGAAGAACAGCACCAACCTGTTTCGAGCAGAGTTCCGGGTGCTACGTGTGCCCAACCCGAGCTCCAAGCGCAGCGAGCAGCGCATTGAGCTCTTCCAGGTGAATATCTTTCTCACTTTCCTCACTGCCTCAGGCCAGAACAGCTTGGCTCCCTAGTGATTGTCCCAGCTTGTGGGTGCAAGGCCACAGGTAAGAGGGAGAAGAGATCCCATACTTTGCTCCAGGCTTCTTCCAGCATGTAAGCAGTGATACAGACACATTTTTTTCCTGTCTCTGTGTGGTACTGTCCTTTTCCCCACTCACATTGTCCAGCTGTTGTGGGTGCTGTGAATTATGCAGCTCTTTTCTATACTGAGAATGGGTTGGAAGAGGATCTCTTCACCAGCAGAGAAGCCTTGACCCTTCTGCCTAAGTCCTTTGGCAGAGTTGTTCCTCTGAGTGTTGCAGTACAGTACAGTTGGTGCTAATCCAATGGGTGGAGCTCTCTGACTTTCAAAGACTTACTGGAAAAGAAATGCTTGCTTTCAGTGTTCCTTTATCAGCAGTTCTTCGGGGATGGTCCCAGGTACCTTTAGCGCAGGTGCTCATCTGGAGTTTGGTTTGAACTCTTGGTGTCCGCTGGCAAGATAAGGTCTTGTTCAGGTTTGGAAGCGGTCTCTGGCCATGCTGGATCACACAGCTAATGGTGTAGTTCAGCATCCAGGCAGCTGTCTGTCTGCTATGCAGTAACAATGCAGCTAAAATTGCCCTTTAACTGTTAGCTCTTAAGGTCTGCTTGGAATTCATCTTTAAAAGGCAGAGCAGTTCTCCAGCTAACAGATGATAACAATTGCTAACAGACAACCACAGAGCTTCTCCACAGGCTGAGTGTTGTGTGGGATGAACCTGGGGTCCTGCAGCAAGGAACACTTTGCACAGGCTGTTGGTGTCTGAAAATGGGATGGCAGAGCAGGGGGTGAGTTCTCCAAACTTGATCCATCCTGGTGTGCTTTGATTGATGTTGAAGTGTAGAGCACACATGAAAATACTGCTTTGTAGGACTCGAAAGACTTGCTGGGCAAGGGACCCATGGCTAAATGCTCATTTACCCACTGCTGTTTTACTTTGAAATTCAGACCCACATTGCATACGTGAATACAGAAGCAAAACCTCCCATTAGATCTATCACTGTACACTTATGCTTCTGAATGTGCACCCTGAAACAAGGATGAACTGGGAGAGGTGAGCCGCTTGGGACCCAGAAGTCCAAGCTGGAGAAATAGGTTGGTTGTGAAGCATGTCCCTCTAACGTGCCGGGGTGTTCCTGGTGTTGCATGTGCTGGGACTCACCTTTCAAATTTGTTTGTAGCAAGCTGTGGAAAAAGAAGGACACAGAGCTGTTCCTTCCTTGTGCACAGCACTGGCTCACTCTACCGCTCCTTCTATCGCAGATCCTGCGGCCGGATGAGCACATAGCAAAGCAGCGCTACCTCAGTGGCAGGAATGTGCAGACGCGGGGCTCCCCTGAATGGCTGTCCTTTGATGTAACCGAGACCGTGCGTGAGTGGCTCCTGCACAGAGGTAGGGGTCACAGCTGGATTGGGTGTGACTGCATCCGTAGAAGTGTGGACCGGTGTTGTCAGGATTTTCTTCTCAAAAGAAGCACCACTTAAATAGGGGGCAGCTTCATTTAGGTTGAGAATAAGCCTTACCCCAGAGAACTGCCTCTGTGTAACATTTGCTCCCCTCCTAGTTCTGTCTGGGAGTACTCACTGTGTAACTCTGGGGACTGAGTCAGAATAAGATCTCATTCTCTGGCGGAGGAAATTGTTCTCAGTGACAGACGCTGGGACTTCTTTTGGTTCTTGATTCTCAGTCCAGGGGAATCTGCTGGTCTAGTCTACCACTTGTAACACATAGAAAATGAGGATTGCTCTGGTTTAATTTTCTAAAGGGATAAAGAAAATCTATTAGGAAAAAACAGCAAGGATCTTCATTTCTTTAGCTGTTTACAGCTTGGCAGGTATAAAGGTAAGGAAATACCAGAGGCTGACACACCTAGACAGAACATACCTCTGCCACCGCTGGGCAGCCCAACAGATAGTTACAGGGCAGCTCCCTGCAAGAACACTGACCCCATTCACAGCTGGAGCATAGGCACCATGACTCACTGCTGCATTGGCCTCACAGATAGAAGCTAGGTGCCACTGAAAACCGGAATGCAGGCACTGGCAAGCAGCCGCTCCCTGGAAGGATAAGCTGTGAGCCCGTAGGCTCCTCCTTTTTGAAGCAATCCCAGTTGTGTCCTGATGGTTGAGTTCAGAGCTGGAACTGCGGTGAGCTCTGGGCAGGCATATGCTAGCTGACAGACATCAGATATGGTGCTTAGGAAAAAAGGTGCTAGGCACCCTGTCAGTGCCCCAGGGAGCCAGATGTTTTAATTCATGACACAACATAGAGAAGGAGCTTTCATAAGAGCTGTATGTTCTGTGGGTCAGGCCCACACAGCGTGATGGGTCCAGGAAGTTATTATGAAAATAGACTTGCCTCTGGAAAGTCTGCGAGTGAGACCACTAGCAGTTCAACAAAACAGGAGGCTGCAGCTGCTGAGAAAAATGCTTCCAGTGAAATTGCTTGTCCATATCCAACTCACTCTCTTTCAGATCTCTCCTCCAGACACTAACCAGAAGCCAGATAGTAGACAGGTACTGAGGGTGGCAAATTTGATTCAGTACAGATACAGAACACAGGCCAACTTTGAAAAATAGTTACTTTCTAATGGAACTCTTCAAACCTCACAAGTGCTTTTGGATGCTGAATAGCATAAAAAATGTAACCAGAAGTCTCACCTGCCCTGGAAGGTCCCTTTAGCAAGAGTATGAATGGCTTTTGGCACAAATGAAGCCACAAGATTCTGCTTCCCATTCTCCTTTTTAAGTCAGCTCTTGTTTCCCAAAGTGAGGATCCTTCACTGTGAGACTGATCCCTGGTCTGGGGGCCGCAGCACAGCATGCGCCCTCTGTGGAGATTCACTGTAGCTGGTTCACCTGAGGAATACTGTTTTTCAGAGTCCTCTCCTTTTTTGCAGAGTCCAACCTTGGCCTGGAAATCAGCATACACTGCCCTTGCCATACTTTTCAGCCCAATGGGGACATCTTGGAGAATTTACATGAGGTCTTGGAGATCAAATTCAAAGGTGATAAAGAGCTGGGCTTGGGGAGGCTATTGGAAAGAAAGCCACGAGTGTCTGGAAAAATGAATAGATCTTCCTTTGCATATTTGAGGATTTTACCCCTCATAACACTTGGCTTAAAGCATACACACTGCTGGGTTTGCATGCTGATCTTACAAGTACACCCACTTCATACGTAGGTTAGAAGTGAGAGAAAAGCGCAGTCTGGGTGGGGTTTGTGTGCGTTTCTGCAAAAGGAATAATTTTGTATTTCAGTGTCTCTCCGGGAAGTTCAGCTTGATGGATTCTCAGATTTCCACAGAGGCTTTGCTTTCCAGTTAGGGTGACTGAAACACAAGGAAGTCAGGCATCCTGTGTGAGGTGGCCTAGAGAGAAAGTGGCTTGGCTGGCCTGAGATGTAGGAACCTCCTGGCTTGCAGCCCTGGGCTGCAGCCACTGGCCCCCACAGGCTCGATTTCTGAGGCTGTTCTGCAGAGTGCCAATGATCTGACATCTTCTTTAAACCATTCATCTTCTTGCCTGTCCTGGGACTGAAGCCAGGAGCGAGTGGGATGGATAAATGGCCCCACCAGCAGTTTGCAAATGGTAAAACAGGTGGCCCACAGGCCTGTATTTCAGCCCTGCAGCAGTCAGATTCAACAGAAGTTAAGAGTATCCTAGGAGGGAAGAAGTCCCAGAGTGAGTACGTGTGGTGACTGAGTCTCTTTTGCGCTGGTTCAGGACAGGCAGAGGGTGTTAAGCATACTGAAAAGTCTTGTTGCATCCATCACTTCCATATTGATGTCCTCTTTGTTCTGTCTGAAGGGATTGACAGTGAAGATGACTATGGCCGTGGGGACCTGGGGCGCCTAAAGAAGCAGAAAGACTTGCATAATCCCCACCTCATCTTGATGATGTTACCCCCACATCGCCTGGAGAACCCAACGCTGGGAGGCCAGAGAAAGAAGCGGGCCCTGGATACCAACTACTGCTTCCGGTAAGTGAGAATCCTGCCAGTGGCTGGGTCCCATTCCTGAGGTGGGAAAGTGTGGTGAGACTTCACATCACTGGGCAAGGCAGTGCCTGCCGAGGGGGCTGCAGGTCACCATGGTACTGCAGGGGCCATGTGAGCAGCACAGCTCAGCTCATGCTCCTTGCAGCCTCCAACAAGGGGATGCTGGCTGGCCCAGCAGTCACTTTTGGCCAAGTTTCTGGGTAGAGGGAGGCTTGTGATTCGCCTCATGGAGCACAGCCTGGGCAGAGACCAGGCTAGTGGCTGAACTGCCTAGCAGCATGTGCAGGCAGTGCCAGGCTGCTGGCCTGCCAGCTTCTGCCAAGCTCTGCCACTCCTCGGCACCTAGTGCAGGTGAACACCATATCCCACTGGGCAACTCTGGTCCTGGTCCTTTTGCTCTGGAAGCTGCTTCATGCAAGCACAGAAAAGATCCCTTTTAGATTCATTTTGTGTCCATTCTGTGTTTCAGGAACCTGGAGGAGAACTGCTGTGTGCGTCCTCTTTACATTGACTTCCGACAGGATCTGGGCTGGAAATGGGTCCACGAGCCTAAAGGCTACTTTGCAAACTTCTGTTCGGGCCCATGTCCGTACCTCCGCAGTGCAGACACCACTCACAGCACGGTACATCCAGCATGTTATCCTTGTGGCCCTATCACCCCTTTCCTCCCTCAGTGGGGGGCATTTGGTCTCTTCAAAGTAGCAGAAGCAGTTTAGATCAATACCTGCAAAAAACTACAAGGAAACTGCAGGAAAGAGTAGTTCAGCGGGGAGTAATGGTCTTCCTATGGAGTCAGTACTAAGTCCATGCTTCCAGCTGAGGAGGAGGATGCTGTCTCTTGTATGAGATGGGGAAACAGGAGGACTTAGGGTAGTTATTTGATAGTGGCCAGTTGTAGTTGCTCAGATCAAACATCAGTTCTGATGGTTGTATTCTGCATAATTTTTTCCTCTAGTTTTCACTTGGCAGAGGAATTTTCTACACACAGGTTGTGCAAAACTGCTGAGCTATGGCACACACCTGCTGCCTACTACCACATGGGCAGCTGTAGCCCAGAAGGGAAGGGGAGCTATGTCCAAGTGAACGTGGCTATGCAACAAGCTTTCCTTCTCTGCACCAGCATTATTTCCAGCTGTATAAATCCCACCTGACAGGGAGGAACCCACTGGGCTGTGAAATTAATGACTGGCAGAAGGGAAATATTTTCAGGTAACTTATACGTAACTTTTGTTTAACATGAATACATTGGGCAGTCTTAGGAAAGAATACCAGCTGAGCTTCACTGCTGTCTAGAGCAAAAAACCAAGCAAACAAACAAAAAAAAAAAAAAAAAACCCAAAGCAATAGAAAAATGTGTCCATAGAACAAGAACCAAGAGGAAAACACAGACTAATGAGCAGACAGTTCATTCCTAAGCAAGAAAAGCCAGAGAAGAATCCTGAGCTACTGTCTGCAGAAGAGAAAAGGCAGCAAGCCAGACATGGCAACAGCTCACTGTCAATTAGCTTCAGGTTTCATTGAAATATTCCGGAAGAAGCAGATTCAGCTGAAGAACAGTTGATTGGGTAGAGATGATACCACAGGAAAGATGCTAACATTTTCTTGGCAGCTTAAATAATCTGCATAGCAGGAAAGCTTGCTGAAGCTAAAAACTGCTATTGGTGGGAGTAAATCTAAGGGAATGAAGGAATGGACAGGTGCTGAGTGAGAAGCACGAGACAGGACAGGTGAATGAATAGCTTAGGAGAGGTAACATGCATCAGTTGGATCTGAGGAACTCTAACAGATACTTGACTGAATCAGTGTGAGATGTTAATACAGTTCCTAATATTCTCTTACTGAGCAAGAAGGGAAATCAAGTGGTAAAGTCAGCTGAGTGATCCCAGCAAGCTTCAGAACAATACAGCTGCTGACAGCTTGCCAGCACCGCCTAGGAAAAACATGGTGAAAAGCAGATTTCTCACCAGTCTCTTTAACCCACTGTCTCTGTTGAATACAGCAGCCCCAGTGCACATGGCACCCATGTGATATAGCCTGTGTCTTTGCTCAGTACCCCACAGGGCTTCTACCAGAATGACTGGAATTACACGGATCTGCATGATAGAACAGAATGTCTTCTTAGCACCTCTCACCCTCCAAGTCAGTAAAACAGTTAACAGACAACGTGCAGGACCCTGTAATTTAACCCAGACAGGTGCTATGAGCCAACAGTACTGCAGGTAGGATTGTGTCTTAGCCCCACAATTCAAGATGTTGCTTACCACTGAAGAACAGCCAGCTCTGGGAAGACACATGGCAGCTCTTTCATGGTGGTTACATGGCTGGAGTGCACAGTTGTCTGTGGGTTGGGGCCAGCTGGGAGAATGAAGCCAGTGGGTCCCGCAGGACACTGTCCTGGCTCCAGCATTACAGTGTAATGACTTGGAGGATGAAGTGGAGAAAGAAAGCATCAGACAGTTCAAAGCTGGGAGGGAACTGCGGCTACTCGAGAGGACGGGCATCCATCCAGCGCTATCTAGAGATGTTGGTTGAAATAAGCAGCACTGATTTTCTTTGTTCTGGTTTCTGTAATAGAACCAAAGACAATGCAACCTCAGGCTGGTTACACCCTGACTTATAAGCAGAAGTGGCACTATCCACTGTACCAAATTAGAGATTAAGCAAGTGAACTACTTGTACTTCTTCTACCCTTAGGCATCAGCCAGTCTACATTGCTACGATTAAAAAGAAAAAGGCTGTGGATCAGGCCTGGACAGGAGCAGGCCGTGATCAGGCCGTGATAAGAACATTAGTCACATCAGGGAAACGCTGCTGATTAGCGCAATCCAAATACCTAGAGACCTGTTGCTTGCGGTACTTTCCTGTTCTCTTAAATGGATTCCTGACTTTGTCACCACATTTACATTTGTTTCCACAGGTGCTGGGCTTGTACAACACGCTGAACCCCGAGGCATCTGCTTCACCCTGCTGCGTCCCACAGGACCTGGAGCCACTGACGATCTTGTACTATGTCGGGAGGACACCCAAAGTGGAGCAGCTCTCCAATATGGTGGTGAAATCCTGCAAGTGCAGCTGAAAGGCACCCTGGGCTGCCCAAAGCCTAGAGAGAAACTGTCAGCATCCATTCTGCTCCAAGGCTAGCACAAAAGGAACTGGGGGTCAGAGACTATGCATGCAGAGGGCTGAGTGCTAAACCCTGTGGCTTTGGGTCTGGCAGTCCTTGGGAATCTCTTCTGGAACATTTCTCGGTCTTGTTGCCAGTGTCATGTTCCCTCTGGGAGCTACTTTGACGACACAAAGGCCACACTCCAAAATGACTGGACAGTTGATGCGGAAGAGAAAGACAGAGTGAAGGAACTGCTGTGTATTTGAATGCTGGGATAGTTGAACTGGGAAGGCAAGGAATAGAAAGAGCAGTTAAAAGGAGGGATTGGAAATGGAGCAATGTTTCCTCTTCTTGCTGTAGCTCCCTTGGGACCTCTGCCCTCCCCACTGGCCTGAAGAATTATGAAGGTTTTCCCTCCTGCAGGAAAAAATCCTGGAATTTTCTTTAGAGAAAAGAGCACCAAGAAGAGAAGCTGCTCAGAGAAGAGATGCTCAGAGATACAAGTAGACTTACGTTCCTCAGAACTGTGATCCAGGAGGCCTGTAACTATAGTTGTGTTTCTGCCAGACCTGTAACTTCAGTTGGCAGACCCTGGCTATTGGTTTCCAAATGCAAACTGCAGGGCCCCCATTCAGCCTGCTGAGGGTGGGCAAAGGCAAGCCAAGAGGGTGCTGAGCCCATTTTTAGGAGGACTGATGTCTCTATCCAGCTCTTTTCCCCTTCTGGAGTTTCTGAAAGATGGATTCTGGGTCAGGGCAAGAGCATTATCTTTGGGGTACCTGGATTTTGGAGACATTCACTCATGATCTGATAACACCCTGAGGACCTTTTGTCTGTTGTGGTTTGTGAACTCAACGTGGCCCAGGCCTCATCTGCCAAGACTTAAAAAAGAAAAAATATTAATCTCAAAAACATTGTAAAAAAAAAATAAATATTTTGGGGGGGAGATGGTCTTTTTTTCTTCCCCCGCCTCCCCTCCTTCCCCCACAGGGATGCTGTTGAAGGGTTGGATGGTTTTTTGTTTTTAAACTGCTACTACTGTGGCATACTTGGTCACTTTAAAATCTTTCCCTTTTCCTGAGTATCTCTTCAAGGAAATGGGCAGAATTTAGGTCAGCCAGAGAGCTCATAATGGAAATTCCTTTGTGCCTTCAAACAGTCTGTGCTGTGTATGTGCCCTGTCCTTCTCATGTCCCTCTGACAGACATGTCACCTCTGACATCTGATTTTGATAGATTTATATAAAGCACCCCTCAAATACAAAACATTTCCAAGAGTACTGTTTAAATAATCAGGGCATTGCAGTTGTCACAGCTGACAAAAATCATACATTTGCTGGAATATATAAGTTCTGCCAGTACAGACTTGTACACAAAGGCCAGCCTCCTCACATTTAGCATGAACATTTCATACACTTATAAAATGTTCACAGATGTGGCCCTGGCAAGTAATCAACATACTGTTTTTTAAAAAGTGTGCTTTTTTCAGCCACAGATACTCCAAAAATTACAAACCTCTAGTACTTGCTTGCATGTCAGATGAGACACAGAGGCTGCCTCTCCTTCAACCACAACTACTTAATGTTCTAAAGACCACAGAAATTCCTCCCTGTCCCTTCCCACTTCCTGGTCCCCAGCAGTCGAATGTCACGACATGGAACAACTTAATTGCTTGTGGTCAGGGCTCTGCATGGTCAGCTTGGAATGCAACTCCTGGTCCTGTACTTCAGTAGCTGCTTCCATACACCTTGCCACAGTGCTGCCATAACATGTAATCACAAACATCTCAGCACGTCCATAAAAAAAAACCTCCTCCTCCATCATCAGCTGGCAAGATCAGCAAGGGTGGGTCAGCAGTGGGAGCCTGCCAGGCTGTATGACATTTTGGCTGGGCACACATGCTCTGAGAGAGGCACTCCCCAGTGCTCAGCTTTATCCCTTTCATCTCCCTGGGGCTCTTTGACCTATCTTCTTGGTGTAATGATGAAAATTACCGTTCTGATCAGCCCCGCAGCACTAATTTATTGCTGTGCAGCTCTCCATGCCCTTGCCTGCCAAGGGAGGGAGCAGGTAAATGCATTGCAACTTCACTACCATGCTGATAGACAGTCCAGAAATTTAGTGGCTGCCCTGGGGAGGGGAGGGAAATCCAGATGCCAGTTGGCACAGAAATTCTCTCTAATCTCCTTTTAGCAGCAGCAGCCCCTGGGGAGGTTTTGGTTTACAAGCTACAGTCTGTTCTTTGGTCATTGTTCCTCGTGAGCCCTGTGCTGGCTCTGCTGCCTATGCAACTGAAGAGCCTTCTTGCTAGTGAGGGGAAAAAAGCACAAGAAGGGGGAGCTGCAAAGAGCTGAGCAAGAACACGAGCTTCACAGTCATACGTGGCACTTGGAGCGTGCCAGAACCTCCCACAGATTAACCCTGGCAGGCCCCTTGAGGTGAGCCTGCGTTGCTGGCCTTGTTCGCTGCTGCTCAGTGGCAGGGAGGGGTGGCAGAGGGAGCAGGCCACACTAAACTGCTTGGAAAGAAGGCAAAAAGAAGGGAAGGCAGGAGAGAGGATTCCCGGGGTGTTCAACCAGTTAGGATTCAGGTAACCTCATGGGCACAGTAGTCTTCCCGAGTCAAATGCTCCCTTCAGTTACTCCTCTCTCCAGACTAGAGAGTTCCCTATCAAATGCAGGTTCCTATCTGCATTTGAGAATTAGAATTCATTTTCCTACAGTTAAAATAGCTTTCTAAGGGCTGTTTAAGCTATAATTTAGCAACAAACTATACTACCCACATGGGGTTAATAAGAGATTGAATCCACTCCTGGGGCCAGGCTTACTAAAACATTTCAGGACATTAGTGTGAGAAGGACCAGCAGATAGAGAGTTCTCTATCTGTTCTGTTACTAGGTGGCAAATTGACAAAGACAATGGGAATGAAAAAGTGGGTTCTTCACTGCCAACAATGAATACAGCTCCCAACAGTTCCCTTTTGTTATTGCCAAGAACAAACAGAAGCTGATGAAAACAATCCCACCACACTTTCCCTCTCTTTAACAAAGATCAATGGTTTGAAAGAGTGAAAAAAACACTATTCTGCACTGCCATAGGGAAGATCCTACCCAGACAATCAAATCACCATCTGTGTAGTCCTGTTTGTCTGTGGCATACTCCATTACAGCATGCAAGAAGTCTAGAACCTGAACTTGAACACTTTGTTTTTCAGGCTGTTGTACAACACAGAGCTCTGCAAGGGACAGTGCTTCTGTAAGTGCAGGAACATACACTGATATTTCAGCAAATCAGGCACTTTTTGCAGGCTAAATGAGTCTTTGTTCTCTGGTCTGTGGTGCTGGATGGTCTCTAGCTATCCCAGAACACTTACAAAAAAGCAGTAAAACATCTCAGTTACCGCTGTACAAACAGGAGTATGCCTCTTGGTGCTTCACCTTTGCAGAACCAATAGGCATCAGTACCTATAGTAAACAAGACAGAGTATGTCCAAAAGCAATCAAAGAAAAAAAGACAAATATACGTGTTCACTTCTCCAGCAACATCATGGCTCTGTTTTGCTCTGTCCTGTGATATCTCGCATCTCTTTCTGCTGTAGTTAAACAATTTCCTTTCTCCCTGTTAACAGACCCTTTGCTTACTGATCAGCCTGCTATGAAGCTTTCCTTATCAACTACGAGGGTGTCCTTACCAGAGCAGAAATAAAGGAGGCCTCCCTGCTCAGATCACTTTGTCAGTGAAACTACTACAGCCACCTCATGGCAGAAAAGGATCCATTGCCTACGATATCTTATGAGGCAGATGCCTTCAATACAATCCAAGGTCAAATGCAGGACAGGTTGAGCATCATAGTATGAGCAGGATACAGCTCAAAGAGCCAGGTTCATAGAATCACAGAATCACAAGGTTGGAAACGACCTATAAGAACATCGAGTCCAACCATCTTCTCATCACCACTGCTACCACAAGCACTAAACCAGATCTTGCAGCTCCTCATCCAGGCGCCTCCTGGACACTGCCAGTGACGGCGACTCCACCACCTCCCTGGGCAGCCATTGCAGTGCCTGACCACTCTGAGAGAAGAAGTTCTTCCTCATGTCTAACCTAAACCTCCTCTGGTACAACTTGTGGCCATTTCCTTGGGTCCTGTTTGTTGCCTGCGAGAAGAGGCCAAACCCCTCCTCATGACAGCCTCCCTTCAGGAAGTTGTAGAGTGCAGTGAGGCCTCCCCTGAGCCTCCTGTTCTCCACACTAAACAATCCCAGCTCCCTCAGCCGCTCCTCGTAAGACTTGTGCTTCGGACCCCTCACCATTTTCATTGCCCTTTTCTGGACACGTTCCAGGGCCTCACCGTCTTTCTTTAATGAGGGGCCCAAAACTGAACACAATACCCGAGGGGCGGCCTCACCAGTGCTGAGTACAGGGGGGTGACTACCTCTCTGCTCCTGCTGGCCATGCTATTTCTAATGCAGGCCAGGATGCCATTGGCCCTCTCGGACAGCTGGGCACGCTGTCGGCTCATGTTCAGCCCAGTATCAACCACCACCCCCAGGTCCATTTCCTCTTCACAGTCATCCAGCCACGCATCCCAAGCCTATAGCGCTGCATGGGGTTACTGTGCTCAAAGTGCAGGACCCGGCACTTGGCCTTGTTGAACCTCATTCCATTCACCCCAGCCCAGCGATCCAGCTTATCTAAATCCCTCTGAAGGGCCTCCCTACCCTCAGGCAGATCAACACCACCTCCCAACTTGGTGTCATCTGCAAACTTACTGAGGGTACAGTCAATCCCCTTGTCTAGGTCATCAGTAAAGATATTAAACAAGATGGGCCCCAGTACCGACCCCTGGGGGACACCACTTGAAACAGGTCGCCAGCTGGACTTAACTCCATTAACCACCACCTGTTGGTCATGGCCTTCTAGCTAGTTTCTTTGCTGAAGAGGAAGGGCTCCTTTTGCACTTCTTGTCTTTCTAGTAGCATACAAAGCATCAAGTATATACTAATGAATTTTCTTCTCTTAATATGTGATTGGAAAGCAATAAAATCTATCAAGAAAATGCAGTTTTCAGTTTTCAAAGGTATGGTACCTACACACTTGCAAAGCTATACTGATTTGCAATAGTGCAGAAAAATAGATAGCTGTAAGGGCTGCCTATAAGCTACATTAGTTTTATATATATATAGCTGCCTACATATATATATATATATATAGCTATATACATATATATAGCTGCCTATATAGCTACATAGTTTTATAATAACAGCAGTGATATGGATAGAATGATAGAGTGCCTTATAATTATTTAAAATGTTAATTAACATTTTTTTTAATGCAAAATCATTAGAATATATTGGTCAAGAGTTATATAAAAATAACAATGTGTACTATGATATTTAGCAAATGAACATTTGAACATTCAGGTCCCTGCTTGACAAACGTTTTCTTTCATTTCTAGGGAAGTCATTTAAGCCCTTTTTCATTCTTTATGCAGTTCCACATGTGACAGAGAGATGCAACTAAGCTCAGTGTCTATAGTCCTCTCTTGAATAGAGGCTTCTGACACCCTGTACAAATGCAAGATCCTTTATCATGCAGCAAGTCAAAACAGAAGAGACAGTTCTACTTATTGGGAATCAAATTGTCTTAGAAATGGATGAAGATACATCACTGAGAAATACAGCAAATGAAAATTGCCAATTAATGTTTGTCAATCTCACTCTTCTCTGAAAAAGAGCATTGCACTTGAAATTCTGTAGTTGCGCTTATGCCTGTAGTTTCAGAAATAGCATTACACAGTACCTTGGATGTCACAGTGTGTTTCCAAGAAAGACCAATTTCAAAGATTACAGACATCAGTTACTCAGCTGCTTTCAGAACATCCATCCCTAGGACTAAGTTGCATAGGGAAGATGGCAGAGAAAATCCGAAGACGTTCAACCAATCAGCTGGTCCCCTTCTGGTACTGGGCTATGATTTCATGGAAAATACATTTAGGGATAAGGACCTTTATATCTAGTACAAAATAGAAGTACTTTCAAGCTGTGGTTTGTAGCAAAAAAAAATCCCACATGTTATTGGCTTCCCACTTCCTGCAGACTTGCTGAATAGCTTTCAGGCAGAAGCTCTGTCCCCTGTGGTATATGCTGGCACTGTTGAGTTACACCAAGGAATACCACTCTTTCAAGCAAGCAGGAGCTTCTGAAGACAGACATTTATTTATCCTTTCAGGGGGGTAACGGTCTTTGTGCAGGGTGATGTTCTTTATAATCTCATTCCACTTAACTGGTTAGGCAAGATGATACCTCACTGCTGTCTATAAAGACTGATGCAAGAAATAATTACACTCTGGGGTTATGCGTGTTGCAGAAAGTGAAGGTGACTTTCTTTCCAGGTTTGCCACCACTCGGACATTTTTCACCAGCTGCATGCAAACATTCATCCTCCACATGCAGAAATTAGCACGAGGCATTGTAATAATATATCATGACCAGTGCACGCTCATTATTTGATGCAAGAAGCAAGCTGAGTCATATCAGACCAGAGATTTCTTGACTTTCTTCAGGGAGGATTTATTTTTCCTTTTGAGGTTATTATCTCCATTAGGAAGCAGACAAAGCAAAGCTTTGCTGCACAGCCATGGGAGAAACTCAGAAGATCTCTGCAATGCATGCAGTGTAATGACTGAGGAATGTTTTGGTGACCACGTTCTGGGCTTTTCTTAAACCAAAAATGTATGGTCTTTTGAAGTGCTGAAACTCTGCGGCCCACATGCTTAGGAGATCTCCACTGCTTTGAAGTATTTGTAAGAAATTTCACTTTTTCGAGAAAGCAGTAGCAGACAGTCTGACTTGCAACAAGAGTGTTTGGAAGATGTCCAGCTTGCAACAAGCTGCTTTGAGTGACACAATTTGAATCTTCCCCATCAAAAGATGCTTGCTACAGAGATCTCTAACAACACTTCAGGATCTGAAGATCCCATTTGGATACTACTATGCCAAGCATTCTATTGTGCTAATCTGAGGAACAGTAAACAAACAGAACAGAGAGAAACAAAATAAAGGAAAGCATAGCTTTGCAACAGCTACAACTTGCTGCCTATATTCCTTAAACTGTCCTCTCTTTTTAATCAACGTCACTTGCATTTGCCCAAGTCATTCAGAAGACCTAAGAACACTTGCAGAACCACAGTTTGGCAGGAAGAGTCACCAATCTTTATTTTTAGCTATTTCTCAAGAGGAACTTTCAGCAGACATATGGAGACATGAGTGAACAAGAAAAAAACATCTGTGAACAAGAAAAAAAAATTTCTCAGCTGATATCATAGACAAAATGTATTCCACATTGAATTTCTAGAATTAGAAATGGTGGAAATAACATGATTTCCAGAGGGAAAACATCCCTGATTTAAATGGGGAAAGAATCATGCAACTGCAAGTGTAAGAACTGTAATTAGTGACACTAATGAGATGGCCACAGTCTCATTTGCCCTCCCAGTAGATGTTCAGTTGTCCAACTGCATAACATGAAGAATGGCACAGACATCACAGATGTACCAGACATATCTGATAACAGCATGCAATTTTCAGAAGGTCACATAAGGCAGAAACTCTCAAAAAATACAGAGAACCTCCAGTAGTAATTAACAGAAATAGCAGGGAAAAATCCCTTCTCATTTTTCTTCTTCAATATGAACAAAAAGGTAGTTTTTCTCTATAGTGGAATGACAGAGCAATGACAACCAAACATTTGGACTTGGTAGTAAAGGAACTTCTCAAAGATTGTCTCATGAATCTTAACATGGTAGTACTCACAACACATAGGCAAAAAGCCACATACAATGCTGAAATTCCTTTTAGAGATGATACCACCTGCAGCTGTCCCAAATAAATGATGAAAATAGATTGTGAACTTCCCAAAATTCTTAACAATTGCATCAGATTTGTTCTTTAAGACTTTTTTTTTTTTTTTTTTTTTTTTTTTTTAACTAATAGGTCAGATAAGAAGCAATCAAAGCAACACCTTTGTAAAGAATGTAAAATTTCTCAAGTCCGTTGTGTGCACTGTAGGCACTGCAGGCAGAGAAGAGGCCCTGTTAAGTATACTATTTTCCCTAGGGAATGATTATGATTCACTGAATACCACTGGTAAAGACTTCACACCAGGGTGTCCACAGTCATCAGTGATTCTTTCCTTCAAATTGGAAACAGCAGTGAAAACTCATTTTCAGTGAAGGCCAATAAAATCCTTTTTTGGTAAGGTAACAGACAGAGCAGACTTCTCATGGTGCCTCATTTGTCACCTTTTGTTCAGGGGAGTTTGTCCTTTGTGGTGAAATTGCACAGAACCCAGTAAGTTTGGAGATGACCTGCTTCTGTTTCTTAACTAGTCATCTCTAAAGCAGCATGGAAACTTGATCTTATTTTCTGGAAAGGGCAGTTGGGTTCTAAAGTCAGAAGAAAAGCTGTCAAGTACTGTAATTGTTTAAGGTGTGCTGTAGTTGTGCACATTCACCTTGAAGGTGCTCTGCACTCAGGCATTTTAGAAGACAAAGATGGCAAGAAGCAAATGCGTGCATGTACAAGATAATGTAAGAGCTTCTGCTAGTGATAAGTAACTTTCTTTTCCATATTTAAGTGAATAACCATTCACACATATCATATTATGGACGACTTCCAAACTACAACCCACTTTCCTCTAAAATCACAAGTGATTGGTTGGCCTAGAGGTGGATCTTATGCACTTGTAAAAGCATCAACATTTTGAAAGCCTCTGCAGCATACACAGAGCTTGTCTATGTAGAGGTCAATCTTGGTAAATGTCAGCAATTAAGACTTTCCTTAGAGAACCCACCACCACCACCACCAGTGAATTCAGATGGAACATGCCACTGTCATGAAAGGCAGCTTTATTTTGGCTGCTCTAGCAGGCCGTACTGTGACTGACCAAATGAAACACTCATACAGAGTCAGACTACAAGACCGTCCATGGCCCACCTCTTCTTTGTGACAAGTAGTCAGCAGCTGATACCTGACAGGCAAGCTAAGAATTGGAAAAACCCATCATGAGACTTCCCCTAAACAATCACCTGAAAAGGCTTAGAAACTTTCCGCTTGTTTTTTGGTTATAATATCTAATATACCTTAATAGGCTTATTTTCCATGAATTTGTCTACTTGCCTTTTCAAACCACAAACATGCTTTTGTCTCCACACTATCTTGTGACAAGAAGTTCCACAGGTAAATTAAATACTGTGAAAGAAAGCAGTTCTCTCCCCCTTTGCTTTGAATCTGTTATCTGCTAGTTTCATTTGATTCAAAACTGGAACAATGATTTCCTTCTCACCTTCTCCCTTACATTTCTCTTTACTCATCTTTTCTCCAGTTTAAGAGTTCCTGCATTAATAAAACTGTGAACACTACGTTTTGTGTTCTTGTTATAACCAATCTCAAGGACTGTCTGGTAGACCCGATTCTGTAGAAATTAGATCCTTTTGATGTTTACCATAAGCAAGAATCTCTTAGCTCTAGAAACATGAGGTTCTAGAAAGAAGAAAAATAGGTCAAGTCCCACGTTTAAAGAAAGCTCAGAAATTTCTTCTTGAAAAAATACATGACAGATTCACAGGAATAGTGTGTGCCCAAAGGAAACTGTATGAACAGGATCAGTCAGCCAGTTACTGCAACAACAACAAAAATTCTTTTTTTTAAATCCAATTATTTAAATAGCACCAAATAACCCATAGAGGTTCAAACAGTAAGCCCAGGATTACAATGAGAAACAAATGTAGGAATGAAAGGGAAAAAGTCCTTGGAAGTTTAATTAAGCAAACCCTATGTTTCTTGGAAGGAATCTCACATCTCCCTCTTAATGTTGTAGTGTGCTCATCACCTGAACACAGCGCAAAATGTCTGTATAAACTCTGTATTACCTCATCCTTCAGGACTCTGGCATGCACCTGCTCAAAACAAACAAGAAAGACTGTTTGTCATAAAACAGACTTCTTACCTTAGAAGTGATGCAAACACCACCAAGTAGGAGAGAAAAGGATCCCCTGATAACATCATCCGGTCTCACCACTGAACGAGTTGCTGAATGATTACTGTGGGCTTTGTACTGCAATTTTCTAGCAGTAAACAAGAGCACTTTCAATGAAACTCATTGGTGAGCACGGGAAAGTTAATGTCATAAAAGCAAAGAGAGTCAAAGCAAGCTCCACGTGAGGAGTATACATATAATTGTAGTCCCCTCGTGTTCAACTGCTATAAATCCAAAATGCTTTGCCATTCTCCCTTCCTTTCTTGTACAAGAAAACACTTTCTGGAAAACGCGCTCACTCCAAGATGCTACAAAAACAGTTTCATGCCACTCCACTGAATTTCTTAACTGAAGCACTTTAAGAGAGGTTTTTGACAGATATGGAAATAGCAGACCTGCAAAGAGACAAATTAAGGATGTTACGTTTGGCCCACAGTATCCAGCATGCACAAACACACAGAAGGACTCAAGGCTGAAGATTACATGGAAGTAGAGAAAGGAAGAGGCTAGAACTGTAGGATCTGTTCCTGATTTTCTGTTGTATTATTGAATGTGCTCCTCAGGTAACAGCAGTAGCATTTGGAGCTGGGATCAGCAGATGCACAAAGCAAAGTAGCACTGCTATTTCCTTTGTTGCTCTGGCTGCCCTAACATATCCAAGGCTGAAGAGGAGTTCAAAATCTAAGTGTTTGTCGCAAAATAAAGGACAAGTCTTGATATCTCCGGATTTTTTATTTGTTAGAAACAGAAGAAAAACATTTCAAGAACAAAGGAGGTGAGACTTCACAGCTCCTAAAACTGACAAAACCAGTCCCTTCCAAAGGAAGGTCTCCTACTGCAACATGCATTTCTCAGGACATTTCAAAAATCTTTGAGACAAGACGTCTCATACATTTTTACTAAGTTATCACAGTTACAGATGTATTGTTGGCTGTGTTTAACATGTAGTGCAAAGAAGCTCAGAAAACGTGCTGGCTATAACTGAGTACAATGTTAGCTGAAAATCAATGGGTAGGAGACTGGCAAAAACTGACAAAAATTCATCTACTTTCATAATAAGCATAAATTTGCCAGAATTATCAGTTACAGAATGCTGTTTCTATTAAATATCCTCTGAAGATGCTTTAAAGTATCTATCTTCTAATACTGAACAGGTTCAGTGGTGGCTGTAATCACCTGAATGAAGAAACTAGATAACAAAACCAGATAAAATCAGAACTCCACAAGGATGCATATGCCACAGCTACTCAGTCCTGTGCATGATACCCAGTGGAATAAGGATAACTTGGATTCCCTAGGAGGAAGAAAGGAATAAAAATCAGTTGTCTACTGAAGCTAGATCTTGTAGGGAAATTGCTCTTTAGATAGTTCTGAAACAGAGCCGGAGGCTACAGTCAACACCAGATGTGGCAGAGTAGGCTATCAGAAGACAGACCCAAGATTTTGAAGCCCACAGCAGCTTGGGATGCAGCAGTTTGAAGTAAGAAATTCTGCAACTGAATTTTCACTACTGATGAATCAACAATGTAACACACGTTAGAACATTAGAAACAACTATCTCAGAGATCCCTGAGGGTAACTGGAAGAGTACAGAAGAGACTTTATCTGAAAGTAACATCACAAGATTTTTCAGAACTCCTGGTCACACTGAGGATAGTGGAAAAAGCAGTGGACAAATGAGGCAGTGATACTTGAAGAACACAGATGAAAGATGCAAAGAAAGCAAACAATCATGACTGCCTAGGAACTGAAACATAAGCCAATGACGTAAGATTTTGGATAAATTAAGTATCTGATCGCTGTCACTTGCATGAATGGAACAGAAGTAGAAAAATGCACATTCTTTCCTATGAGTTTATGCCTGGAGCAAATGGTAGTTAAGCTAATGGGCAATGAAAATAATTATTTAATCTTTTTACAATTCATCTGGTCTTGAATGACAAGAAGTATGCGCAACACAAGAGTGAACATGAACACAAACAATCTTCCAAGAGAAAACACTTCTCCTCTCCAACACTGTTTCTGTCAGCCTTTTGGATTGATCATTATCTAATTTGTCAACATACAAGAATGATCTCTTAACACTGATTATACAGCGTAGAAATGACAAGGGAGCTGTGGAATAAGAAAACAGATCAAACAGGCTCATAAAATGCAACCTCTGAGGGCTCTGATGCAAACAACAGGAAATACTGTAGTCTTTGAGAACCACAATCATACTGATTGCAAGGGAAAAGCCGGAAAATACCATGAAAACAGGCAAGTTTTCCTTTAACCTGGCATCAGCAAAGAGCCAGAGCTGAAGCTGCTTCCTGTTTGTTTTAAGCAAGGGTGGATCTTCTCTCCAATATATTTTCCAGCTGCTGATGTTGTTTTCTAACACAAGCAAATTAATTTCATAACATTAGGAAAATTCTAACTGAAGTGCTTCACCAAGCCACTATTGCAACTGATAGGAGCCACCTGGGCCTCAGAGTTCAACCTTGGGTCTGAAACAATCAGCCAATTACAGAAGTTTATATAGCCTAAACAAACAGAAATCAAAATACAAAAAATAAACCACACAAATATAAGCATCCAACAGTGAAACAAAGACAGATTTAAAATCCCATCTAAGAGCAAATATTTTGGGGGTGTGAATTAATAACTGAAATTATAATCAAAACAAACAAATGAAATTACTTTATTCAAACTGAGCATTTCCATGTCTCTGTGCCAAAATTCAAGACGGCAACTGTAAGGATGTCTCTAGTCATATGGTCTAATATTTTTCTCTGCTGCTGACTGCTGTGATGACAGCAAAGAACACTGGCTGTTACCAGACTAAGACAGACTGAAATGGCTGCACAAATGAGGAATCTTTACATTCAACCTTGGACCTTGGGAGAAACAATACAGACAGGTGGAGAACCTCTGTGTTATAAAAAGATCTCAGAGTTAGTGATCAGGAAGAGTTGGAAGAGACCCCTGGGCCAGCAGCAGAACTTCTCAGTGGCAGTCATCAGCTTACAGCTGCATCTCCAGCTTCCGCAGATGTTCAGGCATTCTCCTCTGCAGCTTGTCCTGTCAGCAGGGACTCCTGTTCACCCTGCCCTGGATGTTATAAAAGTGTGGTAGGCTGAAGTCACTGCTGCTTCTTTCCTTTGCCCCATACTTGGAAGCAAGACTCTGGTTTCCTCACCTGGTGCTCAATGCTACTCCTTTTCTGCAAGCAGAAGCTGGAGGAAAAAAACAAAACAAACAAACAAACAAACCACCAGAAGGTAAAGCTTTTGAGTACTCAGACCATTTTATTGAAATGCTGCTGCACCACCCTACAAATCTCAGCTACCACCAGAAATCTGAATTCTTCCTAATCTGAATCTCCCATAAAACAGCATTTCTCTACGTAGCTCACGTAACAGTATGACAAACCTAAAAACCTAAACCTAAGCCACTGTCTGAAAAAGTGCTCTTAGTGTTCAAGCCTCAAAATACCCTCTTTGCACTTCCTTACGTAACTCACCTCTTCACATGCTCCTCCAGTATTTCTAAATCCTTCTTCCATATCAGAACATCTTTTACTTATTTGCTTGCATGGGAATCTACTCCTGCACTCCAAAAGATGCTGAGGACCTCCATGCAGAATAGTGGGGATGTGAAGAAGTTTATTTTTAAAAGAAACATGATGGGGATTGGAAAGATTTTCTTCCCTCTATTAAAGAGAGGGATTTCAATTCTGTGCACTGTTACATTTTCCTATTTAGGCATGCTATGGGAAAAAGTCAATGTCACTGTCACTTCTTTTACATAAAAATCCTTGGACATTCCTTTAAAAAGAAAATTCCAAAACACTTAGAAATGTACCACATTTATTTTGGACAGTTCGCATTTTGCAGCTAATCTAGTTGGTAAAGCTTGTCTGGTGTATTTAGCACATCAGCTTGCTCCTAAATGTGAGCGACACTTGTTGAGAGCTGAGTTTATTAAAAATATTGCTTTATTTTAAAAAATACACTCTCCTTGAAAGCCCAGCATAGAGCCAAGCATCACACAGCACAGAGGATCTGGAAAGATGTTTAGAGAGCAGCACTGCCAGCTCTGTCACTGCACAGAAAGTTTGGAACCTGAATTAGGAACAAAACTGTCAACCATGTGTATTAAGATAGGATACCAGTCCAGAAGACTGTCCCTTGACAATATCCTGATATCAAGAAAACAAAGGCATATGGAAGAGACAGCCAACTTCAACCTCATCTTCCCACCTTGAAGAGGCATTTGAGCCTTCTTTGTCTTATAGAAACACACTATACAGTTTATCTTTTCTCACAAATGGAATTAGAAACACTTAATGAAAGTTCCCCTTGCGTGGCTACCTTGAGGACTCAACACAGGGAGAGGTGTTTATATGGCTAAATATAAATACATGCATTCTTACCATAAGCGTAGTTTAGCTCATGGCCATTGCTACAATTCAGTTATTTCATAAATATTAACATATAGAACTTGATAAAGTTTTACTATTTCAAAGCTACTTGCAAGCACTCTGCATCCATTTAAATTCTGGCTGAGTAGGGGCAACTGAAAAACCTCAGACTTTTATTGACAGCAGCAAACATGAAGTGTTGATTCTCTGTGGTGAGCACCACATACAAGTATTTAACAAGGTGTTGAAACATTAAGTATCTGCCTATATGTCTGTCCACATGTTTACATGTCATACACAACTACACCTCAAAAACAACACTTTCATATTTAGAACAGTTAAACAGAGGCAAAAAGGTTTATCTCAATTTTATGAATATGCCTGAGTCATAGGAAATCAGTTCTGTAAAAGTGATATTTGCATGCTATAATGCAATGCTGTATAGATTTTCCCAGCACAGATGTACACAGTTTTAGTTAGACACCAGCACATAATCTACTCTGCTTCCAAGTTGCAGGAATGAGATAGAGCAGAGTACCAAGCTGGTTGACAGTACTAGGTCAGGGACCTGTGCTAACATTTTATTTAGCACTAGTTTGTTCTATTTCATCATACCCATAACTCCTCACTTCTGCCACAGACTTACATGTCCAAATCTCCTGAATCTTCCTGTGCTAAAAACAGGAGCTTACATTCTCCCTGAAAAACCCTAATAACTCTAGAAATTCAGATCTTTTATCCTAAAGCAGAGGGAATTTATAATCCAAGTGTGATGCCCAGCATTCTCTTGATACTATACAACTATGAAAGGCAATAAATAGATAGGTTTTATTTATATCCTTGGGTGATTGACACTAGCAAGCTAGGACAGCTGGCAACTGAAGGCCAACCTTCCCTCCCCCATCTTTTGGGCACAAGTTCAAGTTGGCTTGCTGAAATGGGCAGATGAAGGAAAGCAGCCGTTCCCAGGCATGATAAAGTACTTGGGGGGATGACTCAAACAGGATGCACACAACTGTATACAACTGAGCAAAGCCTCTCTACAGTAAAAGAGCAACGAGCAGTCTTAATAATAAATGGAGACTTGGTGGTGGAAGCCAATCTGAGGGTCTCATCTCCTCTTATTACTTAGAAGACACTGGGTGGGCTCCTCCCCCTGACTGCTGATGCCCTTCTGTACTTGACAGCTTTCATTCTGCTTTCTCTTATTCAGTTTCCTAGTTGTTGCTTCCTCTTCTCTGGCTCTTCCACACATTTCATTTCATAACTTCAGACACTCCTTTTATCCTATTCACACACATTTTGGCCTCTATTTTTAGCCTCAATAAAGTAATGCCAGATTAAAACAAAATCCAATTTGGATGGGCAAAGTCATCCTCTCTATAGGTAGCTTAACGCCAAAGGGCCAGATGTGAGACTCTGGTAGCCAAGACATTATATAACCTCTCCATAGTCTTTGCACACCTGATCTTGAATGACATTTCCAACACAGTAAGGAAATGCAGGCAGTTTGCCACCACCTAGCTACTGAGAACAAGCAAAGCTCAGCCTCCAGTAAGGCAAAAATGCCAGCTGTCTGAAGTTATTACTTATCCTACTTAGGAGCTTTCTTTGAGTCTGTCAGAAGTGAAGGCTCCTGAAATTCCAGCTGAGTTCAAGTTCTCAAACAGGGAAGCCAATTTCTAGAGGCTGTTCTTCATTGAATTTCTGTTTTCCCAATGTACCTGAAACTTGGAACATCCTTTCCATGAGGATGTGGCATGAGACCAATAGCAACAGGAAAAAGGCTTTCATAAAAGGCTTTCTTTCATAAAAGAAAGGCACAAAGTTGACTAAACGTGTGAGAGGCAGGCTGTTATCACAACTTAAACAATAAATGTAATTTCTGATCATTAGAAGTGAACACAGATCCTCAGCTCTAACTGAGAAGCAATAGCTGAGTTGGCCATTACCTCATTAACATCATCAAAGAAAGACTGAGAATGCTGCTTCTGGCAGAGCTTTATGCTCTGCTGAGATTAATGAGACTTCCACAGTTTTCTGATATCTGGATAACCTTAAACACAGGCACACCTTGTTCATAATTTGTGGTGCATCTATTCTAAAGGTACTAAGGTAATGGTGCCTTGCTTCTACAAAGAGTACCAAAAAACAGCTTAACGAGAAGGCCTTTCTCTACTTCTTTCTTTTTTCTTCTTCTCCATCTGGTAATACAGGCTTATCTGTCATTATCTGACATGGGATAGCTGCACTAAGTATGCTAGAGAAGAAAAAAGACTTTTTTCTCCCTCCTATCCTGTCTACCTTCCTTATGGAATCATGGATGTCAGCAGGGGAGAGAAAGGTGATTCAGGATGTTGCTGTGGTGCATGGAATAACAATGGCTTTAGAAAGATAATGCTAAGAACAAAATTGAAACCAAGTATCCTCCACTGTAACTGTTTCTTTGCTATCCCAAAAAGGGAAACACAGTAGTAGGATTCACCTCATCTTCCATCTACAGAATTGGTTCCCCAAAATATGACACAACTGTTTCTCCATAACCCTTTCTCTGCACAGAGATAGCACTACAGAGTGGATAGAGAGATGCTGGCAGAATATTACTACTGCTGTTGTCAAAGGCTGTTCACAGGATGAAAGGCATCACTGGAAAAGTTTGATGCAAGGTACAGTGTATCAGACCACTCATCCCTTTCAGTAATCCAAAGCTTCTCAGCCAGGCAGGTAGTTCTGGAAGGATTTTCATGGAAGAAATTGTTGTTACTCTGTTCCTGGATTAAGATAAGTTCTGAGGTGACACGGTAAATTGTTCTTTTGAGTCATAAGACACATTTGCCTGAGAGCCAAAGATGTCCAAGGTAGAGGTTACTCAAGGTGCCCATTTTAAGGTCATCTTTCCAACTCAAAACCACTTGGTGCAGTCAGTTACAGCAACAAGAGAGAACCAGGAAGGTGGCAAATGAAGGCTGGAATTAACAGGATTAGTGAGAGGGAGGAGGCGTACCAGCAATGCACTGTGCAGAAATCTGAGTGACTTCTCCCAGCTGCTCTTGACAAAGGATTTGGATAGTGCGGTGAGACCGGCTGAAATTGTAGCCAAGGTTCCTTTTGGGAATGTGGTATCAACATAAAAATAAATACATTGGTGCTCAATAAGCTACTGCCTCCCTATGCTGCAGAAGAGCCTGGCAGAAGCTGAGGAAGCCTGGACAAGGCTGGGCAGCTGAGAATTCCATCCTACTGTAGCAAATAGCTGGGTGTCTGACACCAGCCATACGCAGTGGCAACAGTAGTTGTTGCATCTCATCCCATCACTACCCTTTATACTACATGCCATGAGGAAGTGCCTGTTGTGTTTTACTGACTTCCTTCTTCTTTTGCTGGTGCAAAGCGATTTTTGAATCTTGTACATCTGCATGCCTGCTAAAATAGTCTCTTCTTTCTACAAGCTTATATAAAAGTCTGCATTGCAAGAATAACGATAATTCAGGCAGGGTAGCCAACAGCCATCACAGCTCAGACATCAACTCCAACATCAACTCCAATTTCTTGTCTCCAATGAAAAGACATACATGAATTTCTCATGAAGGCCCATACACTAATATAAGGTATAAAAAAAAGCTTTAGAAATACACATTATACTTGCACATTTCCTGTAAAATATAAAATCTTGGAATTGTGGTAGATATCAAGAGGAGTAAGTGAAAAAATATTCCTTACTATCACTGTTGCAAGCTATTGCATTCATTACTCTACAGCTAACCACACTGCTTGCACACTCATCTTAGTTGGATGGTGTTCAAATACTGGTCTCCTTAGGATGGAGGAGATCACTAGAAAACTTAAGAACAGTGTGCCTTCCACCTAAATGAGGTTCAAAACAGCTTGCCGATCCCCATATTCTTCATCAGGATTCAGTTCTAAGTTCTTACAGGTGATGATGTACTCTATTTCAAACAGCTGCATACCTTCAGAAGCTGGCATTTGTGTGGATGTGGGAGCCAAGTTATAAAGTTAACATACAAGTGTGAAACATCCTGTAACTAAGCTCAAATACAGACCTAGAAATCACACTAGCTCAAGAAGTTTCCTTACTAGAGTCAGATTAAGCGATTTTTCAGCAAAAAATCAAGTCAGAAGAATTTTGAATTTTACTCAGATGTAGTAATTCTTAACATTTCTTCTATTCCTTTAATAGAAAAAACTCTAAACTTTCAGTAACTCTGGTAAGAAACTAACTGTTCGGATACTACAAATAACACCAAATGATACCTTGCAGGTTTCAATTTTTAGATTTTCCTGTCTGTATACTCATAAGAACCTCTGCTTTCTCTCTCATTACTCTAATGGAATGCAGCTCAAAGGGAACTTCAGCCTCTTCGTAACATTACAGTGAGGCCATGAGGTTATAATGGTGGCTGGCTTCAGAGTCCTAAGCTGCTTTGCAGAACTGCTGACTTTTACTCTTGTATCATCTCAAGAAATCTGAACTCAAGAGCTTGAGCCCACTGCACACTACCTACTATTCTCCTATAGTTGCAATACTAACCACCAGTGAACTGTTCTCTGTACAGTCCAGTTAAAACATTCCATGTTGCCTGACTCACTGTTATTTTGAGCATCCCCTTCGCTTTTGGTTAGATCATTTGTGACACCTTTATGCTTCTCTGCAAAGCTCCAGTATCTACTAATCCTTGGACAGGCTATCCGAGTAGACAAAGAGAATGGGCTAAGAGCCAGAGGGACAACAGCCAAAGTCAGATGAAGATCCTGATAACCAGCAGGCAATGGTAGACCATGGTACTCAACTGACTTCCTCATTCTTCCAGAATGTTTTCTTCGCAGAAGCAGTCTCATACAATGGTATGAAATGGTTGTGCCAACTCTGCAATTAACTGTCACACAGACTGTTATCCAGTTAAGGTCCATTCAAGCTTCTCAAACATTTTTAAACATATTTGCACATGTATACACAGAGGTTCTGCTTGATTCCTCTTATCTCCAGAACTGTTCACAGCCTCCTATCTTTAAAATCTTGCAGCTTATTTTGTAATCTGCTTTATGAGTTGTGTCTTCAACTCTTCTAGTTGGTATCCAGGATATTAAATACATGTGAAACAGGAACCCCAAAATAAGCTGTTGATGAGGGAAATCAGGGCCTTAATGTAAGCAATCAATGAAGAGTGAAGAAGAAAAACAGCTGTTCCTGCAGGAAGGACCAGAGTAGCCTCTGAGGCGCACAGACTGGGCACAGCAGCCTCTGATGCATACCAGTGGCTTGGTGCAAAGCTGAAGAAAATATCATTTCTCTTGTTTCCAAGAACAAACATGTTGCTCCACTTTGTTCAATCACTGCAAAATTTAGCACTGTTCTGTGAGCTATATACCTCTTCTAGGGACAAGGAAGCTTTGAGTGACTTGCTCATCAGATCCTAGTTCTGATGGCCTACCACTAAAATTACAGGGTGGCAACCACGAGGGTGCTCTTAAAGTTGTTAAAAAGGGCAGAATTCATCATACAAACACCTTCATATAAGCCCACTCAGTCATACCTTGAAAACTACATTTTTACATTTGTTTGTAAATTTATCTATAGTATGCAAAAAACTCAAACTATACAGTAAATGAGAACTTTTGTCTCTATTATATATATGCTACAGTGTTGACAAAATTTTATTTATTTTGATAATCTCATTCTATTCCATTTCTAAGCTGTCACGTTCCAGTGTGGTGTAGGTCTTTATTATTGACAACAGCTGTTCACACTATAAAATCTCTGGTAAGGTAGCTGAAGTTTCAGGCAGGTGGTAAAGTGTAGGAGGCAGTTTGGAATTGTACAGTAAGTGCATTAGCTGAATGTTTGTGCTGGAGGATCAGCCATAAAATCAGTGACATTCACAGAATCACAGAATTTTCAAGGTTGGAAAAGACCCAGAAGATCATCTAGTCATTGATATTGGACACATCACCTTTAAGTTTCAGAGCCAGATATCCAAGAGATGGATTGGGCAAGTCCATCTCTCTGCTAACTTCTATTGCAGCCCATGAAAACATAGACAAGACTGCTTCAGTGATACTCAAGTCACATTTTCAAGGTTTTCAAAGTAAAGCTGAGGTCAGAAACATAATTCTTTCAAAGCACTCTAGATCATAATTTATCTACATATGTCATTACAGCATCATCACAAATTACTGCAGATCACAGGTAATATGGGTTCATCAAAACTACACTCTACTGCAAATATGACTACATCAATAAAAAATTCATTAGGTCCTCATTTTCTGAGACCCTCAATTTGTATTAGCAGAGAAACTTCTTTAAATGAATTAATCCCTAGGGAAGGATGAAGATTTGATTTTATAGGTCTCAGTGACCTTTCTTTGGGAGATTTCACCTCTACTGACTGACTTCACTATGCAGCTGATTCACAAATCTCAGTGACATCTTTCTGAACTAAGGCACTCTTCTGCAAGACTGAAGAAAAATGTAAAGAATGTCCTGGCCTTTTATTACAGTCCAAGCTTGAACAACAGAGCATCTTTGAGCCAAAGCCTAAAGCAGAGAGGCCATTTTAGCCAAGTTTTTTTCCCAGCCACATTTTTAAGCATCTTCCTCTTCCAATTCTATGAAACTGAGCCTTTGCTCCCTTTTGTTTAGTCTTTTCAGTCCCAGGAGGAATAAATTCTCTATGCAGCCAAAGCCAAGCTGTTACCTAGGAACCAATATGTGCAGAGTAGACAGCTGTGTTTCTTCCTTTTGCTAAGGTTTTTTAGTTTTGCTTTTTCATAACTGGCAGTTCTTGAGAAAGATGAAAGCATCCCAGCATGGCTACACCCCTTTCCTGGTTTTCAGACTCACCTGTGGGATTTGACCCCGGTTCACAGGATGCAGCACTGCGAAGGCTGTTCTGGAATCCGTTAAGTTGCCTTTCAACGGAGGCCACCCTAACAAGTAAAAACATCAATTAGAAAGAGATGAGAAGGGATATACAAAGAAAGCATAAAGGTTCTGAACAACAATAATAAAGTTTTAATGAGACTGTGGCTATGAAGCTGTGCCTGAATATGGTATGAAACAGGCAGTGACGGCAACAGCTCCAAAAAGGCAGGGGATGACAGACGAATGCTCAAGCCACCAACAAGGCTTCAATGCACCTAAAACATTTAATTGTCTCACACGCCTTGGATGCTGATTTTGAAGGATAAAGAAGATGGATGGTAAATGATAGCGAAAGCACCACTCAATCAGTAACTCTGTGGTATCCTTACTCCAGTGATTTGAAGCAAAATGATTAGGCAACGTTAAAACAAAAATGCACATGAGTAGGGGGGCTGGCAAAAACAAGCTTCATTCAAAATCTGAGTCCTTGCATCTTGTCCTAGTAGAGACAACTCGTCTGGGCAAGATTTCTCACTTGTGTTGGAAACTGAGACCTGCAGGATGCATTTGTCTCCACTAGTAAACAGTCAGTCCTCAAGCAGATATTCATGCAATCCTCCTGCATTTAGCTCAGCATCTGTGTTACAGTAAAACAATACTCTATGCAGAACAACTGCACTTCCTTTAATTATTATAAATACTCATTACCAAAATGAGATCAAGCTCTCCTACATAAAAAAGAAATCTGCTCATAAAAATAGTATAAATTGTATGCAGCTGCAATGATCTACTCTGTTTTTAAAAATTAATCTATCTATTCTTGGTTTGTCCTCTCTTTTCTTACACCTCTGTCTTTTCTTCCTCCCTGCTCAACTCTGTTCTGATCACTACAAACTTCTGTATGTACACTCCTGTTTCTCTGCCACAGAGCTTCTCCTTCACTCATTCATATCTGCCATGAAATAGGGTTACTCTGAGCTCTTCCCCTCAAGAACACTGTGAGCTCCAATCCTCACGTGATGCCCTGATTACTAACAGATTCAGGCACATGTGTGCATTTACTGCAGTTTTATTCTGAAGTGTTTTGCCTTCAAATTTCAAAGGCAGCAAGTTGCCAGTAATCCAGGTGCTTCTGGCAACTAAATGGCCAGAGAAGGCCTCCTATATTTTATCTCAGTTGCATTTTAGTAAAGTAAATTGGAATCTATATGGGAAAGGAAGAGGAAGCAGATACGATGTGCAAAGCACAGCCCTTTACTTCAATCAGCTGTAATTTGAAATGCTGTTGTCAAACGAGGTGCCTGTTTCTATGTTTATTGTCTCTTTGAGAGAATTTTGGATCTGTGCTTCTGTTTTGTGTTGTTTGTTTTTCTCTGCTGACAGTGCACAGTCCATCCAGGGGCAGACAATCCAGATAGATCTTTGTGCTTTTTATATAAACATTGCATGCTCACAATTAGTTTGTCCACTTCATTAATGCAGCACAATTGATAGCCAAATCTTGCTAATCTGGAGGTATTTTAGGTAATCTGGAGGTAATGTAGGTAGAATACAAGACTAGCAGTTGAAAATGTCATCAAGGATGTCAGCAAGTACAACAACAAAAAATGACAAGGAAGTTACACTTCTACCTTTAAGTCTGCTTTACTTTTACTGTTTCCCACTACAGACTTGCTTGTCCCCTTTTCTTTCTACATCTTTTTTGCAGTTCCAGTTGCCATCTCCATGCAGCCCATTCTCAGATCTACCTGTGGTAGATCTCTCACTGTGCTAAGCTCACCTCTCAAGGTCTCTCTACCATCCTGATAGAAATTCTAGTCCTAGAACTAGAGTTAAGTCATATTCATGACTTAAACTGAGTAAATCCTTTTCCATTTTATTCCCCCTTCAGTTGGTTGAAATCCCATTACTTTTCCCATTTTCCTGCTTCTAGCATCTGTGTCATTTTTGTTTCCATTTCTCCAGTGCAATCTTTTGTTAAGTCCTCCATTCATTCCTCTTTAAAACTAAAGTAACAAACCCAGCCTGTTCCCCACTGTCCCTTTCACTTAAATATCTAACATTGGCCTTTTTTCTTGCTTATACAACTAAGCCCTCCTCAAAATGGATAATGACTTTCTTCATTCAGGCACTAAGCCACCTCTAAGCAACCCAGCCTTGGATTGCAAATTTGGAGGATGTTCTCATTCCACAGATGCAAAGAAATGTCTTCTTGACTGAATTTTGAGCACTTCTGTTGTAATGACCTAGTCCTGGGATATCATGAATGTGTCTAATGGTCCAGTGGGGACACTAACAAATCTGCATCACATAAAGCCCAGGTTTGACAAGAGGACAGCAACAGATGTGAAGAGCCAGAGCCAGGGAGTTTGCTCCTCTGTTGCTCTTGGCCAAGGTATCTCCACATGTGTATCTGTGTGTATGATCTGAGGCTAGCCAAGGGGTAAGAGCTACAGGCCCAGTGAGCCCAGCTGTGTCAGGGTGTTAAATCAAGGCATGTCTCTCAGATGCACTGCTTTTTCTGCCAGAAATGTCTAAGGGTCAGGCAGACTGATTAACCCACATGCTCAGGAGCTAAAACAACAAGCATGCCTCAGTACAGTGATAGCAAAAAAAAAGTGGTCTCAGCAACAGATGCATGTTTGGTCTCCTGCTGCCTCTCCTCTTTTTTGGTGAGCACTCAGCTTGCATGTGTGACATAATCTGCTCACTTGAGACACTTCACCTGTGTCTGTGAATAAGCACACATGGGACAGGATACAGACCAGAAATATAGCATTTTACAGTGCTTGTTCTACAGCCATTCTTTTGGCACATTTGCCCAGGTTGGCCAGCCTGTCCTAGAACAGCTGGCTGCTGCCGTGTTCAACTTTAGTCAGGACTCCACCCAGTTGTGGAGTGGATTTCCTCAACCCTGGAGAAATTCATCACCTCTACCCTATTTCTGTGTTAGTTACAATCGTGCAGAACTTTGCATCTTCTACTGCTGGCATTATTCAAAGCAAATAAATAGCCAAGAAAAGAACAAGGCAAGATCATGTGCTGTGGTACGAAACATTTGTTCTTCCTGAGTAGAGTTACTGGGAATGATATTTACAGAGAAGTTCAGTAAAAGAAATTAGGCCATGTTGATCAACCCCCCCCACTAGTTGTTGTGTTTCAGTCTATCACCGATAAAGTCAGTGATCTTGGGCTTGCTCTCTCCCTGATAAAATCTTGAACTGTATGCTCCTTTTATCTATCTGGTATTTCCTCTCTTTATGTACAGCAGTCTAACATTGGCAGCTGTATTTTTCTGAAGATCTTTCATTTAACTAATAGTTCTGTTCACAGGCTGCCCAAGTCTCACCCTACTTCAACATCAAAGAATCATTAAAGCTGGAGAAGACTTCTAAGATCATAATGTACAACTGTCAACCTTGATGCTGTCACTGAGAGCAGCTCTCTGAAAAAATATAGGAATGATAGTTCAGAAATCTATATTTATTGTAATTTAGCAGAAAGATTTTCTGTCTACCATCTGTACCAATTCACTCTGGGTCCTCACAGTTGTGCTAATATATTTTCTTGCTTTGAATGCCATTATCTGTAATGTGAAAGTTCTATTCAGCAAATGCTGCTTCCAGGGACATCTGCTTCATCCCATGGCTTACAAACACTATTTATGTGCCTTCTGTTTCAAATTTTTACACTCAGTTAGCAGCAGGTTTCTTCATGGTTCACAGGCAGCCAACAGTGGCAATACAAGCAGTGGAAAGGACCCAACCTGACCTTTGGAAAGAAAGAAGGGTTTGTTGTATCAGCTATTCAAAAGCAATCTTTCTACTTGTAATCTGAGTACAATTAATCAAAACTATGGAGCCTCAGGAGATCATTTCATGAGCCTGTGTTTCTAAGCGGAGCTACATGTTAAACCATTTCTCCCAGTCACTGTAGACTTTTTCCGTATCTTTAATGTGGGCCTCAGTTTTCCAGTCCATTAGCTTAAACAAGGAGTCTACTTTGGACACAGACCATCTTAAAGTCAACCCACCATCTTTTACAAGTCAAGAGACTGAAAAAACAAGAGAGACCAGAACTTGAAAACACGAGACTGAATTGTCTGGCTGTTTCATTACTCTTTTCCTTTATGTTTTAAGCAGAGAAGCGTCCAACTTACTACACTGTATCTGAATTAACCAGTAATGTTCACCTTTAGCATCTCACTCTATCTGTAGAAGTGTTTTCAACCACTTATTCTTTTCCTCCTCTTCTGGAAGCCATGTGTGCTGACTGGGATAGAAATGATAACGCATGCAAAAGGGTAGAAAGGTCAAAGAGACACAGTGGATTCCAGTCTGTCTTCACAGTCCAGTCTCTGAAGGAATTCTACAAAGAGCTTGAACAAGGTCTTTATTAAGATGTTAAACAAAAGCCAGGTGGTGCAAGAACAGACAGAGAAATAAAGGTCTGACCTATTGAAAACTATAAAAAAAAGAAACGAGACACAAGAGCTTTAACATAGTATGGGATTCGTTTCAGTGAATCTTGTGGAAATAATACATAGCTACGAGGAGAGGTCTGTAAGGAGAGGTCAGGAAAGCAGCCAACAAGAATTAGGGGTGAAAGTGAGCAGTAAATCAAAGATGACCTGACAGAGAAATGAAGCAGCCAAGAAGCCAAAATTAGATTAGATGTTACAGAGAGGGATATCTGCTACCTCATAACCTAAGTATACAGTAGTCTCACATTGGAAAAGTACGATTCTGGGTGCCACAATGCAAGAATTCTGACGAACTAAAGAAAATATAGTAAATTCAAGACAATTGACGATTTGGCAGGTGGTAGAACTACTTACTATCTGAGGTTAACAAAATCTCAATATGTCCAAACAACATTAGGAAACTCTAAGAAGTAGAAGGATTTTCAAAAGATGGAAAGTATTTGCAAGGAAAAGTGTTGAGGGTGGTTCAGGATAGAGGAATGAGGTACAAGAAGATGAAATTAATTAAGAATTCAGATTGCACATCAGGAGAAACTTTCTAATAATACAGTTATTTAGATGAATACAAAGTCTATAACACTCTGTGGGGTTTCTTCCACTAGATTTACTTGAAAGCAGTCTACACACAGTGTCTGAAAATACTCTGCACAAAATAACCAAGGACTGTAGAGAACAGGCTAGAGAATGCGAGACATACTTCTTATCTCTAATCTAGATTCATTTGAGGCAGAGGCTTGTCTCTGTCTACTCTTCAATGAATCTCTGATCTACTCTTGACAACATGTTGGGTTAGACTGAGACATAGCAGCTTTTAAATTATTTGCTCTCAGCACACTGGAAATATAGCTAGGCACTGGTGTTTTCCATGTAAGTGAAAAAATGTTACTTCAAGGTCCCATGAATGACAAGAATGGGTTCTGAGCTTTGTACTGGAGTCTGAAAGGCAACTTGGAAAGTATTTCCTGAGTGGCTCCTCGCAGCCTTCAATACTTGGATTAGTTTGCTAAAATTCTGAAGGAATCTTTTGCTTTTTTTCCCCCTTCTGTGCATTTTTGGTGCCGAACTTTTTCCGGTTTTCCCACACTCCTGCCTGTCACAGAGCAGAAACCACAAAAATGCAGCAAAGTAAAGTCTGTCCAAGGAGCTGCAATTCCATCTCATAAGGATAAACATTTCTTCTGCCAAGAAGTGAGCACAGCACACCGGCATCTTCAAATACACATCTCTGCTGCCCGACAGAGAAAACCACTGACACAGCCTGTCACCTGTCCTAACATGAGCTATCCAACATTAAAGAATTCACATATCAAACTCACCAGCATATACCTGCCAGACCTGATGCTTGCATCTGCATTTGCTGAGTTGACAAAGTCTACTGACATCTTGTTTTCTTTTTAGATAGTTTGGGGGATTCACTTAATATGCTAGCTCTTAAGATAGCAAGAGTACAAGCAGAAAATACACAAGCTTCCCACATATTGACAGTGTCTCAGCATCTTTATGAAGTGTTTTCTATCAATAATCTTTTATTAAGCTTCCTCTCTTTAAACCAGGAAGCAAACAAAGAACCAGGAAACCTCACAGGAACCTGCTCTGAAAGCTTTACGACTCTTCTGAGTATAGAGTATAAGAGAGGAAGTTATGAATGCAATTTCTGCCCTTCAGGAATGAAACACGTCTGAGGAAAAACTTGCCAAAGGATGTAATTGACAGAACTGCATTAGACCAAGAGAAGATAAACAGAGAGAGCTAAGGGAGGTAGCAAGAAATGTAAAGGATAAGAAAAATGGAAAACAGAAGCCTTGCTCACATTCTTTCCAGATACACAGAATACAACAAGAAATGGAAGGGAAGGAAACTTAAAATCAGTAAACATTTCATGGTAAGTGTGTTATTTTGTTTTTAAAGACAATACAAAGCAAATTACTGTATCTTAGAATGGCAAGCACTGTAACTAGAAGCTTAGTAAAAGTTAAGGAAGGATGAACATTTCTACAGATAACATGGAAAACAATCACTACATTAGACACAAACATGTTAAATGAAATAAACAGCTCTGCCTAAAGGCAAAAGTTAATCATCACACATTAAGCTTATGGGAAAACTTGGCTCAAGGCTAGATTAGCTTGTTAAGGATACTGGTGGTTTTATTTTCTTTTTTTTTTTTGGCAGCCTCTTCTGACTTGCCAGACTCTAACCCTCATCAAAGATTAAACAAGGTGCCTAAACACAGCTGACAAGTTATTTGCAACACCTGCATGGGACTGACACATAAAACACAAAATCTACAGAAACTTGTGCTTATCTGGGGCAGCAGTTGGAGGTTATGTAGACTAGCCCTAGGCAATTAAAATGGCACTAGCAACTTGCATTTAAGTAACTGATTCCCAGCCTAGACAGGACTCTTCACTGATTCATTCTGGTAGTTCCTATGTCTTTGTTTGTATGCTGTTACAGTCTGGCTTACCTTGCCATCGTGAAACATGAGAATGCATAATAGTGTACATTTATACTTCAGTTCACACAGGTCAAGCTATTCTGAGATTTCTCTTGAACAGCCTGAAAGACCTATGTCTGAGTCACAATGTAGACAGGTTCTTCTCCTATACTCCTTCTTAGTGGAATCAGGGCCAACTTCCTGTTGTAGATGGAAAGAGATAAAACTTACTTGGAAATCCTCTGGGCTGCAGTTTTTCTGACCACTGCCTGTCTGTGGTTTGCTGGAGGCTTTGGAACCAGCTGAGAAGGTGTACACTGGGATGGCATCACTTTGTGCAAACTGGCTGCCTTCTGGGTACTAGAAGTAGCACTTGATGTCTTGTGGGCACCAGAGCCAGGTGACATAGGTACATGACTTGTGCTGGATTGTGAGTAGCTGGCAAAGAGAGCCTGGTAAAAGCAAAACAAAACAAAATCATAGTAACTGGTGATCTTCTCCCTGAATACAGATGATAGCTGACAGATGAGAGTGATGATTTTTGTGAGGGAGAATCTCTTCTCAGTGAAGGCAACCTCAAAGTTTCAGGAGCAGTTCCAAGCACAAAAAGAACAGTTGTCAATAAAGTAGTTTTAAGAGCTGAACTGTAGCATCTAGGAAGGCAGAGAAGCTTATTACTACCACACAACAATACTGTTCTGGAGGAAAAAAGAAATCAAGAGGTCTTCCCCAATCTAATCGTGCAATAGGCTCCTATAAACAAAGTTTTTATTGCTTTAACTGACTTTCTGCCTTTACCCTGGTAAGCTGTTCTTTGTCTGCCAGCTGGGGTTAAGACAAAGCTCTAGGAAAGAAAAAAAAAGTCTAGGAGGAAGACGTTAAAATACCAGTTCTTCAGTCCAACCCTGTAGGTGCTTCAAGTAATCGGAAAGCTCTAAGGTATAGTCTCTGAAAAAGGAGACTTGAGGTCAGCAACAAAACAGAAAGCCCCAGGAATACCAGGGAACTGAGAATATTTCTATTCCTAAAGCAAGTGGGAGAGTAAGTACAAGAGTAAGTACGCTGCAGATTTGACACAGAGAACAAAAGAATCTGCATCTTGTGAGCAATACACTAGCATGGCAAGGAATGGGAAATGACTCCCTATGAGAGCTCTGCAAACTACTCAGCTCTTTTTAGAAAGGAGTAACTTGCTGGGATTTCTGCCTTTACTTTCCTTGAAGTTTCTTAGTTTCCCAGGGCAGAGGCAATAGCATAGCCACACAGTTTGGCAGCTAGAGGTCAGTGATAGGAGATGAAGGGGATGGCTGAGCAATAGCCTGTCACCTCAGCATGACCTCGGCAGTGCACTTCACTGCATTTGTCCATAGCTCCTTCTCTGGTGAAAAACACACAAAGCCACAGAGAGTGGGCTCCAGAGAAAACCACAGTCTGAGGGCTGGCTGAATCTCAGCACAGAGACAGGAAAAGCCCCTCTCCCCCGCAGTTCTCTGGTAAATGGCAAGGCAGTGGTGTGTGGGAAGGCGTTTCTGACAGGCTGAGCTCTAGGGAGAAAAGGAAGCGCAGGAGCCAAAACAGGCCTGTTTCCTAACGAAAGTTCACTGACAAGATCCTCTTGAGCTCTCAATTCTTAACCTCTCCCTCCCCTGAAGCTCTACCTTGATCACAGCTTTCAGCTTTAGAAATAAGTAGCTGGTATAAGTGCAGAAGTCTGGAAAATAGCAGTCACACCCCCACCTCCTCTCAATAAAACAAACCAAAATGAAACATGGTTCAGTATGTTGCATCTTAGAGTCTCCTGCATAACAGGGCTGGAATAGAGACCCTCAAATCACTGCACCCCCTTCTTACTCAGGGATGCCACTTCACTGTTCCCTGCTTCCCCTACACATTTTTCCTGTGGGTGGCTTTTTTTACTTGATTTAAAATCATTATGACCCTGGCGCCTGCAAAGCACACAGTCTGAATCCCTTTCCTATATTAACAGGAACGTGTAGGGAGGACTGTGACTGTCAAGAAAACAGCAAGAATGGATGCTCTAATGAAATCTGATCAGCAAAAGCTAGGCTGAGACCTGTCTATGGAAAGATCATGGATGTTTTCTTGAGGATAATGGAATTCCAAAATAGCCTTTGTCTCCATGCTGTGCTGAGATTCTGGCTGCCTTCCAGGCAAAGATAGAAGCTGACACAGACCATGGCTTCTGGATTCAGCTACAAAGCATACTGCCCTGTTGTGAACTCAGTGGGGTCAGAACAGGAAACCAGGAGAAGCTACTGTGCAAATAAAAATGGGCAGCTGAGGAGAACAGAGTCTGACTGCAAAGGTTGGGAAGATGCTCCAGAGATACCCAGAAAGTGGGAGATATGCCTCAGCCCTCAGGATCATGAATGCTCTGAACCTAGTGAGAGCAGAAGCCTTAAGAAACCCTGCCAGAAGCAGTCCTGAAGCAGGTAGCACCCTCCAAAATGATGCAGAAAAGGACAGCATTCACCCTATCTAGCACACAGAGAAAGTGATTTTCCCCAAGCCACAGTCAGAAGTAACATGAAAAGTGAGGCTGTGATCTCAGAGACGAACCTGACTCTCAATCCCCTATTTGCCTCGTTCAATCACACTTTCCCTTGCATCCACACCTACACATGTATGCCGTAGACAAAGTGTCTCTTTTTGTATTGGATAACATTTTTAATCAGAAAATCTCAACACGTACAGCTTGTCAGTAACAACAACGCACACCTAAGAGTATTAGCCAGTAGCAACTGAACTAGGGCTGCTCATGACTGAAAGCAGGGAGGTACTGCAATACTTTGAAGAAAAGCAGATAAATTAATGAACTTCAAAAACAGAAAGAATGTTCCTGGCACTTACCATCCCTGTATCTAACACCCATTCCTAGCACAATAATGGAACAAATGCTGCAAGCAAAAACATGCTCATTCTGTAACCAGAGGAGCTAATGAAACTCATTTCCTGTGAATCTGTCTTGGTTTTGAATCTTTTGAGTTTCTAATATAAAGCATGTGCCAAATTACGCTTCCATTCATAGGTTTGAGGTATTCTTGTGTGGATTTTCTGCTGTATAATTAGGAGTGGCCCAAAGCTGCAGCTTTGCCTTAATGAGAACAGTAGCTGAGTACCCATCTCAAATTCATAGCACTTTAGTTTCATTTGCACACTTTCATTTGTACAAAATATAGCTTTGAGATTTCTATACCATGGTAATTTGGTTTAAATTGAATCAGCAAGCCTTAAAGCAATGAAAGACCCAGCAGTATATGAGAACTGACAAACATACACACACATGTACTGCACAAAGAGCTGTGCAGCTATGCAGAGAGTTCCTTACTGTTAATGCTGGAAACTGAGATGTTCATAAGGAATAAATTATAACAAGGATTTAGTTTAAAAAAAAAAAACCCAAACCCCAACCTTTTAGAAAAACAACTGCATTTCTGATAACATTGCAAAAATACAAAGAATCAAAAAGCTTGGATGACTTTTGTATTTATACAAATTGTTTAGCACAGATTCTTCTGAACACCTACTAGTATGTTCAGCTGAATTGATCTGGATGCAACAATGAGTTGAGTCAATAATTCACAAAATGGTGACAATAGCATATTTTGACCTTATTATTTAACTGTCACAGTGTTAAACTACAGAAAGAGAAGAATCTTGGGGTCATAAATATATCAAAAGGAAGGGAGAAAATTCAAGAATTCAAGGTATTCTCTGGATGTCAACATAGTAAAATATACAAAATATTAAAATAAACTGATTTGGTGCTTTCTTCCTTTGTCTGTCTTTGATATCAAACTGGAACATCATTGTATAGGAAAGATAACATAAAATAATCCTAATAATAGTGATGATATTGGAAACATGGGCACAAAGTTTCAGGTGGGGTAAATCACGGACTACTGCTTTCAGAACAGTTGTTCTGCTTTACTTAGACTGAGATTTTGACTCATCAACATCACAAGATACAAATAGGAAAGATGGCAGTTTGCACATCTACAGCAAAAACAGTTGGAGGGAAAAAGCTGCAAAGCAAGAATAGCAAGAGACTGCAGCAGCAGTCCAATATATAACAGTTCAGAAAACAGTTAATGATGTTTAAGCTGCATTCAGAGAGGCCTTACATCCTCAGGCAGGAATAACATAGTTCTAGGAATATTAAGAATGTTATCTTCAACACTCAAAATTCTCATTAAGATCAAGTAAACTGTAGGGAATTCAGAAAAGAGTTGAGATACATTAAAAGGAAAGATGCTTGCTGAATTTGATGCAATAACACTTCTGAGAACTACCATCTTCAAGTGACTGAAAGATGAGAATTATTTAAAGGACGAAATTAGTCCAACGTTTTATTGCATAAAATCTACTTACATTTCTGACTGAAAACGTGATCATAGCTGACCACACAACTCATTAACATGATTTATGTCTTGTTTAGGATGACTTTTTGTTTTTTATATAAGCAGCATGATTCCTAAACACAACTGAACTTTCCTTATTTTAATTTAGCTTTTTATTCCCATGTGAAATGTTTGGCATAAAGATCTGAACTCCGTAGATGCTAGGCTAAGCAGACTGAACGTAGCCACACAGAGAAGGAGGAACCTCCCTACAGATACTGGCATCTTTCCAGTACAGGAAACAATTAGAGAATAAACAAGGATGGTATATTCACTGCCTTGCCAACTGCAACGGAGATACTACCATGTAGGTCATAATGTGTCACATGAGGTCTCCTTTAAACATTAAAAATACTACTGTAAACCTGGTTTTCTTGTCTTTTGGTTTAATTTTGTAATTCTTGTTCCTTGTTATTATTGATATCAGATTTAAGCTTCTTGTCTCCACTTTCCAGCTCTGTCCCTTCTATTTTTTTTTTCCTCAGGCTTTGTATTGTCTCTATTCCTGGTCCCTACCACTGCAGAGCTTTATCCGTTTATTTGTCAGATTGGCCTTCAGTCAGCTTGGTGCTTTTCTTTTTATCTGAAGAATAAATACCTATTCTGCCACTGAAGACTTATTTCCACCACACTGCAGAGTGAGAGAACTAACTTCCACATACAATGAGTGGAAATTGTTATTATTTTTTCCCCTCCTTCTACACGGTATTTGCTGCCCTGCAAGCTGCAAAATGCTTAGAGGAGAAATCATCATTCTGAAGTGTCTGGAAAGCACTCAACCAAGAGTGGGTGCTACCACAAAGAAATACGCAATAAGCTCTCATGATCAGATACATCCACAGCATGGCAGTGGGGAGTATTCCCATTACACAAACAATTGGCTAGGAACTTCTATGCTTTCCAACACAGCTAGCTCATCTCCAACATATCGAACTCATTAACGCACAAGCAGAAGCATTTGCCCGCGTTATTAATCATGGTGCTTCTGTCATTTGTTCACATGCTATCCATTTACATACAACTAAACTAGCTTATTTGTCACAGGCAGAAGGAAAAATGGGCAACTAATCATGATCATGCCATACCCAAGGCGCCTTGATAAATACAGTTCAGCTACTGACAAACGGCTGGTCTGCCTTCCAACAGGAACTTGAACAATGATCTGAAATGTTTGGCTTGAGCATGTCCTGCACACATTTTCTATCCCAGTCTTTCAAGTAAAAGACCTTCCCCTGTGGCAGACACGTTTATGCTATTAATAGAGATAAACTTTCACAACTGCAAAGCGTTACATAGAGGTGGTCAGTGTAAATTAGAGAAACTGACCACAAATGGTGGAGATCATTTTCTAGAGATCATCCAATAAATGCCTAACAGTGGACAAGGCTAAAATAATGGTTACCCAAGCTCAAGAGCATCCCTTTAATTCCAATTAAGATAATTCAGGAAGATTCAGAACCCACTAAAAAGGGTGAATCCAAAATTGTGGAGCCCACAGACCCGTGTCCTATGCTTTTCCATTCTTGGAATGCAGCGAGGTTAAGTACTTGTTTTCCTCTTTATCATTCCCTCCCCTCATAGCCAACCTCTGATGGTGGCACTGAGTCTCCAAATAATTCTGCTAGACCTTCCTCCCCCTTTTTATCGCTTGTAGCTCTTTGAATGTTAGAAGCAGTGGAATTTCTAAATACACACAGAGTTTTGGGGGATCTTGTCCAACATACTTTCTCAGACCAGAGTACCAACTGTTGATTGTGTCCAGAACAACCAATTAGTGATGTGACTGAAAAATATAATCCTTCAGACCCTGTTGGGAACTTCCTATAAAAGGTCCAATTGATTCTAAACTCTGAACACTCCCAATTGTGATATCTTGTCAAATATTAGTAAGCTTTCTCCATTCCAGCATCCATGCCAAGCTGCATGGGGAGAGGGAGTGACAGAGGACATGATACTGTATCAGAAAAAGGTATCACAGGGAAGGCATGAGAAAAGAAGACAACAAACAAGGAGGGTCTGAAGGAGCACTGAATTTGAGGGTCTTAAGCTATGCAGCGCTCAGAATAAGAGGCATACCTTATAGCTTTTCTTGTATCTGTAGTAGTCACTCTGATTAGGGAAACTAGAAATGCCTCCCATACTTTGTTGACATGACGTTACTACAAGAGTGGTCAACACCACTGATACAAGAATGCTTTATCGTGAAAGTGAAGATAAGGCTACGTGAACAGAGGGAGGGAGGAGCTGACAAACTTGAATGTAGCGAGCAAAACAACAAAGCACAGGGCAGACTTCACTACATGAGAAGGTACACTGCTGAGAGAGTTGGTAGTGAGAGTCAGGTGGCTTAGGTGACACTATCCAGAAAATGTGTTGAAATGAAATGCATGAAATCATGCTTCTGATGGGCAACAGAAAAAAGTGGATTGGACACCAAAGGAGATGCAAGGTAGAGAGTATGCAAGTAACAGAAAAGAAAGGGCAGTTCCTAGATGGTCAGATCAAAGACATGAAGTCTAAGAAGGAAGGGATCAATAACAGCAAACTAGAGAGGGAAGTCAGGTAAAACGAAGATGAGAGCAGAGCAATGACTGGGAAGGGCATCAGAGGTTCCACACAACTGTGACTGGAAGGGGAGGTCTGGCTGACTCCATACAAAGTTTACTGTAAGGAGATGCGTCCAAAACACAATCATGCTATTAAGATATAGTTCTCTGAGAGCCCCCATGTTCAGTAAATCCCTTTCTTCATTAATGGCAACTTCAGAACAGCCAGAGCCCTGCGGCATAGCAATGGCCTCAATACTGCAACTCTGAACTGCTTGGATCAGAGAGACAGAAGGGAGGGAGAGCAGCAAGGGGGATCTTGTGGGGGTGAGTGGAGGTTTAACAAAGAATCACTTTAACAGAAACTCCTGAGTAATGGCTCTGCCCGAGGCCAAGAATAACATCAGCTCAATGTCAGCAATTAGAAGAGGGCTCAGCCAGGCCCCATGGCCAGCTCTGGCCTCCTCACAAGCACAAGCCTGTTTATAGTCCTTTCCCAAGCTCATGAGCAGCCACTGCTACCCACCAAGAGCTCTTTGGATGTGGATGAAAGAAAGACCTCCTGCTCCTGCTCAGAGGGGCAGCAAGAAGTCTGTAGGTGGGGGAATTTGGGGACAGACACCATGTGGCTATGTAACAGCTTTGAGAGAAGGAGTGTAAGGAGCAAAGGGTGAAGGACCTCTCCTTCAAGATGCTCTGAGAAAAGGATGGGGGCAATTTGCCTAGAAGATATTCTCGAGGACTCTGACCAGTGACTCATATGCTTCATAGGAGGGAGAGTGGGTGTTCAGACCTCCACGTTAGCTCCGTTTGTGGTTTTGTTGAGTCCAGTCCTACCAGACTGTCCAGCAAGTATCTCCCTTCTACTTGAGCAGTCTCTTTTGAGTGGAGATTTGTTCATCCAAACACTTATTTTAGCAAGGAATATCTTCAGACATCATCTGGAGGAAAAAAACACACCTCCCTCTCCATAATAACAAAAAAGGGTAACGAGTGCAGCAATAAGCTAATTGTAATCTTGGAAGATTCCCCAGACAGGACAGAAAAGCTGTTCCAGTCACAGTGGTCCACCCTTGGCATCTAGGAATCACCCAGAGCATCAATAATACAAATCCATTTTCATATTTCCTCTAGCACTTGGACACTCAGCCCTATTTTTTTTTTTCTTGCAATTGTAAAGGAGTCATATGTCTGTCAGGTGTCTCAATGCAAAGCAGTGAAAGGAGATCTTAAATACCACAATATCAAAATGAATAGGAGACTTTGAGAAGATTTTCAGGGTTTTAGAAAAGGTTGCACCTGGCATGAGGGAGAGTGGCCAGGCCCCCTGAACACTGTAAGATCTTAAAAGAAATTAATGTTTGGGTTTTTTTTAGAAGAAAGATGCAGATTAAATAATTTTTAAGTTTGTTAGAATGCTTCTTTTTCGGTAGCTACATCTTATTGGAAGATATCCAGAAGGAGAAGAATTTAGTCAAGATAAAGCCCTGATCTGCTTGCCACAGAACATACAGTTGTCAAATACAATTTTAAGACCCCAGATTTGGAAACACCAAAATAGGAGTGACCAAACTTGAAATACTACCCATGAGCAACACAAGTAAAAGCAGAACGGTGCAACTCAGTAACAAGATTAAGTGACAAAGAACCCGAAGACTATAGACAATTTTAAGGCTGCCTGAAGTAATGTAAGGTAATGCTCTGAACTTACGCAGAAAAGAAAGCAAGAACACGCCAACAGCCAGGATGCCAGTGTGGTGAAAAAGACCAGCAGGAACTGCAGCATCAAAATTTTATTAAAATCACTGCAGGTAATATTAGTCTACTGTTGCAACACACTGGAAGAGCTATTTCTTCAACAAAAGCTGTGCCACATGTATTGATTTGAGGTTGTTCCTACTTAGCTAAGACTTGGTCAGCACTATTAGGTCCAAGACAGGAGCTTTCTCAGTTACCTGGTGTCGGGCTTGGCTTTGCTCCAATAGCTGTCGTGACTGAAGTTTTTGCTGCTGAAGTTGCTGCACGGCTAAATTCAGCTGATAGTTGGGGTGTGCCAGTGGGCTCTGTGTCACTTTGCTGTAGACACTGTTCTCCACCTCCCCCTCCCAGGCAAAACGATCACTCTCTGGAGCCCTGAGAAAAGAAAAGTCATCACATTTCTGCTTGTTTGCCATTATGGACTCTTGCTTACAAGGCACCTAAAACCTCCTTAATACTTAGACAGCTGCAAATTTGTTTTAAGTGGCTCCAACAAGCACAGTACCTGCTACAGGTGCCATGTGCCAATTGCTGCCTTGTTAAGGAGTTTCTTGAATTCTAGGCCTGAACTACATTAATAGCTGTAACACAATGTTTGAGAGGAACAAAGGAAGACAAAAGAGAAGAGAAACTTAAAATTGGAGCTGTGGCTGATGTGCAATAAGAAGATGCCCTGTTTGAACAGGAAAAGAACTAAACATTTACATTACTAATGAGATAAGTATTTATTTACGTTTGTAGAGATTGTCAATACACTAACACATGGCTCACACCAAGTACATGCATTCTGCAGTGAGGGTAGAATAAAAGCATGCAAAATAATTCCCTCAGAGAGGACAAACGACTAGTAGGATGAGACTACAACTGTGGTATACACTGACTCCACACAATTACAATCCAAAAGATGTAAGGGGACTGAAGATGGGTTCACTTCTTTCATCATGTATGTAATGCAATCCTTACCCAGAGAAATGGCCTCCAGCAAAGAGGCAGTTCTTATAACCCAGGCTTACATGGTGGAAGTTCAGCTGTGGTCTGCAACTTGATAAGTACTGACAAAAGCTCACCAGCTTGCTTTGAAGTTTGTAAGCTGTGGTGAGAAGGCAGTACCAGCACACTTATGCAGAAGGCTGAGGGGCTTTGCAGAGAACAGGTGGCAGACTGACAGGGCCACAAGTTGTCCTGAAGAGGCTATGATGGCCCAGCAACTCACACACTGAGATCATAAGAGAAGATGCCATACAGCCCACTGTATCCTGACACTCTGTCTAATAAAACCTTCAAGCCCCAATGCCTGAGCTTCCCAGGCTTCAGTTGATCTCTGTCATGTTTCTCTCAGCCACTCTTTTTGAATGTTTCCCTTTGGTTCCCAGGGCAGACTTTCCTTGTGTTTCCTGTGAATGCCATATCTAATTGAAGATACTCGTTGTTTTTACATTTCATGCCATAATTCAGAGTGCAGGTTTGACAAGAGTGTTAACTGTGGTCTCCATGTTCATGATATCATCAAAACTTACAACCTAGCTTTTCTGAATGTGTCACAGCTTCCCCCCCATAATCTTCATTCTCACAGCAGCTCCTTAAAATGTTCTGAATGATGCTTCAAAACCACAAGAAACTACCAGCCCTATTCACTCTCTCTCAAGAACAGCCTAACGTGTATCTTTCAAAGATTGATAGATATCAATTTCAAATTGATAACAAGGACTCTAAGGGGTACCTGTCCATACTCAGTTCCTCAGCAACACAGGAGTAAGACAGTCTAGTGGAAAAGAAGTTCAGCTGCCAGTATTTCCACCCCTGCTTCCTCCACTGCTACCGCTTGTTCTTTTCTGGGCATTAGCATTCTCTGTTTAAGAGATACCACTTCCTCACTTTGTTGCTTCCATTGTACCCTGGCAGTGCAATGCTGGATGAGTTACTCCTGTTCCCTGCTACCTGCTGCTACACCTCAGCAATATTCTCAGTCTTTCAGCTCTTCTGCTTTCACATGTGCTTGGAAAACTGTAATGTTGCTGAGAATGAAGGCCTTGAAAGACAAGCTGTAGAGTCATTGAACCTGACTCCGAGGTTAGATCTCTTGGGAGATTAGCTCTCCTCTTCTGAACCTGCCATTCTTCTTCTCTTTTTATGGAGCAGGAATCATCTCCTCTTATTGTTTTATAGAATAACAGTTCTCTAACATCATCCAACATCTGAAAATGTTATTATAAAATTAAAATATCTTCTTAAGTTTTCAGCTTTCCTCACTTTCCTCTCCTGCAACACCTAATTTATTTTTTTCCTTTTCCTTGCCTTCTAAGACTCTTAGATACATTTTTTACTCGTCATCCTGTAAAATAATCTCAGATACTTTCCTCTTTCTGTTTCCGTCTTCAAACGAGATGAGTACAGGGTAACAGACACAGTGATTATGTTCAGGTGCATGTAGTCTTTATACCTTTCCTCAGTCAGTAATGTGACCAATGTTCTCTGTTACTGCAATTCTCTCTGCAATTGTTTAGCTATGGGTCCACAGGTGCTGCTGGACTCCCTGCACTGTCCCCTACTGGGGACGGGATGCCACAAAAACCAGCACAAAGAATCTTTGAAACAACTCCCAGATGCCTTCTTTCCAATCTTACAGGCTTTCCAAGTGGGTTAACAGCAGGTTGTTGCCACCTGGACTCAACTCTCACCCCAAGGATAAAAACTGCTCTTTCTACTATGTAGATACTGACTCCATCACCAATCCAGATGTTAAAGCTCCCTGGACTTCTCCCTTGTGTGAAGAAGCAGCTGCAGTCTCTGTTATTCTTCCAGTAATCAGGGACAAGCACTTAGCTGAAAAGCACAAAGAACTGTGCTGAGCTGGGGATGTACCCTTTGGGAGGTAGCTGGAGGTTACTGCAGATCAGCCCTTGAAAGGTGAGCTCATTCAGGAGATCCACAGAAGATACATTAGGGCTGGGTAAGCAGTTTGATTAATTACTTATCAGTACCACTAATAGATCATGATCTTCAGTATCTTATTTGAAATAATGTTTTATTTGTCAATTTGCCTTGAGTAACGTTTTCACACCAGTTATTCCTCATTTGAGAAAAATTCCTCATTTGAAAAAAACGTTCCTGAAGAAAGTAAGCCAGCACGATCCCATGGGGATACCTCTCATGGATCTAATAACTCGTTAAAAGCAAGTGAAACCAGACAGAATAAAAGGACTGTTTCCACACGAATCTGTACTATGGTCTCTGCTGTTCAAAACACTTAGAAATGATCAAGGAAAGAGTGAAATTTTTTAAAAAAGAAAGGTCTGCAGCCAAAAAACTGAAAGTCATTGAGAACTGTGAAACAAATATCACATCACCAAAGAAAATTATCAAAGGTATGGAACAACATATATTGAGGAATGACTAAATAAATAAGGACTCCTCATTGTGGAAAAAAGGACAACTGAGAGGAAGTAGTAAAGATATATTTAAATTAATGAGGTTCAGGGAGAAGAAAAATGGAGAACAATTACTTCTCATACCATAAGATGTTGGAAAAAAATATGAAGCCATCAAACGAGCAGGTTAAAACAAATAAAACGAGGTACTTTTTCTCTTAACATGTAATGCCTAGGAAACAAAAGATTGAGTGATTTGTTCTAAAACATGAAAGTCAAGATGAAATGAAGGAGATAAAATTGATATAAATGAAAACTCCACTGAAGTCGGACCTGCTGATAGCCAAGCTGGCTTTGTGCCACAGACATCATACATACTGACTACAGTTTGTAGTACTGTGAGGGCCACTAGCAGAATGGCAGAACTTCAGTACCATTTCCTTGATCCCCATTTCTTCTGTTTTGAGATACCTAGCAAAGGATTAACTGTTATGGGAAGATAAACTCTGATAGTCCTGTTTATAAAAATGCACTGAGAATGCTGCCTCGATCCAACATTTGTTCACTCTCAAAAAGTTTCATTTGTTTTCTAACTTGTTTTAATCTTTTTTCTAATTTAACCAATACATTATCTATAGCCTAAAATAACTTTTTAATTATATAATATTACCCAGGTAAGTTTAAATTAAACTACACAGGAAGACACTCTTGAAACCATACTACCGAATCTTTAGGAAGAACTAAGTTAGAAAAGCCAAACCAATCCCACAAAAACATTTTCTTGCACTGCAGATGGTCATATGCAAATCCCTACAGTTCCGATACATGTATCCTTCACATCAGATGATGCAGCACAACAGTGCTCACTTTTTTTTCTAAATACTCTGCTGAAAGTACTGTTGCTTGTCAGAACAGATTTCACTCTCACGGCCTGCAAAATCCTTCTGGATAGAATATGCTCATCAGCTGCCATGGGTTTTTCTTCTTTATAGATGGAAATAAATATAAATTCATAACTTAAAGCATAAAATGTTTGATAAGAGAACATGCACGCATTTGCAAATCTTTAGATCACTTTCATAGAGGGGTAGTTTATCAGCACTTTCAGAAAGTCCTCATATAACATATTACCAGGTTGCTGATATTACATCTAAAGCCAAACTTCCTTTAGTACAGGAAAATTGAGCTTAGGTGAGACTCAATATTCTGCTGCAGGTGATATGCTCCAGCTCTCAGTCTGTTTGCCATGCTCAGAGGAACACATCATGGTACGGTTCCTATTCTCAGCCTCTTCTTGTCAGATGACCTAAGAAAGCAAGATAGTGCCTTTCCGCCCTTCCTGAAATTAGCTTTTCTGTTTAAGGAATTCAGCAACAGATCCAGCACAGTAATGGAAGTCTGTAAAAAGGCTGTAGAGGACCTCACAGCTTAATAAATACTACATGGTTCATGTGGTAGAAAAACTCTATAAAAATCAAAGTGCACAAATCCATGGGCCCCAATGGGATATACCCATTCAGATCAATGGGTCTGTTCAACCTGAGGAAAAGAAGACTGAGATGGGATTTGATCAACGTTTATGAATATCTAAAATGCAGGAGGCAACTGGGTGAGGCCAGACTCTTCTCAGCAGTGTGTAATGGTAGGACAAGGAGCAATGGCCTAAAAACAGAAAGTAGAAAGCGCCATACAAGTATGCGGAAGAACTTCTTTGCAGTGGGGGTGACAGAACACTGGAACAGTTTGCCAGAAAGGTTGTGGAGTCTCCTTCTACGGAGATCCCTTCCAATCCCTGCAATTCTGTGATTACAGAGGACAGATATATACATGGATGTACGTACATGCGAATGGGAAACAGAAATTCCCGCCTGTGCCACCAGAGGAGATTGAGTTTCAATCTGTCAGCCAGGATGGTTGTGAGCTATCTTCTCACTGCTTGCTCAGGATTATTTATGGGTTGCTTAGTCTAGAGACCTGGCCAGGATTCAGACCTTTACTATGTACAGGAAATCTCAGCCTTGGCATTATGGCCCATCTTTTGTAAGCAAGATTTTGTCCTTCCAGCAGCTCTTAGGGCTACTCAGTATTTTTGGCAAGAAACCCACTGTGTTCCTTTCTTTGAACTGCAGTTTTTATAAAGCCTGAGCCAGAATTCCCTCCTCCTCTGCACTGACAGAATAAAACTCTCCGCTGCACACTTTTTGCCTCACAAAAGATACAAGTTTGCTTTCCAGAGAAATTTCAATATCTCTCTGTTGTTACGATCACAACCTAGCCTAAAAGTGCTAGAACACAATGCACTAACCTTCAGGTTTGTTGGTCCTAAATTCTCTTTTCTGCTTTAGTTCTCCATGAGAATGTTATTCAAAAATCATTAGCTCTTTTCTGATGTAAGCAACACTTTCATAATCAACTACCTTCACCTGTGCTAGAAGCTAATGCAGACATACTGCAGTTCTACATGCTAACAAAACACTAAATGCTAATACATTTGTTCACTGACTACAGGGGAAAAAAAAAAAAGGAAAAAAAAGCTCTAAATAATGAGCTGCTGTAAGAAAGGAATGGGGTTATAAGCTTCTACAAAATAGGAGGATGCTGACTTCTGTCCCCACTTCAAACAGATTTATAGGGAATGTCAAGGAATGAAGCTGTAATTGAGTCCACTGAAAGCCAGCCAAAAAAATCTTGTGGTTATTTTGTTACTATCTAACGTATAGCAAGTCTTTACGGAAAGAACAACTTCATTTATGCTTTCATACACATTTCATGCTTTCATTTGAATTTCAGCTGAAGCCTTCTTCCAATAGCACAGCTGGGCGCTTGCTTGATACTGACTCCTGTGTAGCAGGCAACAATACCAATTCATGCAGTATGCTGGTGTTTCCCATATATCACTTAGTAAGCAGGAATTTTGAAACATTTGAAAAAGTGCCTACATCTCACTGAAAGGTAATGCAAACTATGCTCAAATTACTTGTGCAAACGGAGCTTCAGCAATCCTGAAAAATAATGCTTTATGTTTAACTCTACTTAGTTGGTAAGAAGCAATAGCATGATGGCAGGAGTTGGCATAGCTGGAGGTCTACAAAACCAAGTAAAGAATTCTCCTCCTTTCAGACTAGGTAACAAGCTAACAATGATGTTTTATATCCCTTTCTGTAAAGGCTGGAGCTAAGGAGGAGCAAGGGCCCTCTCTGGCAAGAAGAGAATTTAGAGCGTTTATAAATCAGAGCTCCCACCTTGCCAAGGAATGTAAGACAATCTCAGGCAGTAGTTTCTTGCCTACAGGGCATTCAGGTGGTATGACAGGTCCAGGAAGCTTTCAGTACAAAGCCCTGGTGGGCACTAGCTGCTAAAGAAGTAGTTGGCCTAGTAACTAATGACTCCATCTAGCGTGGCAGCTCCCAGCATCCTGCTGACTTATGCTCAGGCACTCAGAAAAACATCAAACATTTTCTTTGGCACACTATGTGTTTCTTCCATCCCTAACAATAGGCCCTAGATTGGGGCTGGCTATGGAGCAATGATAAACATAGTGGGACAAAGCCCAGGACGCTGGGGGCCTGGCTGAGGCGCAGAGCAGTCGGGCCTCTCACAGTGCTGCTTGCCTCAAGGCCTTTCTTTGTTTCTTCTCCCTCTTTCCCTCCCCTCAGATTCAAAAGCAGTAAACTAAAAATTAAGAAACAGAACATCAAGCTTTTCAGAATGGTTTGCTCCTGTCCTCTGCTGTTATCAAGAGTCTCTAGGAAAGAGCCATTCTGGTGCAGCTTAGACAGCAAGAGGTTCTACTTTAGCGTGGCCTGCAGATCTGAGTGCTGGAACATGCAGACATTCTGCAACACAAAACAACTGTACTACAGGAGTAAAGAAAGGCATCTTTCCAAAAAACATCAACAGGGAGAACAAAGCAATTTTGATATTCCTAAATGAGCTCTGCCTGGGACTCTGGAGACCTCCTGAAGCCCAGAGAGCTGTCCAGAACTCCCCTGGCAAAGGTACAGCCAGACAGAGAAGAAGCAGGAAGCAGAAGGCCTGTGTAAAAGGAGGAAGCCATCACCTAGTCTGCCATCTGCTTTCAGGCTCTGCAAAGGAAGCCACGGCAAAGCTTTCAAAGTTAATAAGCAGCCTATCAAGGCTGCATCGGCACAGTAAACGTGGAATGGCATTTTGGGTTCAAAGCCAGTTCAAAGTGACACATACAATCTCCCACAGTGAAGGTGTTACAGAGATGTAGGAAAGCTTCCATCCCAGAGCACCAATCAAACCTTCTCTTAGTGATGAGGCACAGATGTAGGGAACTTGTAATAGGTTCAGCCTTAGCTCTTCTGCTCCCCACTTTCTCAGCAGCCTCAGCTGCCTCTACCTGCAGAGCAGGGAAGAAAGTCATCAGCATCTTCATGCCATAAGACAGTAGATGTACCGGGTGCAAGTCAAAAGTTGGTTTAGGGAAAGAACAGGAGTAGTTCTGTGGAATTAGCAAGTTTCCAGATTCTTTCACAGGTTAACTATTAGAGCTAATAGAGGCACAATTTAAAGAACCCAGAACATGTTTATATGCATAATTTTAAGCAAGCGTCAGGAGTCCCCCTCTGCTATTCCCACAATTCCTCCTTTACACTGAGAGAGTTGTTGTTGTTACAAGAATTATATTCAAAAACAAAGATATGTGCAAAAGCATCTAATTCGTCTGCTTGTAATGCTCATGTCCTAGGGGCTTGGTGGAGTCCAGGTGTCATATCATCAGCTGCACAACAGCACAGGCAGTTATATACACTCAGTGTCCTGAACTTTCCCTAACATCCCCCACTAAATTTAGATTTTTGCATGCACTTCTCCTTACTTCAGGCCTAAACCTTCACTACTAGGCCAATACCTCCTTCGAGCTTAGTCAGCCTCACCAGACTTTGTTTGGCCTTTCAGACCTTTGTGTGCTTTTCTATAAACTTTCTGTACTTTCACCAGTATTTGGGGCTAGAAAGGCGCTCAAATCTGAATGCATTCTGGATGCACATGCACAATAGCTAGAGTGGAAGAGTCCCTTGTCTACCTGCTCCTTTGTTATATTCTAACAAGTTCTATCCAAATTGCTGGGCTTTGTCCTTTTCTGATACATGCTGCTGCATAATATAATATACTTTATTTCCTGCTCCCTGGCATCTGTAAATTATTCCTGCTTTTTCCCTGACATTGAGTTTCAAAGTAAAGATAGATTTTCTTGTAAGAAAGACAATGTAGTAGCTGCTCAATTCTGCTGCACATTAGGAATTAAGTGCATTTTAGGCCTTAACTCTATATACAGGCAGGTTGGATTTAGCAGGTTGGAAATGAGGTGCATCAAACAGATTTGTGGCAGTCTAGCAGAGGAAGAACAAATTGAGGTTATGGAGTACTAATAAGTCTCAGGAGGCAGGCCTAATCTACCTCAGCTATGCCAAGATTTAGTTGGCATTATAAACCCCTTACTTACAGGAGCACTAAACTTGCCAGTCTTCAGAAATGAAATATTTACTCTTCAATGGAGCCATTTTTCTGTTGGGGCCTTAGTAGCATCCTTGGCTGCAGACTCTCAGATCTGAGGAATAATGGGCTGGTAAAAAAGGGTTTTTTTTCCTTCTCTTTACACACAGCAGCTTTTAAATTCACTACTAGAAAGACTAAATCAGGAAGAAAATTAACAGCCAGATGGCTGCAAAGTTCAGTACCGCTATGCCGCTGTGGTTTATCAGGTCACTGGAGAACCAGTAAAGGTAACTGAGCATATCTCCACCATGTGATCCAGACTAACAAGTTCACCTAGCCTCAGTGAGTGCAAACAAAGGGGGGAACCATACAGAGTGAGAGATGGTGGTGGCCTCATGTTTCCTGCACATAAGTCCATACTTGCAAATGCAAGCAAGCTAGGAAAACCATTTTAATAACAAGATATACAGGAAGATTAACACAGAAGCCAGCTACGTTTTTCAGGAGGAAGCCTTGGGAAAGATAACCTGCCTACATTTATGCCTTGTAATTGCCTGAACTGCCTTCCCCACACCACATCCCCCAAAATTTAAAGCACTAATTAGACATGACATTTGAACAGAAGAGAGAGATTGTGAGTAATTTCCCCTCACCACTACTGTGCTCTGCTTTGACTGGAATAAATCATTCAGACTTGGGTAACAGGCTACCTAACTGCCACCTTACATTTGCCCTTTTATCCTATCCAGTGAATTCAAAGCACCAGGAATTAAAATGCATTGCTGTGCCACTTTCAGATGGGAAAGGTATTCCTCACTACAGAGGCTCCACTATAAAATACTAGCATAGATCAAGTGGACCAACACAAAATGTGACTTGTACAGACAGCACAAAAGCTTACTGAAAATGAAAACAGAAAAGACTGTTGGGCTCTACTTATTCCTGACTATATGATTTTTTGGTGAATGGCAACAGTATTGCAAGAGGATGAAAACACAATAGGCACCACTATCGGTCTAAAATATACTTAGGCTGGGTCTGGAACTGAAGACATTATTCTGCCACTCTCCTGGAAACGCATACTCCCTACTGCTCTTTAGAGGCGCAAGGGTTAAGTTGGGACCAGTAGTTTAGTCCTGCACCCTGTAATGCCTTCTTTGAAAAGCCGCTCACAGTTTACAGGGAAAGAGAGAGTGCAGCTGCTCTCCCAGCCAACATTTGGTTCCTATTATAGTGAATAAATCTCCCCCTCCCCCTTTTCTATTTTTTTCCCCTTTTTATATTAAAAGTCCATCAAACGCATTTTTTTCTCCTTAATATTTTTCCATTAAGTTTCCTCCTGCGTAGGCTTTCCCAGAGTGCTGTGCTTCTCACTACATGTGCCCAAGCAGCAGCTGCAAGATCCCACTGGAATAACAGAATGGGGAATGAAGGGAGCAGCTCACGCCTCTCATTTAAGTCTCAAGAGGCAAATGAAAACTTAGAATTGGGCCACACTGGTGAAATCTAGAGCGCTTGAGAAGAATAAACAAACAGAAAAACAGACTATTGAGTTCAGTAGATTAGGATTCCGGAGATGGGAGAGAATACTCCAAGTGCTCTGCCTCTGCTCAAGACTATAAATACCCTGTAGAGCTAAATGACCCTGTCTCTATCAGCCTCCCAAAAGATGCAGGAGAGGATGGCATTACACCACAAGTCTTCCAGGGTTCCTCCAGGATTGTGCTGTCTAAGTTTCATACCTTTTGAGGCCCAAATGATTTTTGAGTTGTCTCATATGACTGGAGTAGAGATGCCACATTTTCCCAACTTCACACAGTTTGTCATCTAAATACTAAACAGACAAAACTAAACAACAGCATATGCCTCCAAATTCTACAAAATTTGCTCTGAAGGTCATGAAAGCAATCAAACTTGCTTGACATCCAGTATACTTATCTTGTTGCAGTAAATGAAGACCCTCTGATCAGCGTCTTTTAGAGAAGCCTTTATAAATCTTGATAGCTTAGAAAGTCTGTTTATGGGAACAAAGCAGGCTGAAGTACAGAGTTCCCTGACATCATGCTTACAAATCTCAAGGCCAAAAACAATGGCCAAAAACAATGGCCAGGTAACAGAACCTTGCAAGAGAAGCAACACTTCTACATTGAGAATCTGCAAACCTAGAGGAAAGGGCAGAATCTGTTTTGCACTTCAAGATCAAAGATGTGCAAATTCAATTAACCAGGAGTTGTCATCGTCTGAAAGCTACCTGGGCAACAGTAATATTTGGAGGAATGGTCCAGTGAAAAGAGAGTACTGCAATGGCAATAGGAAGGCACATCTGATGCTACCAGTCAGCAACACGGGTAGAGTTGTATAACATCTATCTGCTGAAACACAAACAAGTAAGAAAAAATACAAAACATGAACTAAAGGTCACTTCTGTAGGTCCTTGTTGTGACACTGTATGCTTGTAGTAAACAGTCTCCTGGTTTTGGATAATTCCCCAAGCACCGACACATGAGCAAAGAAAAGGTCTGGAAAAGATCTTTCTTTCCTTAAAAACCTACAAATTTATCAACCTATGTAATGCTTCCAATGTAATGAAGCTTGAGGAGCTGCCCATTAAAAAGATAGACATACATAGTCCCCTAAGCCTGATGGACCTTACATGCTCACCCAAGAATCACCAATACTATTTTTCTCCATGTTACAATTTTGACTCCTTATGAAGTTCCTGCTCTTTCTCATCCCTCAGATGGACTTATGTAAGGTAACAAGGTATGGCAACAAATATACCGGATTTGAGTGACCTCCCAGTTGCTGAACAGACTGCTTTTCCTCCTCAGGCTCCTCTTGCCATTCCATTATGCTGGAGTTAAGAGAGTATTTATTTATTTGCCTCCACCTTCTGTACAAAGACAAATTCACTTGCTGGGGCTCCTTGAATAGTAGGGTGGAGAAAAAGTAGGATGTGGCAACTGTGTTAGCACAAACTTCTTACGTCTATAAACAACATGATTACAAAAAATGTAGCTAGGGAGTGGTGGTGCAATATGTTCAAAGCCACAATCAAAGACATGATAATAGTATGGGTTATTACTAGTGCAGAAATTGACCTCATAACTGTGTACATTGCATAGACAGGACTAGCATATCACACATTGCATATTTCTGAAAAAAGATCACTGATGCAGAGGCCACAGATATATAATACACACAATACACCAAAATACAAACTTTCAGCCATCTGAAGAGCAACACATTGGTACCAAAGCAATCCCAGGGTTGAGGTGCTAGCAATTTTACAGCTAGAAGCTTTTCTGGAATCCCTGAAAGCCTAATTCACATATAAGACTGTACTTCTACTGTAAGAGGTAAATCATATGTTTCATCCAGTATCCTTAGAGATAATGGAAGCTTCCTGGAAGTGCTTATTTCAGCCAAGATAAATTTTTACCCACGTTCTTCTCATGCTAAAACTGACAGAAGTTCTCCAAGTCTGTAGTGTTCCTTCTAAGAATCCTCCAGACAAATCCTACTTGCACCAGAAAAAAAACCAAAAACAAAAACAAAAAAAACACTTTTCAGTAGAGAATAATACCTTAAAAACTTACAAAGTGATTTTCTGCTAAAATGCAACCTTAAAAAAAATAAAAATTAACAGAACATCACTTTCACTTGAGTTACGTGCTGTCTACTTCTAATGTTGAAAGACAACGTATTTTTATAAAATCTATAGCCAACGTTGGAACAACAACAAAAATCACCAAATCTCTCCCCCCAAAGCTCCCATGCATCTGTCCACCACTATTACCACCAGAAACTAAGTATCAACATACCAGAACTGGACTATAAAGATCTGCAATAAAAGAGCTGAAAAACTTCTGTTTTTATAAAGCCTCACCTGAAAAAGCAAGCAGTTCAAATACTGCAGAGCAAGAATCTCTCCATTTTTGGCACTTGGTCCTCCATTTATTAATACCACAGAAGCACAATCCCTTGCCAGAGAAGACTATTCCAGTTTATGACAATTCTGGCCTCGCTTTGGTTCCTTTTTTGTTTTAAGCTGAACAGAATAAAATCCCAACTCCATTCCCAGCGCTGTTCCATAAATTCTCATCTCCTACTGGGATCTACCTACTTCTTCATCTGCAGAAAAGAACAGAGCTTAAGTACAGCCTATAGCATCTCCAGTAACCCAACGTTTCCACACGGGAAAATTCACTGAGGAGTTCACATTGTCACCAAGGAGTTCAATATTCAGTGTAAATAAACTGAAACAAAACACCTCCTTTCTGGCAGAGAAAGGTGGGTGAGCAAAGGAGAAGCTCTCAGCTTACTACCTCCAGCAGCTACTGCAGTGAATGGTGCCCGCTCCTGCTTTGACGGCAATATTTAGCCCCCACATTTCTCTGGATCTTACTTTCCTTACTGGAAAGATGATCTGGTCTCATCATTTTGAGAAAGGAGTTCTGGGGCAATATGGACATTAATTTCTGCCTACTTCATGTAGCTATTACAGAACAAAACAGTAAAACTACTACAATTACTATGGGAGGAATCACTGTCCTCATTTTGGCTGAAACAGTTAAAGCAGAAAAGCAGTACTTTGATAAGCAAAAAATCTTGAAGTGAACAAATTTGTTACTCTAATGGGCCAAAGCAAGTGCAAGGTGTTTCACCGATATGTGGCATGAAGCACTCTAACCCAAAGGGTACAATAAAGCAACTCTATTGCTAACATCCACACTCATGGTGTAATTAATTTTATTCCCCATCTTCTCCATTCTGGCATGTGTAAAGAAGAATGTAATGCATGAAGGCTGGGGGCAGAAGTGCAGCACGGGCTGAGGCAGCATACCTGGCAGCTGCTAAAACAAAACTTCAAAGTCTCAGCTCCCTTTGAAAACCCATCAGGCAAGAACCACTCCTCCCCTTTAGCTTCTTTAGGAGCTGGTACACTTAACCACTTCAGCATGTTTGGCAGTTCTTTGGCCATTTCCAAAGCAGGTGCTGGAGCAGAAAATTGTGGGAGAGCCCCAAAACATCCAGTTGCCTCCCTCTTTCCTTAGCTGGCAGCAATGCACATGCTCACCAAGCAGGCCAGCTGATGGACCACAGTTATGCGCAGTAAATAGGGAATTTGTGATTATACCACTGAAAGTACAAGAAAAAACTCTGACTTACCTAGGTCAATCCTATCTTTCCCCAGGAAATTACCAAATCTGATGGCAGATAAAATCTGTCATTAAAATAAAGTGAGTAAAAGGATGCTCAGATAGTTAATGCACAGTACAAAGAACTGGTGTGATCTAAAAGGCAGTTCCCAGACTTAGGGTTTGTTGAAAGATTCCTCTCTGTCAGACCCAGGCTGCATAAGACGCTCAAGTTCACAAAAACTTATTTAGATGACCTAGAGCTTGAATTCTTAGGCACAAAAATTCCGCTTTTTTCATCCAATGGCAGGCTAGGAGGTAGAGGATAAGCTTGTTTAATTTGCAGCATCTAGAAGTAGAATGTTTTAAATTCAGTCCCTTTGAACAGGCACACCTATTTGTGATGTGTCCTCCTTCAGTACAACCAGAAGTATGGCTCCATGTCCAGGTGGAGGCTGGTAACGAGTGGCATCCCCCAGGGGTCTGTCTTGGGACCAGATGACGGAATCGAGTGCACCCTCAGCAAGTTTGCTGACAACGCCAAGCTGAGTGGTGCAGTTGACACAGTGAAGGAAGGGATGCCATTCAGAGGGACCTCAAGAGGCTAGAAAGGTGGGCCCGGGTGAACCTGATGAGGTTCAACACGGCAAAGTGCAGAGTTTTGCACTTGGGATGGAGGAATCCCAGGCATCCATACGGACTGGAAGGAGCGGTCCTTGAGAGCAGCCCTGTGGAGAAGGACCTGGGGGTCTTGATAGATGAAAAACTTAATGAGCCAGCCCTTAGTGTGCCCTTGTGGCTCGGAAGGAAATGGTATCCTGGGCTCCATCAAAAGAGGGGTGGCCAGCAGGGAGAGGGAGTGTATGACACGTTTGTGCCAGCTCTGCTGGTCATCCCAACTGAACACTCCGTCCATGCTTTCTCCTCAGGGGTTTGAGAAAGGTGGAATGGGATGATGCTGTTCTCTTGCAAATCCAACTTTGCTCAGCTTCCTTAATGACTGATCGCTTCTGGACTGTATATGAGCGTTGAATACTTCTAATGACAGTGGAAACCAAAAGCTAAAAGCAGGTATCTACAGAGAAATGCAATAGCTTTCATAGGAATTTGTGGTTAAAGTTGAAAAAAAATTATGCAATCCTATATTCCAGTCCAACCCAATTCCTTCTTCTGAAGCCAAAATGGAATTGTTTCCTACAGTATACAGAGAAAACTTTATAATTAGTCAGAAGCTCCCAGACTTGAGAACACAGATGGGAACCATGGAATCAGTACTTCAGGAATTTCACCAAGTGATTGCATGCAATGCTAAGCACGAACACATCAAAGATGCAGCTGCAGATGCTAAATCCTTATAAGGACAGACTAAAATATCCCAGCCACTCAGTGGAATAATGTCCTTTCAAGAGTCCCTTCCTAGCATAGATAAGGCACACCAGGAAAGGGCCATGACAATTTTATCAAATGTCCAAACAAGAAATCTTTATATGCCACTTCTTTATACTCGATGCCTTTTGTGGTGTTTCAGCCAATGTTCTAAACAGGACAGACTTTTTTGAGAAACACCAGAACTGCTACACTACTACAGTCTTGTTCTCTGAACAGATAAATGTGGCTTTTGGATGCCTTGAGCTGAAAAGAGTAATATTTGCAAAAAGGTTAATCTTTTGTTGTCTATTGTGCTATTGGCTCTTCAGGGACTAGGCAGAGGTTAAGATAGTAAGCAATCTCTCAATTGCACAAAGGTCAATAATGGACATCAGATGAAAGTTGGAACTAAATTACAAGAGTAGGTGTTACATGGTTTTGTTCCCTAGAAACATACCACAGCTTCATAGATTGAGCTACTTGTATAGCAGGACTTTACATCATTTCAGAATGAGACCTGCAGATTACAAAAAAATGCAGCAGTACGGTTTTCTTTCCTTCCACAGAAATACTCTTCAATAACACAGGCCTAATGATATTTATAGTCACATCTTCAGGCTCTGCAATGCCTTAACAGATCATAATACACTTAGAAGTAATTTATTCTGTTTAAAAAACATCGATGAAGAAAACTGCTGCATGACATGAATCATTTTGTCCCATATGACTCATGACAATGTAGAAATCTGTGCATAACATTAATTCACTTCCATATTTCACACTTTTGTATTTCACAGAATGGCTTGGGTTGGAAGTGACCTTAAAACAAATAGTTCCAACTCTATAATCAAATGCTTTAAATCACTTAAGCCAGCATAATCAGCAGAAAAGTGAAATTTCACATGGAAATGAGATGACTCTGATCTCTGGGGAAAAAAAATAATCAGTTATGCAAAACCAAAATCCTGAACAGAATGACAAAATATTTTTTTAAATCTAAAAATGGATTGAATTCAAATTTCTTGAAAATTAGCCCAAATTAGCTCAACTACTAAAACTAGGCTTCCAAAATTATTTTGCTAATAACATATTTTATTTAATATTTCTAAATGTGGTATATGCATTTATTCAGAGAAAATTAAACAAAGTTAAGAACTGAAATATCTGTGAACATAAGAACAAAGCTATTGTTCTTATGGCTGTCTGATTAAATTAATTCCATGTTAAATCAAAGCTCCTCCATGAAGAAATTAAAAAAAAAAAAAAAAGATCAGCAGGTTCTTAACACTCACGATGAAACTCTACAACAGTAGAGCCTTCTGTTTCATGGGGAATAAACTCCAAGTTCCTTGATATTTTGGTATGAAATTCTGAAAACAGAAGCCTAAGGGTACCACTGTTAGCAGGACAAAACTCTCATCTCTTGGAGAATATTTTGGAGCTACCAAATGCAGTTTTTTTTCTAATAAAGAGTTGTATTTATCAATGCACCTGTCTTAATAACAAAGCCTCTGAAGTATCGCTCCTGCGGTTCTTGGTGAGTTTCAAGAGCCTGTGCTTATATCTTCCACATACACTATTTTCCCCATTTGACTTCTTCCCAATGACTGAGATGGTGTTCTCTTTGTCATGCTCACTGCTTAAGCTGGACAGCCTTTAAGTGCTGTTTAAAGTATCAGCCAGCTGAAGGTATTTATGGAAAAACCAAAAACTTAAGCATCATGAGTCTGTTAAAGAATGTTGCATCCAAGTATCTGCTAGTGGGGCTGAGATCAGAAATACGTTCAGTAAGAACACGCTTTCTAGCAAAGAAGTTATTTCAAGCTTTTTGTAACACCACAATTTCAATTTTTAGTAGACTTGGATCAGTCAGGCTGCTTTGGCCTCTCCCCACCTGGTTTGCTTGTGGACAAGTAAGGACAGTAACTGAATGAGAAATGTTAAAAAGTCAGTAAATTCAATGGGAGTTTCTGGAAATTGGTAACTTTAAACATTACCTGGTGGTTGTTTTATTTATTTATTTTTAAGGAGGATATTCATCTTTCAACTGTTGTTACAAAATGAACCTCTAGGAACAGCTGCTCATAAAGGATCCTGGATACATTGGTATTTCCATATAAGACTTAATTTATCCTACTGCTGTAGAGCCTACCTTTACCAGTACTCTTAAAAATCCAGTAATAAGCAGTGGTTCTGGACAGTCCAATGTCCAGCCTTTCTGAGCCACTGAAATGCATTCTATCTTATTATCAGTCAAGTCCTCTCATCCAGAGTGTTTTGGTCAAACTGCTTCCTGGTTGACAACATACAGCATTAGGTAAAGACTAAAAAAATGCCACTAACACTACTCATTCACATTAAACCCTAAACAAAAAAAAACTGGCATTCCAAAGGGGAGTTCTGGTTGCCCTATCCTCTTCAGATCACACAACGTATGTACACTTCAAATACCTATGAGCTAGTAAGGAGGATCTCCAAACAAAGCTGTCACCACATACACATGGAAGTTGAAATACCTTATGACTTTTTAATGCTTTTTTTTATTTCCCCCTCCTCCTTTTTCAAAAGAGGTTTTTTTGTTGTTAAATGTTGGAGCCCTGCATAGCTCACAAACGGCTGCTGATTGATACCTGCAGCCCAGAGAAGCCCCGGAGAATAACAGGCTGTTATGGAGCCAACAACATAGAATTCACCAACTCCTGTGTCAGCTACAAAACCTCCCCAGTCTGAAAGGTAGGGAAAATTAGGTGACAAAATGGGACTTTCATAGGAAAGGTTGATTAACACTTTTAGGGACAGGAAAGGGGTTTCTCTCCACTCTCGGAAGGGAATTCCTGTTATATCATAGGACAACACATCAAAACACATGGTGTTCATCACACATCAAAAATATGGTGTTCATCCTGAACAAGCCAAGCCAAAGCATGACTTTGGTTTGGATGGAAAATGCGAACACATACTGGTGGTGGAAACTTCACTGTACAAGGGAAGGTATCCCCAAAACAAAGCCTAACAGGAAGAAGAAAAAGGCTTTGGCCCCTTTTGCTACCTTCTGCTCTGGCATTCTTTCTTGGTCACTGAAACCCCTGATTTATCTGAGCTTGACTTCAGACTTTTCGGCTGCTGAATTCAGGGAGTTGTCCAGGGACTGTCCCACAGAGGGACTGCCTTCTGGAAAGGCTTTCCACATGGATCTCCGATCACACACTGCTCCCAGCATCTGAGAGGCTTACTGAGAAAGAAAAATTGAGTTAGGATTATCTTGCTTTCTCAGCTGCAGAGCGTGGTATCTCCAGCACCTTTCAATGCCTTTGCTCTTAGCAGTAACCAAACTTTCTAGCTTTAAGACATCTGTTCCTTCACTCTACACAAATCCATTTCTTTGTCACCAAAAGGTACAGTGCAAACTCAAACCTCCAAAATATTCACCATGTGTTCAGCTTCAGGACAGCCCTGGAGAGCATAAGGCAAATGAAGGAAAGGTTGCTAAACTGTCTTGTCCATTACAAGACTAGCTTAAAAGGGACTATCCATTGTTACAAAGCAGAAGTTTGCTGTATGTCTAGTAGGGCAGATTCAGAAAATGCCACCCTGAGGCTTCAGGTGCCTTACAGTAACCCACAGGAACAGCACAGTTCAAAGATGGGCCCATTCAATCCCCGTGGTGTTAGGTCAGATGGACCTGCCTTAAGATCAGTGCCAGAAAGAACGCTTTTCTGGGAAGCTTCCCAGTGCCCTTCTCAGCCACACAACTGTGAACTAAATCCAACAGCTGTGGCACGGTAGCGTTTCCATCTCACTACCTGCACAGCCAAGCAATGGACAAAACTTGAGGTCCCTGTGTGGGAAAGAGCCAGGAACGGATAAAAATATTGTTAAAAAATTAGGAAAGGGGAGAAACCAGACATTCGTGGGATTCCCTGTCAGCTCCGTGCAGAAGGAAGGGCTGGGCTGGAAAAAACAGGGCCCCAGGTTCCTGCCAAACTGTCTGAGGCCTGTCCTTTCCAAATAGCTCAAGGAAACAGCCAAGGCTCCTTTGTAACCCTTTCAGAACTCTTCTACAGAGAAAGGCTGCTTTAGGCAGAGCAGCTCCTGCAGAGCACTAGGCTGCTGGGGTATTCTCTTTCCTAGAAAGTCCAGAGCAGCAGAGCAGTTGATCTCCCCACCAAAAACTACTGAAATGAGAGCTGTGGCCACATTAACCCTCTGTTCACCACTCTGTAAAGCAATTTTTTAAAATGGTGATTGGGAGATTTAACTAAATACAGAGAAAAAGGAGATCTGCAGATGACTTTACAATATAAAACACAGAAACTCTACAGAATACTTCAAAGATCCAAGATTAGGGATGGCTTGGGAGACAGGGTATGAGAAAAGATCCTAAAAGATTTAAACTAGGTCTATACTAAATTAAATGCTTATTAGAACCAAGAACAGCATGTAGCTTCTGTCACAGCCAACAAAATCTATTAATATGAGCTAAAAGCCAGAAGAGAGTTCATTGGTGAGGAATTAAAAAAAGAGTCATACCAGCTTGAACTGCCTATATCTGTTTCTCAGTGTTACATTAACTGCAATAGTCAAAGAAAAACAACCATATATTAATGAAAACTCAATGTTTAGCATGGTCAGAAGCCAGCAAGGTATAAGTATATGCAAGTTATGAGTTAGATAGTAAGTTAAAAATGACAACATCACATAAAATCAGTGTTTCACTCCTACTTGATGTACCGCTTTCAAGTCCTGTCATCTGAATAAAGTCAGCCAGCAAATTATTTGAGGGCTGGAAGACTTCCATTCGGAACTTGAAAAAGAATGGGTCTGTTTAGTTCAGTAGAGACAAGTGAGGAAGGAGACGACAGAAACATACAAAATAAATAGTGCAGAAATAAAGAAAGCGCTTCTGTCTGCCTTGACATACTAGAGGGACACAGACTATTAGCAAATTTGAAAAAAAATTATAAAGGGAGACTTTTGCATAATCCAAAATTCACCTGTGGAACTCACTTCTAGAGCTCATGAATGAGGCTACAACCTTTCCAGACAGTAAAATATGATTAATGACAATACCCAAAACAAGACTACCTATGTAGAACAGAAAATATGGTGAGAAATATAAAAGTCAGCCATTAGCAGTTGAAGGGCAAAAGCAAGTTTTTCCCAGAGACAGGAAATTTATTTGCTGCCAGTCAAAAATTCTGCACTTTTACTGAAGATATTAGTGCTAGTTACTCCAAAGGACAAAACAGGTGAAGTATAAAGATTAGCAGCCTGATCCAGGATGGCAAATCCTACGTTTACACTGGAGAAAGGTCAGTTAGGGGAGGGAACTGAAAAGAAAGAATCAAAAACCATGATGCTTTATTATCTTTAGGGAAGGCAGAAAAATCCCATTACTGGCCTCCACCTACCAACACAGGCTTCTTGGTGGGAATAATGGAAAAGTCCTTCATACTTTCTCTGAAAGGAAGTCATAGCAAGTCAGAGCCTGCTGCTGAAAGAGAAACACGTTCTCTCACATTACTAGGACTACTTGCAAAAAGCAGAGTTGCCCAAGCTCAGCGGACTCTCAGAGGTAATGCAGATGCTGTGCCCCTTCACTCAGCCTAAGGAACCAGCCTAAGGAATCCCCCATGCTCCAGCTGCAGGCCATGCACCAGTCTACTAGTGCCCAGCTCTGCCCTGATGCAAGGACTCAGCTCTCACCTCCAGCTCCCAGATCCAGCACTGGCTCCTGCACTCTCCCTGCACTCAACCCAAACCCCCTTCGCCTCTGGAAAGGGTCCTGCGATTAATCTCACTTATTACCTCGGAAAAGTAACAGCTCAGCGGCTGCCAGCCAAGTCCAACTCAACAGTGTCTGGGGAGCTGAGGCTGCAGGGCCAGGCCTCAAACTGTCTGGGCAAGTCACGAGCTTTCCGCCTTTCCTCTCCCAGAGGCTCCAAGCAGCCAGAGCCAAGGCCTGGCTGTGGGAAGCAGGGATCCTTCGAGGCAGTGCCAACCTGCAGTGCTGAGGCTCGGGGCAATTTCCAAGCAGGATGAAAGTAATTGAACCTGCCATCACACATTTCTTCAGCGTGACCAAAATATATAAGAAGTAATACAAGACAAACCATGTATTTATGATGGTGCAGTCAGCCAGTTTGCCTTGAAAGTTAACAAGTGATCACCAGAGACCCTGGGAGATGCTTAAAGACAAAGGTTAGAAGTTACCGGGGTGGGGGAAGGCTGCTCCATGCACTAATATGTGGGAATGAAAAAAGAACTTGTACAAGCCAGGGACAAGGAGCGCTGCAAGAACATAGGGCTACCCATGCAGAATTTCTGTTTTCCACCCTCCCTCCTCAAATTTCCTCTCAATATAGTAATCTTACATCAACCCCCAGACTCAGGGCTTCCAGTAGAAGCAGTAGTTCTGTTTCTCAAGGGCCATAAGCGAATACAGTTGTGACAGAGCTGCCCAGGAGAACCAGATGAGGTCACAAAAAAAAAAAAAGAAAAAAAAAATCATTACACCCATTCTCATTTACTTTCCCACAGAAATAATGAAATTTAATTAATTTAGGCATATAAGATAAGAGAGGCCTGTCACAGGAAGAAAATGCAGGCAACAATATGTGTATGTTCAAATGCAAATAGTCCCTCTTACCAAAAAGGGACTCTTCTATATAAGCCTTCCTAAACACAGCATTTATCCCTGCAAGCAGCTTGATAAAAGGACACTATGAGCTGGAGGCTCTCACGGTGGTTTAATAACTGAGGGAAATCATCATCAGAATGACCTGTGTGATACGCCTCACAATGAAGACTCCTGCTCCTGATCAAGGATAGCATTCTGCTGTTGTTCGGTATTAGAACGGACATGTTTACCCCAGAAGGAAAGAAAAAGACTGTAAAAGCATGAAGCCTGCAGAAAAGTGGTGTAGTGCAGACAGACAGAGTTCATAATCAGACATTTCCTCAAAGAAAGAAAAGAGAAGGGAGAAACGGTATTAGGAGAAAGGAACAGGGAAATCATTGCTGGCACAGGACTGGTATTGGTCATGTTCAGCTGCTGCTGCTTTGGCACTTCTGTACTGCCTCGCTAGGGAGGTGTTAAGGTCAATGCAGAGTTTCTTGAAACTGAAGGTCTGTTGTTCCCATCAGTGCCTGCTGCCTTCTCTCTTCATTTCCTCCAGAGGCATCAGTGCAGTACAGTCTCTTTAAAGTCAGTGTGCACCCACTGCCATGCAAACAAATGGGCTCCAGCCACTTGGCAAGTGGAGCACAGGACAGAGGACGGGCAGTCTCTACCTGTCCAGAGACTGCAGGGAGCTTGAAACATGCAACTTAGAAGACAGGAAAGTTACCGCTAACCCTTGAGATGCAGAACTACGAGGCAATACACATGCAACAAAGAGAAACAGATATATTCTTATAAAAATATAGCATTAGCTGCCAAGATTAATGGAATTATCACATCTTTCAATCTCACAGGAAGATGTAATTTTAAGAAGTATGGATTTACCGTGCCCATAACGTCGATTTGCACATGAGCAGTAAAATATATGCAGTGCTGCCCGTCATCACTTATATGAATGCTTTAACTATACTGTGGATGGGCAGCACATCTAATTCATAGAATCACAGAATGGCCTGGGTTGAAAAGGACCACAATGATCATCTAGTTTCATTCTATGAAATGATCATTCTAGTTTCCTCCGCACCTCCTCTAAGAGCTCCACGTCCTCCCTGCACTGGGGGCCCCAGGCCTGTACACAGTAATCCAGATGGGGGTAATTCTTCCAGAATGCTTCAGGTTTACTGCAGATCACATACTTATAGGAATTTTAGACCTGAGCTAGACAGTTAGGTGTTCCTGAAAGCCTGGGATCTGTGTGGAATCTTCTACTTTCCCAAGCCAATCAAGACTTCCAGGCAAGAAATAAAATAGAACTACAAAAAGGAGAACCTGTTTTGGAACCTTGGCACATGGCAGCTATATGCACACAACCCACAATGCTCTAAACTGTTCCTACCACTAAGAAAGACAGAACAGCTTAAACACAGAAACCCCTACATAAGAAAATTGAAAAACATTGCTTTCAGCATTTAACCCAGTCCAGGGAGACTGAGCACTTTGGCTAAGAAGTGAGTTAAGAAGCATTTGGAGCATGTTAAACAACGAGAAGAGCAGAATCCTTTGTTTCTGACTTTAAAGCAGTCAGAATCTAAGCTGTCTGGTATAAGTTGGAGTGTCATTCTAGCTTCTGACTGATGACAGAGAAGCTTGCTTGCCTGCCTCCCTCAATCAAGTTAGATAAATCTGTCAAAAGATACAAGGAAAAAATATGCAGAGCTAGATTGGTTGTGTCTGTCTTTAGTTTTCACAGAATCACAGCATGGCCAGGTTTGGAAGGGACCTCAAGGATCACGAATCTCTAAGTCCCCTACCACATACAGGGCCACCAACCTCCCCATTAAATGCTAGATCAGGCTGCCCAGAGCCCCATCCAGTCTGGCCTTGAACACCTCCAGGGACGGGGCATCCACAACCTCTCTGGGCAGCTGTTCCAGCACCTCACCACTCTCTCTGTAAAGAATTTCCCCCTGACGTCCAACATAAATCTCTCCTTCCTCAGCTTAAAACCATTTCCCCTCATCCTGCAGTTATCAACCCTTTCAAAGAGTTGATTCCCCTCCGCTTGTAGGCTCCCTTTAGGTACTGAAAGGCTGCAATGAGGTCACCCTGCAGCCTTCTTTTCTCCAGGCTGAACAAGCCTAGCTCCCTCTGCCTGTCTTCATAGGGGAGGTGCTCCAGTCCTCTAATCATCTTCGTGGCCCTCCTCTAGACCCTCTCCAACAGCTCCCTGTCGTTTTTGTACTGAGGGCTCCACACTTGAACACAGTATTCCAGATGGGGCCTCACAAGAGCAGAGTAGAGGGGGACAATCACCTCCCTCTCCCTGCTGGCCACCCCTCTTTTGATGGAGCCCAGGATACCATTTCCTTCTGAGCCACAAGGGCACACTAAGGGCTGGCTCATTAAGTTTTTCATCTATCAAGACCCCCAGGTCCTTCTCCACAGGGCTGCTCTCAAGGACCGCTCCTTCCAGTCCGTATGGATGCCTGGGATTCCTCCATCCCAAGTGCAAAACTCTGCACTTTGCCGTGTTGAACCTCATCAGGTTCACCCGGGCCCACCTTTCTAGCCTCTTGAGGTCCCTCTGAATGGCATCCCTTCCTTCACCGTGTCAACTGCACCACTCAGCTTGGCATTGTCAGAAAACTTGCTGAGGGTGCACTCGATTCCGTCATTGATGTCATTGATAAAGATGTTAAAGAGCACCGGTCTCAAGACAGACGCCTGGGGGACACCAATCGTTACCGGCCTCCACCTGGACATGGGGTCATTGGTGACCACCCTCTGTCTGCAGCCTTTCAACCAGTTTCTTATCCATCGATAAAAGAAAGCTGTCCTGAAAGACCAAGGAGCTAACGAAACAAAGGTACTGGAAAAATACTGGCCATGTATCACTGCTGAATGCTTGCCAACACAAGCATGTATTTATGAGTTCTAAAAGATGAACCTGTGCAAGGATGGCAGAATCCAAGCTGCCTACTGAAAACACAGAAATCTGTACTAATTAGAAAGATTTCTCTCTCATTAGCTTTGGCCCAGGTCATGGAGATTACGTGATTTGCAAAGCCCGAAAAACTCTTTGAGAACAGTTTCAAAAACAAATGAGATACCAGTGCAGATTCCAGTGCCAGAAGCTTCTAGGAAAGCCTACCAGCCCTATTCTAGGTGATTATGCAACTGTTTGCCAACAGTACTCAGAAATTAGTTTAGGTTCTGAACAATACATTTTCTTCTCTTAAACACTATTTTCTACTTTTATTGTGCAACTGAGAATGTCTTCAGGAGCTGACCACATTTCTAGTAAGGTCTTAAATTCAATGTCAGGAAATCAGTTCCAATGGATAATAAGAAATCACTTTCATTTTTGTTGTTCTTAGGTTACATTACTAACGTTATGATAAAATCATACGCAGCAATCTGAAACACTTTCCTTATAAAGTGCGTAACTAACCTGTTCATGTGGCTAAGGCAGAATGTGAATAAGTAACATTTCTTACTGACAGAGCAAGAAGCTGAGACAGATTGGAATAAGACCTTCAGGACTATGGTTAATGGAGGGAGCAGGTTTGGCAGAACTGCAAAGAATTATAGAGGATAATATAGGCCAGGCTACAGCAAACATGGCAAAGGGCCTCTAACAGCCATGTTACAAATGTCAAAAGTGAACCCCTATGCAACTTGGAACATCACACCTCTTGTACTTTCTTCATCTCGGACATAGCAAAAGCCTAAACCTCAGTCTGACTGGGAACAGAAACAAAGCTTATAGGAAGCAACTAAAAAAAAAAAAGTCTTAAAAGGAACAGTGCTATAGATTTATAAAATAACATTTTAACATATCCAGTGTCGTTCTCTGTCTCAGTATAACAAACTCAAGATTGCCTTTGTCTTTTGGCAGAGCTGACTATTGATTTGGCAATTCTTCTAGAGAGGCAACATTCAACCAAAAAAAATGGAGAACTAACTTCTGCTCAGAGAAATTTAGATAAATCATACCAGGGGAGCGGAAATAAAGAAGGAGAAAAATGTATTAATAATAGCCTGAATCTCATAGCTCACGAGTATAACAATAGAATTTTGAAGCAAAACTCGGAAGCAGCAAGATGGCTTACTTTGACCATGCAGCTCTGCAAAAACTGTAGTGACTGAGTTTCAAAGGCAGATGTTTGAACTGAAGCCAAGCGCAAGCCAGATAAGAGACCCATTGACAAAACATTTCCATCCTTGCTAAATTCTACAACTGCTAGACAAGAACCTCAATGGAAGAAAACAGGAAGCTTTTCTTCACATAGTCATCCAGTACTGAGCACAGGCTGACACTCATTAGGTGACCCTCTGTGAACTGCTGAGCTCCAGTGTAACAGACTAAGCAGCAAATTAGTCATTTGAAATAATAGCTATTTCAGTATATCATGATCTTGATGCTCCTTTTGGAATTCTTTCATTAAAAGAAAGTTCACAGCCCAAGTAATCCAGCATTGTCTCAGGATATTTTTTCCCCATATTCATGAAAAACTTCTAATTTCCAATATTCTGGCCATTTTAGGCAAGCAACCATGAAAATGAAGTAATTCAGCACAGGGTCTTATGGTTGTCTTTCTATCTCTTGGTTTGAGAATAGTAAGGATGACTCAAGTATTGAAAAAACAAATGTTTCATAAAAAGTTTGACAATAGAATCTTATACGAACTGCGGCCAGACACTTCTGAAGAACTTTTGGGTCCTTGTATGAAATAGAACAATTTCTACAGCTACACATAGAATGCTAGATGAGGCACAGTTCAGAGCAGAGCTCTGGACATTAAAAGCTAGGTTATCAGATTGGCAGGTAAGAACAGATAAAAGAAATGCCTTCAGAGAAAGGTGGTAACTACTATGCCTTCTGTGGAGATTCATAGAAGATTACGATTGTACTTCCTTTCCAGCTATGTCTGAATCCATGCAAAGGTGCAAGTAGAATTGAGAAACAAACAGCCTATGACAGCCTGCACTCTGCTGCTCTCTCAAACTGTGTAGGAGAGGAAGGCAGCTTACACCTGTTGGATAGGTTCTTTATTTGGATTAGGTAATAGCTACCCTGGCTGGTCTCCAAGAGCAGAATCACCACCTCTCTTAATAACTGCAAACCCCAGAGGCAAACCTTGTGCTGGAACAGAAACAGGCCAGGAATTCATTTCTCACATTCCTCTTCTTTAGGCAGGACGAAAAGCAGTGACTGACGAAATAAGAAAAATTTTTCTTGAGCTTTCCAAATCCCATTCCAATCCTTCTATTGAAGAACCCATTTGGGAAAAGATGACCACCCAGGTCACACGCTTTCTATACTGCATATCTGCTTTTCTTACCTTCCTCCATTTTCCAGTAATCAATTAGATTAATAAATATTTTCATTCGTACATTGTTTTCTAGTCTGAAATGCATGTTGTGGAAGTCCTGCCTCGTTACTGAATTTAAAAGGACAAAAAAGCACTAGCAAATGAAGAAATCAGATGTCTTGCAGCAGTTCTGAACCTGTGTTCAGCCTAGACTTCTGCAGTACTCTCACCTTGCTCTTAACTTCTAAGAACTAGAATCCTCAGGGTAAATAGCTTTTTTTTTCTGTAGAATCACAATTCTTTGAGTCCCATGAGTGTATCAGCCACAAATATAAGTTCCAATGTCCAAAACTAATAAAGAGCAGAAGGAAACCATCTGAAAAGGAAACTTAATAAAACACTACAGGGTTTTGCTTTATCTTTAAGTAACAGAAACTTGACGTTCAAAGAAAAAGCATGAAGATGAGTCCTTGGTGGAGATTTCTACATCAGGTAAAAGTTTGCATTCTGCTTATGTCTTGACACCAAAGCACCCAAACTTATAGAGATGAGAAATAATTAGAGAAGCTGATATTTCCCTTTTCCCTCCCTTTCCATGTGTTCATCTATTTACTCATTCCACCACAAAACTGCTGGTACCAGGAACACAGGTTAGTTTTCATGAGCCTAATTCCTACCTGAATTAGTCCTGAAAAGAACTAGTATTTGGCCCTTATGCCAAATCTTCTGAGCAAGAGATCAAAGAAATTATGTATGAGCTTCTGAGTACCATGTTCTCTCCTTCAAAAACACGGAGCATCAGTTTTAACTTACCTGACTGCTGAAGAGATGCATCTTCTGTCACCTGCAAGAGTGTCTGACTGAACAGCCCACAGTGGCCCTTTTCTGTTGAGCACTGATCGGTAGCTTGGGGGCACAGCTGCATTCCCCTTGCCTACAGCTCCACTTGCTAAGTTCAAGCTTGTTAACTGCAGAGGCAATGACAAAGACATCAGACACCATTAAAAACCAACTAATGAGAAAAAGATGGCACTAAGCATACTGGATAGAGTATTACTAAGGTAAGTAAAAGCGCAAAGGAGGAAAAAGACAAGAATCAGACAAAAATCCTAAATCAAGAAAATATATCCTGCTATGGAACGGATAACAAGGATACAGTTAAAAAAAACAAAAATTCTACGTTAAAAAAATTAACTCTGCAAAAGATAGGTGCTTATATTGCACTTTCTGAAAAGAACTCAGTGTTGTCTGTCCAGTCATCACAAGTTGTGTCACTGAATAAGCCATATGCACTCTGTCCTTTCTCTACCCCACTCCACAGCAGATGCACAGTGCATCAACATATGCATATCTGATTTAAAACTCAGTATCTAACTCGACCACACATCAATGAACATTTCTACCCACACCACTTTCAGACTGTTCACACAAGTAGCTATACAAAATAGTGAACAATAGCCCAAAATCATATTTGGTATAAGTTTGTTTTATTGAGTTCTAAAGAAATCATGAATTTGTTTGAAGCATCTGAAACATATTTCACTGTTTCTTTCTCTAAACATTCTTCATGTCTTCTGAAAGAATCAAACTGTGAGCATACACAGCCTGCTGGTCTGCTGAAGAGAGCCTAAGTTCATACAGTAATGGCATCTATTGCAGAAGTTTAATAATGCATCTTAAAACATTTTATGAATGTTGCACAACACTATAAAGGCTGACAGTCTTTAACAATGTGATCACATATTGCTTTTTTAGAAGTACAGAACAACTGTGCACTAAGATTAAGATCATGTGGTAAAGGCAACTTGTTTGCATTATCCCACTCATTTCTGGGGCAACTGAAAGGTGTGTAACCAATGTCACACAGGACAACTGGAAAGAACAACTGAAAATCTAGCCCCGCATCTGCTCCAGATCTCTAAGGTAAGTTATCTAAGTGTAACTTAACTTCTTATAAATGCATAAGCATAGCTTGCAAATTCCCAGCTTTGCTATCCTAACAATGCTCTCTTACCAGAATTTGCATGGAATTACTCTAATTAAAACAAGTATATACACGGTGCATTGCGTGATGCTGCACTCACACCTACAACAGTCTTATGCAGAACTGCACAATCCATATGCTCTGATCGAACTCTAGAGCATAAACTAACATGGTAACTGGCAACACAATATGATGTCATCCTTTCAGTAATTTAGTACTATAAGGCATTCAGCCACTTCCTGAATTCAGAAAACACCTACTTCAAGTTCTGCGCAGAATTCATTTACTGCAATTACACACTGTTCTTCTGCCCAGTTCTCCAAAAGGATCCCTCTTCTGCCATATTCCTTCCCAGTTCTATCCTATCCCATTCTTCCTTCGGTCCTGCACAATTCTGCTCATCCATTAAGTCACAGTTTCCAGGTCTTACAGTAGAACACGCTGGGCAAGCTTAGAAATGAGCAGCACTACCCACTTCACGTGGAAAAGAGCATTACAAGTCACTTTGGCCCATCTGCTATGCCCTTAAATTTAAGCCTTCTGTAGACTTTATTATTTAAAGCCTTTTCATTGCAACAATAGAAAATATCAAATCAGTACTAGGTCTTATAGTGCCAGACACCATACAAATACGTAACAATGACAGTCTGTGGCCACCAAGTTTTTATGGTCTGAAAAAAAAAAAACAACCAACCAACCAAGAATAGTAAATGAGGCAGACAGAGGCCAACATTGTACATGAAACAAATAGTATATCTACAATTCTTAGCTTGTCAGCAACAAGTCACAACTTTGCTCATAAAGACACATGTTAAACTACAGTGACTATCCAGCCTTCTTCCCAGCATCCTGACACCAAGACACATTGAATCTGATGAGTTACTCTATTAATGTGATATGCTTTCCTCTCTAATATTATAACCACTATTTTTTTGAAAGCTGTCTTTCTAAGCAGAGCAGGTGAGCAAATAGTTTCGTGTAGGTAAAAGGGATGTTTCACACATTCCAGAGAGACAGGTGTTTAAATTACAGCAGGATTAAAGACAGGCAAGGGATTCAGAATGAGAGAGAACACCAGCAAGATAGTAAGGTCTGGCTGCTGCCAGCCCACCCAGATGGGTGTTACTTCTTATTACTGTGCCACGTGCTGAGGCATTTCAGCTGCTGTAATTAGCTTGCCAGGATGTTGCTTGGGTGAGTTGCTGAGGGAACCCCAACACATCTGTGCACAGCAGTGGTTTCATTTTCCAGTTATTAACCCTCCAGCAAATACTTAGCAACAAATAAATTCTTTGGCTTAAAAAAAAGATATTGTGTGGTACAAAAGCAGATACTGAAAGCTCCACAAAGAATAGCTTATAGCTTCAAAAATAGTAGTAGCAGGAAAAAAAAAAATCTAATAAAAGGACTAATGTGGCTCAAAAAGAAATACGTTAATTTATTCTTGTTCTACAAGAAGAAAGTATCTTTTGTTTGTTTCTAATAACAAGTTTGAAAGTAAGCAATACACTTGCCTTCTTGACAGTAGAGATACATAAACTTAAAAGAACCAGATGTCTATGGTCTTGCTTAATTCACAGAAATATTTTTCTGAATAAATTTAACAAAAGCAAAAGTCTCAATTCTTTTATCCAGTACTTTTGGGTATCATTATGTAGCCTTGCTTAATTTAATTCTTGATCTTCTTTATAATTGAAATGGGAAATTATATAGAGAGTTAAAAAGGTTGGAAAAGACCTCTCAGATCATCTAGTCTAACAGTCATCTACCACCTATGTTACCCATTACCATGTCCCTCAGTACAACATCTAAACATTTCTTGAACACCTCCAGGGACACTGACTCTATCAGCTCCTTGGGCGGCCCATTCAAGCACTGACCACTCTTTCAGAGAGGAGGCTTTTCCTAACATCCAACCAGAACCTCCCCTGGCACAACTTGAGGCCATTCCCTCTTGTCCAATTGCTGTTACCTGGGAGAAAAGGCTGACCTTCAACTCACCACATCCTCCCTTCAGGGAGTTGTAGAGGGCAACCAGGTCTCCCCTGAGCCTCCCCTTCTCCAGACTAAACGATTCCAGTTTCTTCAACCACTCCTTGTAAGACTTGTGCTTCTGTCCCCTCACCAGCTTTGCTGCCCTTCTCTGGACACACTCCAGGGTCTTGATGTTCTTCTTGTAGTAAGGAGCCCAAAACTGAACACTCAAGGTGTGGCCTCACCAGCACTGAGTGCAGGGGGACAATCACCTCCCTGCTCCTTCTGACTGTACTATTTCTGATACAAGCCAGGATGCCACTGGCCTTCTTGGCCACCTGGGTACACTGCCAATTCATGTTCAACCAAGTACTGAGCAATCCCCAGGTCCTTTTCCTCTGCACAACCTTCCAGCCATTCTGCCCAAGCCTGTAGCACTGCATGGGGTTGTTCTGACCAAAGTGCAGGACCTGCCACTTAGTTAAATCTCATCCCATTGGCCTCAGCCTAGTGATACCGCCTGTCCAGACCCTTCTGTAGGACCTCAGATTGACACTTCCTCCCAACTTGGTGTCATCTGCAGACTTACTGAGGGTGCACTCAATCCCCTCATCCAGATAATCAATAAAGATATTAAACACGATGGGTCCCAATACCGACCCCTGGAGTACACCAGTCATGACTGGTCACTAGGTGGATTTAATTCCACTCACCACCAAACTCTGGTCCTGGCTCCCCAGCCAGTTCTTTACCCAGCAACGAATCTACCTGTCCAGGCCAGGGGCTGCCAGCATCTCCAGGAGAATACTGTGGGTGACAGTGTCAAAGGCTTTGCTAAAGTCTAGGTAGAGGCAGCTGGGCCAGATCTCCTGGCTGTCCCACACGTGCCATGAAATGATATCTCCAAATAAAAAATAAAAAAAAAGGAAGAATGAAAACCAGCATTCTGTGGACAAATAACCTTTTAGAAATCACAAGCAAGAGTCTAAAGAGGAACTTTCACATTCTTGATCTACATTGCACTATTTTTTCAATAGCTTATCACTATCACATTAGAGTACTTAATCTTTCCTTAAATAAAATGCTTCATTTTAACCTTGATCTCATTTCAAATAGGCCAAAGAAGCAGATATTCTGCTTTTTTCAAAGTAGCAAATGTTAACAATAGTAATAATAAATGAGCGAACAACTCAGTGCTACAGATCAGCCTTCAAGGATTCAGGTAAAGATTCCCAAAAGGTCAAGTGTTTTTCTTATCAGTTTGCAAGAGTCAACCAGGGGACACATCATTGCTTGAAGTTGTTACTATGCCTCTTCTGGCAGTGTGGTAAAGTGACTTAAATATTCACTATGAACAGCCTGAACAGCAGATCCTGAGTTTCACTATCACTGTGTTACAACACTGAGCAAACAACACAGTACAAAGATGCCTACACTCTCCCCAGTTGACAGCTTTAGTATTTTTCTGTCAGAAGCCAGTCATATCCTGTTGCCTATAAACGATGTGCTAAGGACGAAAGACCTACAGACTATGAGGCCATTTCTTCTACTTGGAGTCACACTCACATCTTCTCTATTTCACACATCTCAGGCTTCTATTTGGGTCATTCTGATTGGTGAGGAGAAAAAGGAATCCTGGAGGTCAAGACAGTTTGAAGATCAAGACTAAGAGAAAGGCCAAAAGGACGCAGTCATCATTGACTTTATAGTTTCTTCCAGAAAAGCCTTCAATATAATGAAAAGTTTACAATCTGAAACTAGAAGAAACCTAGCACCAAAGAATTTGGAACAAAATATACACCACCAATAAGTTTCAAGTTTGATTGTTTTAATAGTTCATTGAAAAAAAAATCCTTTTAAAGAAAGATGGGACATGGATTAAGGTTAAGACATATGTAAGTCAGAAGAGCACTGGAGTTAGGAACAGACCAGAGTCTTTAAGTTTTGGTGCCTCAGACAGGATAAGACAACACTACATAATAAGCTCAAAGAAGAAAGCATGCCATTAGAAAACTAAATAATGTGTAAAATGTCTAATAATTTGTGAGATGATCTCCTTGGTCTCTTGATCTACTTTACCCTGTTTACTTAGTTTGACTTCAAGACCCACCTTCTACCTGAGTCAATCCCTAATTTCCTGTTTTATTACTCGCTACTGTTCATCCATCAATGCAATCTTTATATCCAAAAAGTTTGTAAAACAAATATTTCTTCTTTCATTATCTGGCTTGCCTAGTCACTGCATTCTCACCTGCCAACCATTCCTTAGGCACATATTCCCCAGAGCTTTTGGGATCAGTGAAATATTCACATCCCAGGAACAGAGGTAGGAGTTAACAACATACCATATTAAAAAACGTAGACCTTTGTTGCACTATTTCAATAATATTTGTTTGTTCAGCCTTCAGAGATGACTGACATACACTATAATAATATAAATATTCTTTATTAATCTGTTCCCTACCCACTTTTCATGTTGCATTTTCTTGGCGTCACCACAGAGACCCCGTGTACATCTGTGATCTAACCCAGGCCCATATGACTTAATCTAGCAGAGCACCCAGGTCTTCCAGTACTACTGGAAATTGTCCATCTGCCTTGCAGTCCATCTTCCTTAATGTACTGAGAGGCTGAAATCCAACAGAAAATTTCAATATGGGAAGTTGACTCTTTTCTGAAATGTCAACAGAAACTCCAATCTCAAACACAGATACTTTCACTGTCTGAGCAGCAAACATAAAATACACCTACTACAAATTCTTTGGAGAAATCACCCAGTACTAATGTTTTTGTAGGGCCGCTTTCTTGTGACCCAGGTCAGTTTGCTGACCACACCCCATTCACTAAAATAGCTTCATTTTATGCTCAGATTTGAATTTGTAGGGGCAACCAGTCAGAGGGGAAGAACTGGGGCTAAAAGGCTGCAAAGTGTGAAATCTGTGCGTGTACCAAGGCTGATCTGGCCAAAGGCCTGTGACATTCCTTCTCCGCTTGCTGAGCTTACCAGCTTACAGGATATACATATGCATGCAGAGCAGAAGCCTTCCAGTCTCCAGAAAACGTTCCAGACAAAGACCTGCCAGAGACATTCCTGGGAAACCTGACAAACTTGCAAATTCCTTTGTAGAGTCTCCAGCGTATGCATCCATTTAACAATGAAAAAAAACAACCCTATGTTCATAGTGCTGCTGTGGATTGCTGAACTCCCCTCCTCCTTCTCCCGAGAAAGTCAGGTTTTCATTTAGACACTGGCTCCAACCTTCCCAGCAGTAGTGATTTTGATAATGCACATTTGCTCATCAAGGTGTAATCCTTCCCATAACACAAGTACTAGCTGCTCAGCCTGGCCCATTTAGTGACTGTAGATCTGCAGATGTTGCTGCACTGTAACAAAAGCCTCTGCTCCTATTCCCTTTGGCAACTCAGAGCAGAAGGGTTCAATTCTGGCACTGCAGAACCCACACTTCCTACAGCCTCTGCTGATACCACTTGTATTATTGCTGAATCTACAAGCTAGTAGTACTAGAAGTCATGTCAATTCCTGTGTCAACAGCCTGAGAATGAGGAAAAAATGGGGCCCTGCAGCAGTACAAACAGCTTTGTGGAAAAAAAAAAGAAAAAAAAGAAAAAAAAAGACCTCAGGCTTCATCTCTTGGCCTCTTGCTCCTCTTCCTGGTTATAGACTGAGATGTCTTTTTCCTCTTTCTTCCTCTATGTCTCCCCTTCACTCTCCCAGCAGAAGGGTAAAAGTCAACTAAATGGTTGCATAAGGAAAATAAGTCACATTAAGTCTCGGAAAAAGTAAGTTAGTCAAATCAAGGGACTAACACTGAGAGTGGAGAAAAAAAAAAACACCACCACCACACCAAAAGCATTCGGTGAGGAAAATATCCCTACAGTTTTGAAAACATTTGCTGGCCTTTTAGTAGCCACCACATTGCACTGCTCAGGTCCAGGACCAAAGGAGCTGATGATCACTGGGACCTGTACAGCATTTTGCCTCGCTGGCAGTTCATTCTGTGGCCAGGATAATGCAGACCAGGGCCTCAAGCTGTGCAGATGAGATGGGTAACAAGGTTATGTAGTAACTGTTTAGCTGAAGCTCTTTATTTCGAGATTCTTTGGCATAAGATTTCCACAAAGTCACTCTGAGACACTGTAAGCTGCCTATTCCATTTATTCCTCACTTCCTCTCCACTGCCCTAACATTTAGTAAACTCCTCTTTTTCTTCCTAGTTTCAGTTTTCTGTCCAAATGAAAAATATAGAATGAGGATAGCACTCCATCCTCCAACGGACCTTTCAGCTGTTTGCAGGAATGCTGGCTGCTGGATCTTGGGCACTAACTGCTTGCATAACTGAGATGGAGACAGCTCACTCTGGCCCTTGCCTGGGTGGTCTGATGTTATCCCTATGATTGAACTCTCTGGCTAGAAGAATTGGAGCTATTCCTAATGATAGCTGAGTCCTGAAATCTCACACCCTCCCTCACAGAGAAGGGCAGAGCTCCCACAAGGCTTCCCCTCCTTCTCTCCCTCCTTCTGGTAAAGTTGGCCAATTCAACGCATTTTTTTGTACATGAGCATTAATAACTACAAAGTACTACAGCCTGGTAGATATCAACCACAGCCCTTGCCACCAGTCTGTGATAGGGACCTCACACAGATCCAGCACTACAGGATAAAACCTTCTTTTTACTTTGCAGCGTAATTCAGAGAGAAGTAGCTTGCTATTCACAAAGGAAAGCATATAAATATGCAGGATCCAGTCACCTGGCTCTGGATCTGTGCACGTGTTCTGCATTTTAACTTTCTCCCCTAGAAGGTCCTGCAGTGCAAGCACACGGAAAAATTTTATGCTAAACACACCTTAAGAACAGGCTTTAGAATTCATGCTTGGTAGGGAACATAGCAGAGGAAAAACAAGCCTAGATTATTTTGGTCACAGCCTTCATCCATCTATCCATCAGAGAAGGCCAATCACTAATATCACTGTTGGTGATAGGTGATTGGTGATAGGTGGGCGGATGGTTGGACTGGATGATCTTGTAGGTCTTTTCCAACCTTGGTGTTTCTGTGATTCTGTAATAGGTACAGACAAAAAAATCTTAATTCATCTCTCCTGAAGTAGTGTAGAAGCCAATAAAAACCTTAAATTAGAAAAGAAAATAACAGAAGCAATTTAGCCCCTAATACGATAGAAAGGGTTTAATTTCCCAAATTCGCCATCAATGTACCTGCTGTTATTCTCCAACAGTACTCCAATAGGAGTAAACCTAGCTCATGTTTGGCACTAGGCAAACCAAACAAACAAATTTTCAGGGCAATGTGAAAAATAGAATTGACACACTGACAACACTGCAGTTGAACCACTACATAGCATATACTGACAAAGACATCAGCATCTTGTAAAAACAATTCTCCATCATCTGCAATGCATAATCAGGGAAATCCCTGATTTCAGATGATTTCCTCACAAGTATGTTGGATACCCTGCTATCATAAAGGAAATACTTAGCGTGACTACAGTAAAACAACGTGGTAAGGAAAAGGTCATGAATATGGTTACAGAAGCACAGCACGCATTCCTCATCACATTGAAGACAGAAAGCTCGTTCAGAGCAATGGCCCAGCAAAACTGCTATCCTGCCTGACACATTTCAGAGGATAGAAGACACTTTAATTTCCATTTCAGTTAGCTGAAACATCTACTTGATAAGGAAAACTCATTACTTCTGTATGTTAAAACCTAGCAATTTGTCATCTGAAAAGCATCCATTATTCTAAAGTAAATATTCCAGATCATGTTGTCCACATAAATCTACAATATAGCTCTGAAACCTGTTTAGCATTTGACCTTAATGGCATCTTGTTTCAGGAAGTCTCAGAAGATAAGCATATTGTGTATGATAGTAACTATTCCCTTTTATCAGTCTTTACTCTGGTGTCTTCCTCCTAAACTGAATATCCCTCTTATCTTATGATGAGAAACACAAATAAAATCACCATTACTTACCCTGTTATCCATTGCCTTCTATAACTCCTGCATTTCTATTTCCTCCCTAAACAAACTATCTTCATTTTTATTTATTTGAATGCATGGTCATCTGGTTCTGGAGCTGGATGTACTGCTTCAATTTACATGGAAACATGTACAGCCTTTATTACCAATAAGCACATTTGTTACATTTCTGTCCTCCATACCCACTTCACCACCAACTCAACCTTTCCATATAAACTTTGTCACTATACATGTTGCATTTCTTTTAGTTTCTTAAAGGTATACTCATCCAGCCATAGAAGTCTCACTAAATATTTTTTGTCTGTTCTATCTTTTCTTCTGATAGTAATTTCACTTCATTACCAGGGAAGAAAATGCAGCTTCTCTGTGCCTACTACAGAGGAAATGTGCACAAAAGAAATTATTTAATCTCTGTAATACTATTACCCAAGACTTATTCCCACAGACCTAGACTATATCTCCATTATGCTAGTAATGTACAATGGCAGAATTAAGAAAATCTGATTTCTGTGGCATCCCAGCACATCTCCCCCTGGCCATCAATACCTTGACTACTGTGTTCAGTTTTGGGCCCCTCACTACAAAGCAGACATCAAGGCCCTGGAGAAGGGCAATGAAGCTAGTGAGGGGTCTTGAGCAGCTGAGGGAGCTGGGATTGTTTAGTCTGGGGCCTGGACAACCTGATTTATCTGTGCACGTCCCTGTACACTGCAGGAGAGTTGGACTAGATGATCTTAAAATGTCTCAACTCTAAGGATTCTATGATTTCATGATTTTCTAATCCTCTGCTCAATTTCTCTTTCTTCTATAAAAGGACTTTAGCAATACTCTTGTAATTTCAGAGAAAAATCAAAATTCTGGTCACTGTAAGCACTTCAAAATAACAGTATGACAGAAATAAATTTAAAATTTACTTTTTCCAACACAACTTGGCCCAGCTCAGTGCTGACAGAATCCTGTCACAGAGATTCTACTGCTTATATACCTGCTGTGTAAGGAGGCTGATGTGGCTTGGTGGGGAATACTGACAAGCTGCTTGTTTTTCTGCCAGCTGCTGCAGTTCTGCTGCTACCATACTGGGGCTGTAATGCTTGCCCAGGGAAGGAGCATCTTCTGTACCTTTGTTCATCATGACAGAGCTCACACGCTGCCCACTTGGACTGCGGTGGCGCAAACCTACAAAAAAAAAACAACAAAATATTCAGTCATACTTGGTGAGCAGTATCACAGAATCAGAGAATGGTTTGAGTTGGAAGGGACCTTAAAGATCACCTAGTTCCAAACCTCCATCATGGCAGACACCTTCAACAGATCAGGTTGTTCAAGGTCTCATTCTTGAACACTTCCAGGGAGGGGACATCCATAGACTCTCTGAGCAACCTGTTCCAGTGCCTAACCACCTTCACAGTAAAGAATTTCTTCCTTATATTTAATGTAAATCTATCCTATTGACTTTAAAACCATTCCCCTTTATCTTATACGTTCTGGTAAAGAATTTATCCCCATCTTTCTTGCAGGCTCCCATTAGGTACTGGAAGGCTGCTATGAGGTCTCTTTAGAGACCTTTAAGCTGAACAACCCCAACTCTCAGAGTCCTCCTTCAGAGGAAAGCTGTTTGGCTCTGATAATTTTTGTGGTCTTCCTCTGGATCCAATCTAATAGTATGTCTGACTCTCTCAATCTGCTGTTCACACAGATTCAAAAGCAGGTATGACACCTCCTGTGGGTCCTGGGGAGAATACAGCCTTCTATTCTGTATAGGTTTTCCCTGTATGAGCTTTACTCAATGCTGAGCTCACATTCTCTTCAACATAATATATTTAACAGCACATAGTGCCAGAGAATTTTGGCTAGCTGTTGCACATGTTAAATCTATAACGATTTTCCTTCAAAACAAATGGATTCCTTCAAATAAGCTATGAAATTGGAAGTCAGATTTATTTTAATGCTAGAAAGTTTGTCACTATAAATACAGCAACCCTAGTGAAAATGTGCTGATGCAGAACTCAGAACAAATATATAGTACCATTTCAAAGAAAAACGTTACAAGGACCATGGCTGTTAGCTTGCGTATGGTTCCCCAAACTTTCTGAGCAGATTACCATCTATGCCCATACATTTCTAGTTTCTTCTACCTTTCAAAATCCTAACAATCTAAAGTTAAATTGTTCAACTATGTACTATCCCAGAACAGTAAATGAGAAGTGTCTGAATTCACTTAGATCTTACATTTTTAGTGATCTTGACACACCTTTAAGCATTCAACAATTATGAAGTTTGACTAAGAGACTCCTCTTTGAGAGAAAAATGAGGAACTAAGAACTGCACATAGACTGGGGAAGGACTTCTGCTAACTGAAAGTACACTGAAATCATTAAAGATAAACAAAAAATAGTAATACAGGAAAAAATATATAACACTTTATTTCCCAGCTTTTCCAAAACAAGTTCAATTCCCTATTCATCTTCTCAGTAAAAGGGCTTTTTTTTTTTTATACAAACAGGGCTCATACACTCCTCTTCTCCATAAGAAATTTAGCACCATTTGAACAAGACTCAATTCCAGAAATGTAAAATTCCCACCTATTCCAGAACACAGATTACAAAATCTTTATACTGCACTAGGCAATCTTTATGCAACACAGAACACTCACCTGCTTTTGCAGAGGTTGATCGGGACAGTCTTTGGCTGTAGATCTGAGCAGCTCTCTGAAAAGATGAGAGTGGGCCAATGGTGTAGCTACCAGAACAACGATGTAACCCTGCAAGGCTAGAAGCCTCACTGGACACTGGGTTTGTGAAGACAGAAGAGCAGTCAGTGGTTGTGCTCTGGCTCTGGGAAGAAGGTAGGGAAAATGAGGAATGAATTAGCCGTAGACCACTTGGAGGAGTCGGCAATGAACAGTGACCAGGCACCTGTGGACTTCCAGAGGCTGCAGGCTGAGATGGTAACTGGGAACTGGTACTTCTCCGGAACGTGGCACCAGAAGCAGAGGAAGCAGCACTAGGAGGGCAGCACTGAGGTAATTTCACTTCAGCATTTAAAGAAAAGGTGGATCTTCCTGGATCTACAAAAAGACAGTGAGTACACTACATGAGAGAAGCTGCTTTCGAGGTCCTTCGGATAATAACAACAAACTCGAGATACCTCTGTTCATAGACTTGCTGAAGACAAAGTGAGTTCATCTGTAAGTGAAAATAGAGGCAGCTCTATGTGATAAGCATCTTCTTTTAAAGCTTGTCATATCTAGATTTTTCCCCACAGAAGAGCAGCTAACTCACTTATATTGCTCACTCTACAGTACCTCTTGGGTTTAAAAGAAAAAGATGCAGAATCTTTCCCAAAACTAAGCATTCAAATAATTCAGTTTGTACCCACAGATTTTAACATTTGTTTAAATCTGTATTAAAAACAGCATACGCATTCATTTCTTATTCTGATGATGAATGAAGTCAGTTCACTCACAGGTTGATTTCACTTCTTTGGGTTTACAGTCTCTTACTCTTCCTTCTACAGGCAGATCTGCAACTGAACCTCTGGGTTGATCACCTTTTATTTTTTTCATCACCTCAGGGTGGTCTGTAACAATTAGGAATTAGGAGTTAGAAGATGGAACAGGACTGCAGAATTAAAACCTTGTTCTAATGGACTTTCCTGCTAATATTGTAGACCATGAAACAATACTGATCATAATTGTACTGTCACATACAGCAACAAGGACGACTAGAAGCGCACAGCTGATTCTGCACTTCCTTCTGTGAAATGCTTAATTACACTCAAATGTGAAGACTGCACCCTCCATTCAGAATGATCTGTAGGTAGCACAACTGAATTGGTCTTGGTTACTCTCATCTCTTATTGTGATTACAGGATTGTACATTTCTCATTTCAGTATCTTCAAATTTCCACATTCTGATATTAGTCACAAGTCGCCATATCTAGAGTTCCTTATAAATGCAAGCCCCGTGTCATACCACTTCACTGAAAGAAGTTAGGAGTGCACTAACTCTAGTCTTCAAATTATGGAATCACTGACTAGAAAAAAAAGAAAAGAAACAACCTCCAGAAATTTGAATAACATTCTGGATGGTCTTTTCTCTTTCTACAGACTCAAGTGAAATTGGATTAGTCTGGGCAACATAATCCCAAAATTGCCTGCAACACTTACCCCCCTGAGGTTGATTCTCTGACTGGTTACTGGTGTTCCTGGGTTTTGTGGTCCCGGAGTTTGTTCCTAGGAAGACACTTGCTGACTTATTTTTTTGTGTGTAAAATGTCAGCACTTCCTCCAAGTCTCTCTCACTACAATAAGGAGAGAAGAAAGGACCTAAATGAAGACTCTAAACTTTTCTCTCTTTGTGTAACAATCAAGGAATAAGGAGAATGAAGAAGAAAATGGGAAAAGAGTGAGGCCACACAAGTTGCTTGCACAGTTCTGCAAGGTAAGAGTGGAAGGAAAGGAACATGCCTCAGTTAAATCAGTTTCCCGCTAAAATGCCTAAAATGCTATTCTTTTATGCAGCAGAAAATTCAAGGCACATTCATAGAATAAATAAATAGCAAACAAAAATTCCAAACATGCTAAGGAAGATTAGCACAACAGGAAAGATTCAATTTTTAGCTAAACTGGTGAATCTTTCTCAGGTGCTCTGTAGGGCAAGTAGGTATCATGTTCATAAGAGAACTCATCTCAGTCTGTTTTAAGGTCATCGTTAACTTCAATGCAAAGGGGGGGAGGGGAGAGAAGGAAAGATGGAAGAGCTTGTTAATTAGCCAAAACCACAAGACAAACATGCAGAAGAGTCACAGTATTTTTGTGAATCTCACAAACTTGCATAGGTTTCTCTTTGTTATTTTCTAGGTAAGAATAGCATTTAACTACCCAAGCCAGTATTAGTTACTTAGCCATTCAACTACTTAGTTGTGCAAGCTGCAACTTTGAAAAATACATATATACACACACTATGTTTTCCTTTTGCTGTTGCCTCAGCATTGGTGAGTATACAGAACACAAAATTAAGTAGTGCCAGTGACACTACAAAAAATATAACAGGAGTATCAGTTCACAAAGCAGCAGTTATAATCCTTCAAAGTGTCCTCTACACATCATACTTGTACAAATCTAAACTAGCCTGAGCTTTGGTAAAAGCAATGTCTAAAAACTGGCCCCACTGGGAAGACAATTCACTGTTGTCTTCAGAGCATGCTGCAAAGGTTACCTTCTCTCCAAAAGCAGTAAGAATAAAGTAAAGAGAAAATGTAAGAGTGAAGAATTTCTGATGGAGAGATGCCTCTAGATTTAAGTGAATTCACCAGCACATGTATTTAATTTTATGCTGCAATGAGGATGTTTACAAGCAATGGTTGCAGCATGTGTATAACTGTTTAGTTATACACAGATAATACACCCGTGTAAACACCAAAGTTAGAGTCAATGGGACAATTTCATTTGCATAGAAACATTTATTATCTATCATCTCCATAGCTGCACTCACTGTGCTGCAGAACAAACACTTAAAGTGAAGAACTGTTCTTCCCTTGGCTGCAGTTTGCTGATATAAGTTTCAAGCATAGATCAACGCAGTGCCAGCTATCAGAGTTCTCAAACATACCTAATGCTTCCTAGGAAGATGAAAAATTATGCTAAAAACTGTTCTTTATCACTTGGAAAGATGGTCCACCAAAAATCTCCAGCCCCAGTCCAGACTGTGCATCAGGCCGCAGTGGCATGATAGCCAGTAACATGAAAACCAGAAGAGTATGTAGCTCCCCTAAACAGTCATCTCTCTTAGCATTTTTGGCAAAAAGGAAAACGTCCTGGGAGGCAACAGCCATTTTTGAGACCAGAGATGTCAGAACCAAGAACATATCACAGGCCTATGTAAGCTACATTTCTGGTGACAGGAGTAGACTGCTATGATAGATGACAGTCACATGTCAAGTCTCTTTCTCTTCTAGACCATATTCATCTGAAAGGCAGCAAGTTGGTTGGGATTTTCTTTTTTCTTTTTTGAGCCTGTAAATTTGTTGTGGTAACAACTCCAGTTTTTTCCAGAGAATAAATATCACTGAGTCATAGAATGGCATGGGTTGAAAGGGACTTCAAAGACCATTTAAAATTCTAGCACCCTGCTGTGGGCATGGCTGCCCCCAACTACACCAGGTTGTGCCCAGGGCCCCATCCAACCTGGCCTTGAACACCTCTCCAGGGATGGGACACCAACACCTTCTCTGGACAACATGTTCCAGGGCCTCATCTCCTAACATCTAACCTAAATCTCCCCTCTTTTAGTTGACCACCATTCTTCCTTGTTCTGTCACTATCAGACTGTGTAAAAAGTCCATCTCTCTCCTGTTTCTAAGTTCATTTTAAGTACTGGAAGGCTGCAATGAGGTCTCTTCTCAGGAGTCTTCTCCAAACTGAACAAGCCTTGCTCCCTCAGCCTGCTGAGGTGCTCCAGCCTCTGCACCTGTGCAGTGCACCTGAGAGGTGCTCCAGCCCTCTGAGATTGTGACTCCCGAATTTACCTGAGAAGACTTATGTATCACTTACTTCAGATCAGCTACTAAAAAATGCTCTCCAAAGAGAGGAAAAGAAAAAGCAATGTAATAACTGAAATACTAAAAATGATGGAAGCAGTAATTGTCAACTTTATTAGAGAAAACTGAATTGCATTAAAAAGGCAGATGAACTCTACCTGTCCAGATAGTAAAGAAGTCCCTGCCAATATAAGCATATAACATACAGGCTAACAAAAATAAGCCAAAAGGAATCAAATTTTGTGCACAAGAGTCAGAGGCTTATGGAAGTAATTCTGGGTCACTGAACAATTTCAGACCACTCAACAGTCAGAGGGCCTATAATACCATTTTTTGTGCTTTTCCACGCAGTACTACAGGCCATGAAGAATACATATCTATTTTCAAAATACATTTTTCAGCAGACTCATCTAAATCAGTCAGATCAAGTTCTAAATGTACACTGGAAAAGTTGTATTTTCTCTCATTAAAGCAACTGCTTGCACTGAACTGCCTTAGCAAGCCAAAAGGCTAGGGTGAAGACAGTCTAACTCCCTTCCTTCCTCTTCTCAGACAGTATCATCCTGGAGGGATAGCAAAGAAAAGTAGAAAGCATGTAAGCTGGCTTCTAACAGCAGAAAACTGAGACAGACAATTGTTCAACCACAGCAATTCAAGGCCATCTGAGAAGCAGCTCTAGTTTCATTCTCCTTCCAAAGGACTCTTAGTGTTACAAGCAAGTAGACCACAATGATCATCAGCATTAGGTTGGAATTTACTGAGATCAGAGCAACCACTGTTGTCCTGAGGATCTACTCAACATTTATTTTATGTCCTTCTCTACACACCAGATGCTGACTCTACAAGTATTTGCATGTTGGGAGTGAGAAAAGAGAAATCAAAGTTCTCTGTCCACAAGGAGGAGCAGGCACTAAAGTCAGTAAAGGTATCTTAGAGCCACAGTCCCATCACCTTCGGGCTAGGAGATCATTACCAAATGGAATAAAATCTATTCCTACCTTGCTCTGGTAATAAAGTTCTGAAAACCTTCAGGATTCACTCCTTCCTCTTCCTCTTCCTGTTTCTTTTTTGATCGCTTCTGAATCATCTGTTCTGTCTCCTGTGAATAAGCAGCATTAGTCTCTCTATGAAATTATTCTGTCCCGTGGCATAGCTGCCATGCAGAGAAGACAAAATGTATTTCCTTGAGATCTAGGAAAAAAGTAGCAACTCCAAAGTTAAATACATTTATAATTTGGTTCTGTGTGCAGCACAGAGAGCCCCAGAGACAGCATGCTTAAACGTACACTAATCTCATTCATCTACTTGACATAGCTTTTTAGAATTGACTTGTTGAAACGTTGTGAAAGCTTAAAAAATACATGCTCCTGCTGCAAATATATCTGTTAGGACATGAGAGAGCATGGAGGGAAAATACATCGTTCTTTGTAGATATTAGGTCTCCCTTCTACTTTTCCTGTCACAGTTTTTCATAATAATTTTTATTTGAACATCTGTCCCGTAAGGAGATACTCAGAAAGGCAGAATGTCAGAACTGTAAAATTATATTGCAGAAACTCAATGAAGAATGTTGCAGAGAACATTCATATTCTGTATTGTAAACTAAGAGTTCTCCTAGAGTTAAATTATTCCATCCTGCAGCAAATTGCTGAGGTCATAGCTACATACAAATAATAATCTCCTATAGCAAAAGCAAAGAAAGTAGAACAGTGCAGCCTGTGGCAAATACATACTTATACACTAGAATATGCTGTAATAAAAGATGATAAACCTTGTGAGAATGTGAGAAAGCTATCAGTTATAAATTATATTTTACACTGGAAGTTATTGACATTAGAACTTGTATTGATATACTTTTGTTAATTTGAAACAAACTGAAATTCCAATATCAACATATAAAATTTATTTGACCAGACTTTACCTCCATTTCCTACTGCTACTCCAAGTTCTCCTAGGACAAAAGGATCAGATACAGCTTGTGAAAGATAATTCAAGAGAGAGGGAGAAAAAGCTTTCCTGGGCTATGCCTCTCCTCTTCACTATGTAAGTAGAAGTCTTGACAATATGTGATCTCTTATTATTATATATATAATATAATCTGCACACAAACCTCCAGTTTGCTGGAGGCAGTGTTGTTTTCTTCTGTGCGATTACAGAAGATGTATAATAACTGGCAAGAGACCCCTGCTAAATCTAAAATTACAAACAAGTGAAAGAAGTCTGTATGTTGAAATTAGACATCAAAAACCTTGCAGCCTGGCAGTCTCACAAAAGCTTAAGTGTCTATGCTCTAAAACCTCTAGTGATCTGTTTACATTTTAACTAGGAAAATATGCTTACATATTGATTTATTTTCAGTTACAGTTGCTTTTTTTTTTTTGCAAATTTACTTGAGAGGAAAATCCTAAAGTTTGAATACAATCTGAGTGGAAATTATATCCAAAGCAGTTGTGTTTTTCAGCCACCACAGAACCACCCGAGTGTATTGTAGTTCTCTTAGCACAGTAATTCACTAAACATTAGGCACGCATGACACTCCTTGGAACAAACTTGTTTAACACCATCCTTGCTTTGACAGATCAAGTTACCAGATGTCAATTCTGACAAGGTACTGTAAGTGAACATCCCCTACTAACAAGGAGCTTGGAGGCCTGTGTGCACAGCAACCTCTGAAAGCAAAATTCAGACTACCCCTATTACAACAGTGAAGAAATACAAGGGAAAGGGGAAGGAAGCTGTATTTACAAAACAAAATTACCACGACATCACTATGCTAAGAAGAGCACATTCTAAATCTAAAGAGGAGAAAATCATTTACATTTGGACTTCTTCTGTCACTGGGCATGTAGAGTTCTATACTATAGATGGCTAACATTCCCTCAGTATACCAAAGGAATGCTAAAATACATTTCACATACTGTACTGTATAAAAGTTATTTATCTCTATAGAAACAATAAAAACAGGGAAAAATGGGAAGCGGCCTTATAAAGCACTAAAATCAAAGACAAACTAAACAAAAAGTGAACTACCAGTTAAATTCTGTTTTCTTCTATGCACATGATTACGGGGCTGCACATATTACATAGTAATGCTGTTGTCTACTTGACAATTTGGATAGACAAACTACCATTACTTGATGTGCAACTGCAAACAGGACTGAGTAGGTCACAGAACAGAGCCCTTCAAATAACCTTCTGCTTGACTATGACAGCAACCAACAAAAGAGACGTTATAGGAAAACAAGAGAAATCAACTGTGCTAGTGATAATTTCTTGTACAAGTTAGATGTAAAACATATATACATTTAAACAAAAGGCATTTCTGAGGGATCCTCAATTTTAAAAGTCATTAATAAATTGGTAAGTATATAACAAAGGGTGTCTCATACCTATTTCCTGACCTATAATAACCACAGCAGATGGTGCTGTTAGAACTGAAGGAGTTTAGATGCACTGGATATCCTGCTCTGGTTTTTGCTAGAATATATTAACAAGATCCACTGTGGTGGCACAAAAGCAACAAAGCCTAAAGGCTCTGAAGGAAACTAACTACCTTAGCCCTCTGCTGAGTAGAATAAGCTACCAGAAGAAGAATTCATCCATCACCTTGTTATAACAGATTATGAACTCGCCCAACTGGTGAGCCAGGATACGACGACGATCATTTAGTCCTAAATGACGGCTGGGAAGCAGCATTCTCAAGGACTTCTGAAGATTGCTGGCAGCTCGCTTCAGAAAGTGTACCACGAGCTCCTGCAAGCAAGAAAGATGGAGTTAACAATGAATCAGCTGAAAGATGTGGGGAAAAAGGAACGGAGGTACTACAGTAGTTTCTGACTGGCAAAATCTAAAGGTACTGTCAGTTGTCAGTGCTTTTTCTCAGGACAGGATCATTTTGTTATATGCATTTTTAATACAGCCCTACAAATCCTAGACTGTGAAGAAGAAGGATGTCACACCTTGTCTGAGGAGAGACAGAACTGAGAACACATGGTGAGCGTTTGAAAATGAAAAAAAAAAAAAAAAAAAGCAAAGCACAAAGCAGCAACAACATCAAACAACTTATAAAGTCCAATACCTTTGGAGAACATCTCCAAAACACACACAGTAGCATGTTAAAGATGGCTGGTGATGAAGGGCATATGTTAGCATAAAACCCTTTCAGCATTATTGCAATGAAGGGAATCTTGGTCAGGTATCTCCACTGCAGTGATGTAACCCTATTTCTTTACTTCTCATATGTGTACATTACCATCACAGCTTGTCCATAGCATGGCTACATCTACAGCCATGTAATTCCAGTCCCACAACCAAGCAGGATAAATGTCTGCATCCACCCCCCCAGTGGAAGAAACATATGAAACGACAGATCCTAAGACATGGTGCATCCTGTGAGTGTTTTGAAGCCTTTCTGTGTTGCTTTGGGTTAAGAGCACTGCTAATGCATCAGTGAGCAGCCTCACATGCTACTGGATCCCACAGTTCGTCTCTAACTGCCACTACTCCAGACTGGTTTGATCTGCTATTTTAAATATTGCTTCTTACAGTATAGCAGACAAAGTGACTCTTAAAAACCGAGTTTTAATTTCTCCTTGGAAAGACCAGGAGTAACATTTTCCACTGAGTTTAACCCATTACTCCCGACACACAGTTCAGTTTTATCTCTGAACTGTACTGGCTCTTCCCCTGAAACACACATTCAGCAAGGACATATTGTTTGAAGAAAGCTAAAGAGCCTACTGAACAATGCTGTTTTAGGGAGGTATTATGAGGGTATCTGAGCTCATTGCAATATTTAAAACACATATACATTAAACACAGGACTTCAACATACTGCCTGGAGAAACATATCACATGATTTTAAAAGAAAAAGGAAACAAACTAAAAACATCCCCCCAGAACACCTATGCTAGATAGTATCTTTCTCTTCTGTCTCTCTTACTTCTTTTTCACTAACCTGAATACATGAAATATACTCCTAAGTACAGATGGCTGCGAAGAGTAAACCAGTACAGAAGTGAAAAAGCTTAGCAGGGTACCTACTCTGTTTGAGTGGATATATATATATATATATATATATATTTATTTTTGTAATGCAGTAGTAGCACGAATTAGTTACTGCTAAATAATCCTAAGGAATCTTAGAGGAGTTCTAAAGCAGTTAGAGTCAGAGTTGAGAGATCCAGTGAAGAATCAGGGAAAGATCTGGGCAGCTCAAATGTCAACCACACTTTAGTCATCTAGTGTCTACTCTGACATTGCTCAGGTGTCAGCCAGCATTTCTGTCTTGTCTGTATGTTAAAATATAGAACTGACAACTAGACAAAGATAAGTATAAACTTAGAATCATAAAATCTTAAGAGTTGGAAGGGACTTCTGAAGGCCATCTAGTCCAACTGTCCTACAATGAACTGGGCATAGATAGATCAGGTTGTTCAGGACCTGATCCAGCCTTGCCTTGATAATATCCAGAGATGAGGCATCCACCACAACACTAGGAAACATGAAACAGTGCCTCACAGCCCTCGCTGTAAAATACTTTTTCCTCCTACCTAACCTAAATCTACTCTCCCTGTTATATCACCACAGACATTGCTTAAGAGTCTGTCCCCTTCTTTCCTGTTGTTCCCCTTTAGACACTGACAGGCTGCTTCTCCAGGTTGAACAGCCCCAGCTCTCAGCCTGTCCTCACAGGAGAGGTGTTCCATCCCTTGGATCATTTTTGTGGCCCTTCTCTGGATGCACTCTGACATGTTTATGCCTCTCATGCACTGAGCATTTCACATCTGGATGCAGTACTCCAAGTGAGGCCTCACCAGCCCAGAGCAGAGGGACAGGCTCACCTCCCTCACTCTGCTGATCACAAGGTACTCTTGAACCTCAGTTCTTTCAAGGATTGGAACTGATCTCAAAACTCAGGACAGACTTTAGCTGGGCTTCTCTAAGCTAATACAAAGCTTCTTACCATTTGCGCATCCTCTTTTGCAGCCCAGGCAGCATTCTGGAACTGGTCACCAGCATCCTTCATCAATCGCAGCTGAACATGCTGTAGATAGGCAGAGAAAGCCCTACGAGCCTGCACTTTGCTGTGGACCAAGAGAATCACAGTCAGCTACTCAGAGTAGTAGTGGAAAGAATTACAGGGGAGTATATTCAGCAAGGACCTTGCAGGAGCAAAAATGTTGACACTTAAGGGAAAGAGAATCACTTCACCCCACCAGTATTTCCAAGCAGATCTTCAGTTCACAAAGATAGAGCACATAGTTCCACAGATTCAAGAGACAGAAGATGCCCTCTGATTTCTAAGATCACTGCAAAAAACTGAATCCTCTCCTTGCCTTCTCACAGCCATTGCAATTCTCTTTCAAGAGTCAGTATCACAAACACCAGTAAAACTGTACTTTTAAGCCCAGTTTAAGGCTCTCCTGGACCTTCATCTTCACAAGCATTCTGAACACAACAACAGACCATAAAAAAAAAAGAGCTTAGCATCACTGCCAGAATCCTAACAAAGGCTATGCAATTCCCATTGGAAGTGACAGAATTAAATCTATGAATGTAAGTTTTTCCCTTGCTGATCCAAGGACAAAGGCCAGATTTCATTGAGCAAGGCACCACTGACTAAATAACAAACATCGGCAAAATCTGCTGTGCAGCTGGCTGAGCATGTTGGGAAGCTGTGAACACAAACTGAGGAGAAGACCAGGGCGAGACAAGCAGGGACACTGATTATTATTCCTTCACAATAGCAGTCACTTTAGCATATGCGTCTGTTGCAAGAAAAATTGCTGAAAACTTTACTTTTTCTGATCAGTGTCATCTTGGCCTAAACTCTCTCCTCCAGCAGCCTGTTCCCTCAGTTTATTCTTCCTCATAGTTTCCTCCAGTGCCACCATAAACTGTCACTTGCATTGCCAAGCACAGTTTCTCCTTCCATTTCGTAAAAACGGCTTTATTGTCAGTGACTGATTCCCCTTCTATTACAGGCAATGTCAGTCTTTCCTAAAAAATTATCACATTTCATCTTCAAAAAGAAAAAAAAAAATAATCTCACAATCGTGAGGTTTTTCAAATCACTACTTTTCTGATATGGTACCCCAGATCTCACCGTTTCGATAATTAGGAACCTTCCATTACTGTGCAGCCTAGCTTCATTCATGGACTGTTTGGATTTGCTTTTTTTTTTCTCCAGCATTATCCTATGGGCTGGTTTCTTTTGGATGAACAGGCCTAGTTTCTTTTGGATGAAAGTGTCATTACTTCAGCTCTCCGGCCTGTTGACCCCGCAGCAAAGCTTTTATCAATGACAGATCAGACGGGGCCAAGCCCAGCACAATCCTGGAACATGAGGTCACTACAAGCCTTACACACTTCTGTGGGGGGAAATCCCAATATCATTGGGTGCTGAGCAAGATTCTGCCAGGAACAGCAGACAGAGCTGACATTCTTGGCAGAAGTCAGTTCTATATATAGGTAGATGACATTATCGCTATACCCATCCTCAAAAACATTTCAGAATCTTCTGTCATAACAGCAAATGTTCTTGCCAGAAGAAAACCTCAAAACAGTTCCCAAATCTATTTGATAATTCATAAATCCTCCCAGAAATTAATCTAAGAAGACAAATACAAGCAATATTTTTTTTCCTCTACCTTTGGACACTTTCCACGCAACACAATATTTCTTATATCTGTGTAGGAGGGCTTTTCGTTTTCTAGATGTATGAGCACTCCTTGTTCTTCTTAACCATCTGCAAATAGTCACTTTTATCAACTGAATTTTAGGGGAAGATCACTCCTCTAAACATTTCATAGGAGCCAGACTGTTATTTTTCTATACAATTTCCTCCAGTACCACCACTCTTTTTCAAGCAGCTGAGTCATCCATCTGAACAATCTGCTCCACAGTCATGCTCAGCAGAAGGCAATAAGACGTGTCAGTAACTCAGTGCTCTCAAATGACCTTTTGTCTTGCTCTCAGGATGTGCAGACTCTGAACATCATAGACTGCCGTTAGGGATAAAAATTTCATCATCCAAAATATAAGCACAACAAAGAGAAAACTATATTTTTATGGAGAGGCAGCACTGAGGTGCACTTTCCCAATCTTTCTTGAATAGCTTAACATAAAAAAACTGCAATTTTTTTGGAAATGCAGAGAATGAAAAGACGCATTTTACAATTCAATAGCAAGCATCTTGTATTAAGACAAAAGCATTTTAGAAGCCCAAGTTGACTAAAAGTATGACACGGCATCATATTAAAGAACAGCAATGAATGCTACAGTTCATGCTTTACACTAATCAAACAGCTCAGACGTTTAGGTAAACTGTCAATCTTTGCAACCATCTCCTTTCTGTGTCAACTGTTTACTAAGACAGTTACACAGACAAAAATCCAAGCCCTTTAACCACAGTCTCCTCTAATCTCCTCACTCTCATTCATAGTGGGGCAAGTAAGCCTATATTCTCAATATTTTGATATTAGTTAACAGTCAAACTCAAAGCAATATACAGAAATCTCTCACCTTAGATTTCCATTTTTTTTAAGAATCTGCAGCAAGTTAAACTGAGACTTTGAGTCTGTCTTTTCTAGAAATGGCCCTCCTTCATTTCTTGTTTTCTTGTCGAGTTTTTCTGTCAGCATCTCCTTACTAGAAGTTTTCTCCAGGTCAGAGAGCTTTGGCTTGCTTTTCAACCGGCTGTTCGAAAGGGAGCCGAGAGTTCCACCTTGTTCTTCATCTTCATCTGCTGCCCCCTCTTCCTCTTCACCTTCTGTGTCCGTGAGGGATAGCTTTGTTGGTCGTGATGTCCCTGTAGAGAAGAAATAATCTATTCTGTGATTGAGCCATGGGCACTGTCCTACTATAAATATGCTTAGGTTTATTCTGAACACTTCCACCAGAAGGAGAAAACATCATTTTAGAACAGCATGATAACTATTGCTGCCCTTTATTATTCCTTCTGGCTTCCCATTTACGTATCAATCAGTTAAAGATCTTAACTTTGCAAAATGAGAAATAAAAGGTAGTTTCCTATGCTTCATCCTGACTTTTTGGCAGGCCTTGAGTTCGCATATGTGATCAACTTCTGGATTTTTGTGTATCATAAAAACCAAAGCTAGAAAATCTTAACTTTAACATGTGCCAGTAAACATCCACATTTTAAGATAGCTCCATAAATCATCCCATAACACACAGCCTCTCCCATGGCAGTCAGTATCAGGTAGCTACTAGAAAGAGTTGGATAAAGGCTTAAGGAACAGTCACTTATAAAGATCATTCCCTTCTGTATCCTTTTAAGTTTTTCCTCACATTGGCTTAAATAAAAAGCATCTCTCTCTTTCCAAATGCTTAGAGGTGGTACAAGTGTAGCAAATCTAGTCTGGAAGGTCCCAGGTTTTCATCTTTCTCTGAATAGCTGGAGGATTATGGAGACACAGACGTAGTGTGAAGTGCAACTACAAGCTAATGTTCAAGAAAATATTGATTACGTTTAATCAGATACGTAGAGATATGAATAGTGGGAATGGAATTCTTAGAATTATAAAATGGTTGGAGTTGAAAGGAACCTTTAAAGGTCATCTAGTTCCAAAAGTCAAACATGGCAGGGCGACCTGCAACAAAATCAGGTTGCTCAAACTCCCATCCAGCCTGACCTCTAACACGCCCAGGGAAGAGGCTTCCACAGCCTCTGAGCAATCTGTTGCCATTTCTAACCACCCTCATGGTAAGGAATTTCATCATTATATTTAACCTAAACCTACCTGCTTCTTAGTTGAAAATCAATATCCCTTGTCTTGTCACAAAGCAGTGTGGTTAAAGGCCTCTCCTCATCTTTTTTATACATCTCCTTAGTAACCGAAAGGCCCTATAAGGTCTCCTTGGAGCATTCTCTCCTGTAAGCTGAACATCTGCAACTCTCTCAGCCTCTCTTCACAGGAGATCTGTTACACCCCTCTGATCAATTTCACAACCCTAACCATTTAATTGACGCTAAGAAGGCAGGAAGCCCAGAAGAATAATAAAGTGAAAATTATTAACTCATGAAATAAAAACATCAACCCCTGAATTCCCTTAGGGACTACAATAGCTAGAACAACCAACCCCATTCACACAGATTTCAAAGAAGAAAAACTTGTGTTTTTTGGGACTTGATATTCATCTAACATCCTCACTGTGCATACCTGATAACCTTGTTTGTGCTGCTCTAGCTTTGGTACGACATCGCCGGTGCTTCCTTAACTCCAGTGAAACAAGCTTTCTCTCATAAAACAGAGAATGAGAGTCTACAGCTTCCAGATTCATATCCAGCCTCCCATTAAGATCTTCTCTGGAAAGCATAACAGAGAGACATACTTAAATGTTCTTCATATTTCTCTTTCTGATGGTACAAAGAAACTTTGCAGATTAAATTTCTTCAATAAAGAGTTTTTTTCACACAGTGCAAAAACAATTACTATCAGTCCAGATTTACTCCATTTAAAGCTTACAAAAGTTCAGAGCAAATCTTTCAAGTACTTCACAGAACATCAACTCTCAAAACCCCCAGACTCATCTACCTACTGTCATGCTTTCACAGCTCAGCAGCATCTCTCCAATGTACAGCAGCTCAAGGCACAGTTAGTAAGGAAAACTGAATTGAACAGTATGAGTAGAAAACAATGGAGGGGGGAGTTCAAAGAGAGCACATGGACCTCAACCCTGTCTGCAAAACCTTTTATGTAGACAGCTTCTTCTTCATCATAGACAAGAATTTTAACTAACATAGTCTGGGTGAAAATTGACAGTCTTTCTACAAATTCAGCAAAGGAGAAGGATTTCAGATTCTTTAAGAGAAACAAACGTGCTAACTTTCTACCAGTGAGAAAAGATCCAGCAACGTGTTCTTTATAATGTAAGTGTGAATATCTGCAGAAAATTTCCATTGCTCCATTTACCTTTTGGAACTAGCAAAGTGAATACGTATACGAAGTTCTGAAACCTCAAATGTGATGGAATCTTTTAAGAGAGCTCATGTACGGTGCTCAACTTTACAGCAGAAGTGCCAGAGTAGCAAGCCTACGAGGAGTGATCTTAAGGTCCAATGCAACAAAAATGTTAATTCTTCTGATGTTGGGATGCAGTTTCCTCATTGCATTTACTTAATGAAATTGGTTATGTAAGGTATGAGCAACACAATTCTTTCCTATTTTGATTGGTCTGGGGTCAAATAGGTGTTGATGCAGGACTTAGAAAGCAAAGCTATGAAAATCTAGATTCAGAATAAACTCTAAAAATTCAAATTATTTAAGAAGCATTTACCGAGATCTTCCAGTGAAAAAGTCTCCTTTCATCTTGTCCCTAAAAAGAAAACAAGGACAAAAAAAATCATCCTTCATTCTTGATCAGCATCTTTATTTAAAAGCCTCAAAAATCTTTCATATATAAAACAAAAAGACCAAATTCATAGAATTTCTTCTTAATCCTATCTCAAAGGAGGATAAAAGGCTCTAAAAGAGGAATTGTGAGCAGATGTTCTAAAAATAATGCTTACATTTTTCTAACTCAAATGGGAGATGTCATTACTTACCACTAAATTCTAGAAAGATCCCTGAAATTACACAGCAAAGTATCTTACAGTGCAGTCTTACCTTTCTTCTGTACTAACTTTACTGCAGAACTCGAATAAGAAAAACTGTGGAAGAGGATGGATGCTAAACACACAATGAAAGTGCATAGAGCTCTCAACTGAAGTTCAACTAGCAGCATGAATGCTTGCATATGTCAAGAGAGAGGGATACGAAACCTCTGGAGTAAATTTTCAGTGTTCACATGAGGGAAAGTTCTGATAGGAGTTTAAATTTGAAACAAAAGGTAAACAAGGACTACCTATAATCTCTTCATGAAGAAACATATGTGCTTGGAAGTTTTACATGTCGAGAGTCATCTATTTCCTACTTCCATGCCTTTTATGTATTGCCCCTTTTACCCTTGGATTTAGAACCAAGACGCGTAACAATAAGAAAGATCTCCACAATAACCAGCACACTAAAAAAGTGATGTACAACTATTACCACCCTTTATAAATCACAGATTGATGTTTATAACATTGGATAAGTGAACAAACAATGTTTTTCATGCTGTTTGTGTCCTTTGTCTCCCTCCCAAGCTCAAAATCATTCTACCTGTCTTGAAACAGACGTGTAGCCAGCATGTAGTTCATTGATGTCTTGTATTCTAAAAAAGATCTAGAAAAACAAAATACAGGATGTATCAAGGCAGAGCTCATCATATTGAAAAACATTATATAGAAAAAAAGTAATCTATAAAAAACATCCCAGAACAAGTTGATTGAGACAACATGCTGTACCACAACAGAAAAGAGGAAATGAGAGCTATCAACCCTTAGATGAAGTTCCTGATGAGGCAAGAGGAATGAAGAAGCACTGTACACTGGAAAGAAGGAAAAAAGAAAAAAAAAGCATAATATAGTATCACTCACTCCTATATAGAGTTTATGGCCCAATGAGAAAGCAGGTACACAGAATATGCAGCTGTAGGATGTAAAAGGAGATAGCAGCAATAAGTTATTTAAAGAGAAGACATTTTTACTCTGATAGAAAAGCAATATCAGTATCTATGAAATAATGTTTAACAGCCTTTTGCAAGGTGCAATTAGAGAAAGTAGCAATAATAAACAGTAATTCTAACAAAACCCTCAGTACGCTCCTGACAGCTGACCTCAATAAACTACATGTACATAACAGAGAATATTTCTCAACACAAAGCATCAGTGTAACACTGAACCATCCTAATGGATTTTGATATTTACCCATAAAGGTCCCATGTTAATGGGGTAGGAAATATGCGGATGAAACCTCCTCTCCGTTCATTCTCATCTCTCACTCGACGAAGAACTTTTATCTTGGAATAAAAATTAAAAAAAGAAAAAATATATAGCCAGCAACATAGATGCAATGGAAAAAGAACCCTAGAAAAATCCCTCAACTTCAGAGCATAAAAATGGTATCACTGCAGTCCTTGGGGTGAGCTGGATATGTATGACATACATCTTTAGGCATTTTTATCTTGTGTTTAAATTCCAAAGGAATCTATCATGGCCTGGGTTCACATCACGTATGCTTGGCACAACTGAGGGCAAGGGGCAAGCCCAATAGTAAAGCTCAGCAGTTCTGTTTCCAAAAAAAATTGTACTTCTATCATGCTTTTCATACACGTCCACTTGCTCTTTACTGAGCAAGTTATCCCACACATGGTGTGAAAGCCAAGGTAAACAAAAGATACTTAACAGCCTACTTACCTCTTCCATGGAGAGACCTAGCACAGAGCTTCCTTGCCTTCCTGTTGCTTTTTCCCTCCCTGAGGACATGAAGTTTTTCATTTCAGCATCACTGGCAGAAAGAGGACGGGTACGCTGCAGAGACACAGTGCAAACACAAATCTTTCCCTTCCTCTCACAAATTTCTTGATTTTTTTAAGTTACATTCAAACCCCTACAACTGATTTTCCAGCAGAATCTGCAATCTAGAGGTCTACAGCCAAAATTCAAGCTCCTCCAGTTCACTCTTTAAAGAATCTACACCCTAGTGGGTACCAAGTGTGAGCATTCATATTCCTAGTTTTCAGCAAAGCAGGACAATTCAGACGTCACTGCCAGTATTCACATCCCTAGCCCATTCAGGGAAAGCAGGAGACACACTCAAAAGCACCAAAGTCAGGATTCACACCCTCAGCCCCTGAGCCCAGAAAGATCCACACGCGGAGGATAATAAAGCCAGCATTCACATTCATAGTCCCCCAAAAAACACAGGGGTTCACACATCAGTGGTATTAGGAACATGATTCGCTGTCCCTGTTCTGTATTCCTAACATGGCAACACAACTGCAATTCACTGATGAGATAAAGTTGCAGGAAAACATATCTCATTGTTATGCATATGTAAATACAAAATGCAAACTCATATATGTATGCAAATTGAAAGAAAAGCAATAAGAAGAGTTGCAGAAAATAAATAATTTTCAAGATAAATCAATCTGATGAGCAGTTGTGATGAATTATAACAAAGAACAGGAATTCAAAATATCTCCAGGTTAGTGGGATTATTTGCTCTGAAAGTAAGGCTTCTTCCACGGAAACCACAACAGATACAAAGAGTACAAGAACTCCATTTGGTACAGCTAGATTCTTAGCTACAAAACACTATTTTTCAACATAGTCACAACCATTAGGTACACTTTTTTTCCTTTTTTTTTTTTTTTTTTTAATTTTTTAAACCAGCAATGAAGAAGAGGCTGCTTGCCATTCCTGTAAACATATGCACCAGCAAAGGTTACCCACTGTCACTGCTGCCACTGCAGAAATGCACCACCAACCACCACACTGTGCTCACATCCACTGTTTGGTCTCTATAAACCTTCAACAAACATTGCTAAATGTCAATGGGAGCCATTTTTCCCTTGTGGAAGAACTCAGCTCCACATCTTTGTTTCATCCACACTTCTATGTCAGATACCACTTTGTCAGACTGCTCCTCTGCTGCCATCAGTCACGCAGCAAGGTTCAACCTCTACTGCCATACCACCACCATCTGCTTCTGATGCTCTGGGCCAATGTCATGTAACAGGAGGCATTACTTTCAGAGCAACCCTTGTACAATCTTAAAATTCCAGCAAGACTGAAATCTTTGAATACATTCTGAAATACATTTTAAGCTTGTCTTAGGCCCGTTTCAGATTAAATGCTTCTAGAGATTAAAAAAAAAAATAAGCATTAGAAGTTCAGCTCAGAGAGTCTCATGCCTTTATATAAAATTCAATCTAACTCTTAGCAGTACACCAAACATAGAATATACTAGAGAGCTTTCTTACTTTAGAAAGAAGTGCAAAATGTGACTCAAACCTTAACTGGGAAAAGCCCAATGGAATAACCCATACTGCTCAGCTAGAAATCAAACTCACAGCAACACCAGATTTCATTTTTATTTGTAAGAACCACTTGAATCAGAATTGAATTCCAGTCTCACTTCATTATAAATTGCAAGTGGCTGTTCAGAATTCACAGATGAAACAACCACAACAGCAACAAGCATTGCACTAGAATGGGTTATGCTCTGCAGTGACAGGCAGAGAAAATTTCAAAGAAAATTGACATTGCCATTTTTTCTGAAGTGTTGTTAATCCTAGTGGAAAATGGCTAGATAGAACAAGAGAGAAGGAGACAATCTGGATGAGAGGGGTAGGTAACAAAAGCATTTGTAAAAGAAATAAAAATGACAGTACACAAACACGTTTGATTGATTCTCTTAGACTAATACCCTCTCCCTTAAGGCCATCTCTCTTCGTAAACTTTCCTGTAAGCCAAAAGCACAGCTTCAGTAACTTCCTCCTTTAATGCAGGACTCTGCTGTAACACAGAAATGCCTCCAACTACACAAAATTCTTGCTTTTGACCCAGCTTATCTTTAGCAGTGTAGATAAATCCAACCACTTTGATTTAATCTCCAAATTCTGCAAGCATCTCTCGTTCCCACATCATGATTTTCATTATACTAATCACTGACAGCAGTTGGCACAAAGATCTTTCCTATTCTCTGTGAAACCTCATTACTCGGTCAGACGTTTTTCTCCCAGTCTTATCTTTTCTCATAGCCTCAGCTAAACTTACATTGAATGACCTAAAATGGCAGCCCATGGAACAAATTTGGATCTCAAGACAATTCCATCTGTGCTACCTTCCTTCCTGCTGGGAAATCAAAGAAAATTAGAATGAATCATCACTATTGTGCTAGCTCATGAAGCCCAGCAGTAAAATAATGCCTACCAAGCCCCCACACAGCCAGGTGCTTAGAATTATATGCTAACACTGATTCATCCCTATGGATTGCAAGGAGGGTGCCAAGACTATTGTACAAGGTAATGTCCAAAATGGCATTCTTCACATTGGTGAAGTAAGCTGCATCAAGTCAAGTACTTACCAGTCTGGTGTTTGTTGGCTGGGACTGTGCAGACACAGGACGCTGCAAGAAACACACGAAGGGGAAAAATAAAGCCTTGTATTCTTCAAAACACTATCATCCTTGCCTGCACTGCAGAGGAACAGTGAGTACTCTAAAGCAAGCAAGTATAACTGAAGTCCAGAAAAACAGCTAATAGCTTCTATCACTTTGTTTCAGATCATGCTCATGTCCACCACGAAAACATCCTACCCCTGTTCCAGAATACAGCACTAATCCTAACTCAGACGTGCTCAACAATCATTAACAATGCATCTGGACATATGCATAATTTACAAAAGTGCATGAGTGCACACACACAAACTCTTTAAATGGATGAATTCAACTCTCGAGATCAAAATTCATATTTTTTCAAGATAAGAGCTATCTAGAGGAAAGTATCTATTAGCTATTTATTGAGAAGAAACAGATGCTGCCAAGCAGAGCTGTTAACAGAATGGATAGAGAAAAAAAAAAAACAGTAAAAATCCTCACATTCTAGAAGCTATTTCACTTAAGTATCCACACATTATTCCAATTTTTGTGGAGAAACAAGATGTTACTTAACATTCAACTACATATGCAGAAATATGATCAGAATGTCAAAAAGTACCCAATATTACTTAAGGATTCATTTGGCATCAGGTCTACAAGCAAGACCAGTTTGATGGCACAAGTATGACTGAAAAAGAGCTATTATCATAGGAGCTTAGGTTCTTCTTGCCTCTGGTGGTATTCAGGCTGCTTTTTTCCTCTCTCACGCTCAAAGGTGCAAGGAAGGATTCTCAAGAGATATATGTATCATTCATAGTTGTGCTCCTGCCAAGTTTGTTTTTACAGTTGGTCTATACAAAACATGCCAGTGTTCATTTATTGCATACAATCAATTGAAATGATTTCAGTCCAAATCAACAAGTTACAATGGAAACCACTCAACTGTTGGTCTCTCTAGAGGAAGAAAAGCTCAGAGAGACAAATCAAAGGAATTGCACAAGAAATCTGCAGTCCAGTCTTGTAAAACTCATGAAACATTAGTCACTGTAACCATCTTATGACCCAGAATATTAGTATCAGGCTTTCTTTCCCAGGAAGTGATTTTTCTGACAATTAAAGATGGCCTATGCAAACAATTACAATTCAGAAATCCTGATGGAATTTTAAAAAATAATATAGTCTTTGCAAGCAAGAGTAGGTACAGAAGTATAAAAGATTCAACAACCTCTGAGATAAAACATACGTCAAGAGCAGGTCACAATATTATTGAAGCACAGAAAGATCTACAGATCTAATTACTCACGGGATTTCCACCTCAGTTCTTAAAGCAGAAAACTATTCTCAGTAAGCACAGGTGAAGCGGACAAATGTCCCAAAGTAAACGTAGTCTTATCTTGTGATCACTGCTCTACCATATGAATCTTTGCATTTTTCAACTGTTCAGGCCTTAAGAGTCGTTTGTAGCCCTCAAGCAAAATTAACCTATACAACTTAAAAGCTCCTGAAAATTCAATGCTTTCTAACAGCTCGATTTTCTGAGACTACAGCACTTTGTTTCAGATAAAAGATTTCAAGTAATCATGATCTGATACAGTTACTGTAAGAGAGAAGGTCACTCCTCCTTCTTTTGGAGTGGTTCTTTCTTTATCTGACATACCTGCCTGCCATAGAGAGCCCCTTTATGGTGAGAGATATCCATACAACTGACGTTAGAAGATTCAGGCTCAGACAGGTTGAGCCAGGTGCTCAAATGTCACCTCACCAACTATTTACACCTCTCCCTAGTGACTCAAAATTTCAAGTTTTTCAAGAAGTGCTGCAATTTTTATAAATTTTCCCATTACCGAAATGGGCAGTGTATTTATTGGTAATCTGTCCATGACTGAAAATGACACTTTATTTCCTAACTGAACTTGAGTTAAACAGCCATTCTGCACATACCTCATAGAACAACATACAAAAGCTGCAGAGAACATCAGGATAGACTTTTTGCCTACTTTCCTTATAAGAAATTCATAAGAAAATTTGAAGGAGATGGGGGATCTCCCTGCTTCTTGTGGTTGCTCCACTCTCACAGATATTTATGGGAGCCACATGGTGCCAGAAGACACCTGCTCTTCACCATTACAGTGCTCAGAAAGTGCTATCTCAGCAGAAAAGGTAATAGACAATCACAGAAAGCCACATGAAGTGGCTTTCCAAGGATCCAATGAAAAGCAAAGGAGAAATTCCACAATTATATGGGTAAGAAGTTTTAAATTTCAAATGCAAAACCTCTTTCTGTCAAGAAGGAGGTCTTAGACATTAATAAAGCTCTAGGGTTCTGGAAGCTTGTTGCTCAGAATAAAATGAAAATGGCTATGCAGCCATAGCTCACCTGCATCCTGAGGCTTTTCTGTAGTTCTAATGGAAATACAGATAACCCCACCTACTGAAATGGCATGAGTTGGAAAGCACCTAAAATATTATCTAGTTTCCACACCCTTTCTAGAAGCAGGGACACCTTCCACTAGATCACGTTGCCCAGAGCCTCATCCAGCCTGGCCTTGAAGACCTCCAGGGATGGGACATCCACAGATTTTCCAGGCAGTGCCAGTGCCTCATCACTCTCATCGTTAAGAATTTCTTCCTAATGTCTTATCTGAATCCACCCTCTTTTACATTAAAACCATTATCCTTTGTCGCTTTGCTACACTCCCTGATAGTCTCTACCCTCAATTTCTCACCTTTTAGCCAAATTCAATGAGAATTACTTTACTGCTACCTTCCTCAGCTCTGGCATGTTGAAGTCACTTACTTGCAGCTTCTGGTATGGATTTCTCCTGACAGACTCAGATGAATGATAAACAGTCCGGCTTGATCGCTGGCCTGGATCTTGACATACAAAGCCTGTGGGGATTGGGATATCTGTGAGAGCTTATAGACAGGTAAGCTCTGAAACACAAACCTAGCATTCCTGCTAATAGTCTCACTCTGTACATACATAAGCTTCTTGTCACTGCTTAAGGATCAAAAAGGATGCCTTTTTTTATGTCTAGCATTGTATAATTCCAATCTCTGCACATCACACTGCACATTGCATTTCTGAAAAAAAAAAAAAACAAAGCTCGCTCCAGAAACAACTACTTAAATCAGTAAGTTGGGCTGCTGAACATCACATACAGGCTCCCTCCCTCAAACAGCTGAGCAATCTACTTGATAACAATTCTATAGCTTCTAGCAATAGAGGTAGGTTGCTTAAGTAACTGAACCAAGGTGTACTATGAATGCCTAAAGGCGCTGTGCACTAAAAAGTCATGCAGTGTTCAGTCTTGGCTCCATTTCTACAGAGCATAAACAGAACTCACACATTCAACCTCAAAGTACACATATACTGATTCTGAGCACTAAACAAAAGCCAGTCGCTTAGGACAAAAAGAGTACGTCTTAAAATATCCAAGTTTCAACTCTTATTATCACCTAAACACAAGCAACTAGGTTATTTACATGCTAAAGCTGAAATGTCCACATATAACTTCCCAGTGCTAAATGCAGTGGTTCTCCTTAACTAGGATGTTCCTCTATTATAGTCATCTAATAACCTAACATGCTCTCTAACATGCAGCTCATTAACATACTTTTTATCATTTTTAGATGAGATAAAGATTCAAGCAGCTCTTTGTTACACTCACCTACAAGGGTGAACATATCTGAGAGCATGCTTGCTTTGATCTTGAGGTCCAAAGGTGCATCGCTACCCCACATACAACAGAGAACAAGCAGAATTATTTGTCTGGTAATCAATCAGAGAAATACATTAATAGACAAATGTTTCTGTCAGAATTCTCAAAAAAAAAAAAAAAAAAGAGACAGCTATCTATGCCTTTTCCATGTAAAATCACAAAATCGGATGGGTTAGCTCTAATGCATGGGAAAAATCAATTAGCGAACGTGAAAGATACGAACAGATCAGATAGGAGACAAGTGATATATATCCATAATTTTTCCAATAGACATCAATGAATAAAATGCAAATTAGACAAATGAAGTTAGATTTCTTGGGAAGCAGAAAAATCAACCACTTTTTACAGTACAGTGAGAGACAGTAATAACTTGGAGAAAAAGACTGGCAATCATAAAGCAAAGGATGCATACATGAGTTAGAGTTTTAAAATGTAAAAATAATCCACTGTGTACATATGAGCACAGACCAACAGGCCTGGAAATTAAATACAGTGGCACCTGTAAACTAAGTGGGTACTGTGAAGCTTCATTAGAATATAAAGGTCAGAGTAAGGGCCAAGACAGCACTCATATTTTGGATTTCAGTGAAAGAATACTAGACCAAAAATGCAACCCCAAGAATACATCTGCATACACAAGTCTCATAATGTACACTCTCTGCGTATGCATACGGAAATTTGTTTGCATACACAAGTCTCATAATTGCTGAACTCTGCTTTGACTCCAAAATCTTAAAGTATCTGCTTGGCCAAACAGATTCAAGTCCTACACAATAGGCTGGAGAGCTTCAAGTTCTTTTCTATGATGGGAGATTATGAAGTGTTAACAACAATGATGGACTGTAGAGGAGAAAGAATTAAGAAGAAAATGGAATCACAACTGGGTTCTTTCAAAACCTTTTGCTGCAGTGAGTTTATTTCTGCAAAGGGAAAAGCAAATAACTGTTCCGTCAGCTGTTAACAGTGGAACAAATACATCACAGACCTCAGGAAATCATGCTGTCCTAGGAGCACAAGTTGCAAGGACCTTCTTCAGCAACAGACCACAGCCTCAGCCTGGAAATCACTTACCAGGCCAGTGATGGGGATAGGTTCACTTCCAACAGCCAGGGCTTGAGAGTATCATCAATAAGGACATCAAAGCCATACAGCTCTGAAAACATAGCAAGCATTGTAAATTTACATTACAGACACTTAGACATCTAGAAAAATTCAACATTAGTTTATATCAGGTCATTTCTATCTACAGCCTTTAGGTGAAATCCAGCTAACTCTCTAGGGCTGAATAAGTAATATTTCAAAAGTAGGAAGTTTCACTCCCTCAGAATTCAAATTAAATGTACTCTGTAAGGAAAAGAGAAAAGCAGAAAATGAGTTTAGGAAAATGTTATATAGAAAAATTACCTCTCTTCCATCGACAAACTTCAGGTCATGCAGAATTTGTTTTTACACAGAGTTTACACAGGGCTTTTTTCACTGGATCCCAGAAACAAAAAAACTTTTCATCCCCACATTCATTGTTCCAGTCAGCTACAGAAAATTTTATCTTTTGAGCATCAGCATCTTTCCAGTTCTTCTTGTATGCTTCTCTGCAGTATCCTCACAAGTATAAAAGGGTATTCTCTTCTGCAGCTCCACCAACATGGATCACCTCCCACAACTCTTTATCTCTTTGACAGTTTCCCACTTTACAGTAAATCACTGTAGGAATATTAGCTTCTAAAATGTCTCTCTCCTTCATAACGTATTACATCTGCTAGATGTGTTCTGTGCAGGTCATAGTGAAGCCAGTTTCCCTTTCCAAGATGGATTTTACTGTTTTGTTCTATACACAACATCTCTCTAGTTTGGACTGAGTTGCAAGAAGACAAAGACAACTGTAAATCAGAAGTTGGCACTAATGCAATTTTCTCTTCCAGCATGAAGAAACATATTTAATGACTCTGTGTGCAACTTATGCACATTTTTTCAAAACACCACGGAACAGGGTATTGGCAGAGAAGAAGGATTTCCATGGAATCAACTGGTTCCCTGGTGCCTGAAGTGGAAGCTGAAGAATTTATTTGCCATGCTGCTTCCCTTAAATTCTGCTCCTGGCCTTTTGTCGCCTGCCTGATGCTCATGCTGGCTCCAGGGAGCTGGACTGCCTGACAAGATCTTCCTAAGCAGAAATCCGTATGAGAGCTCAAGTAGCTTATGATAGGAAGATAAAGAGCTACAGGGAGGGACTTGGAAGAGGAAGAAATGGCAGTAGGATTTAAGAGTGTTGCCTGCTCACTCTTCTAGACACCATAGCCAGAGAGTGAGTAGAAAACAAAACAGCAGAGTTTAGGAGTTGGTTCATTCCAAAGAAATGAGGCTGAAGCTACATTTGGCTCTCTTGCTCCCCAGACTGGAAAGGCTGCACTGAAGGAAAAAGGAGGAGGTTGGGATTATGAGAGTAAATGTTAACAAAGCATTTTGTCCAAAAGAAACCTCTGATGCTTTTAATGCGTTGTTTCAAAAGACAATTCCAGGTTTAGCAAAGCCCTGTGACTATTACTGCACGGTAAATTCCAGTGGACAGGCAGCTCACGCCCAAGACAGAGAAGCAACGAGTGGGCCTACGACAGCTGCTGGCCTGCAACCTCTCAGCCCCAGTCAGGAAGCAAAGCATTTTGTTTTGACTAACTTACACTTCTTTCACTGCTGGCCATTCCCTCCCTCCCTTTGCTAGCAATCTAGCTTCCTCTGTCTTTGTCATTCTATTTCACACCTTTCTCCCTTCCAAGTCACTTGCTTTTTAACCCTCCTTGTTTCCCACCCCAGTAAGTCCTAGTTAGTCACTCACTCAATCCACTGTTACAGATACATATAGGATACCTTCTGACCTTGGCCAATCCTGACTAAACTGCTGCTGGTATTCCATTCCCTTGTGAGTACCTTGTTTATCAGGACAGTATGATCCTCAGGGCAACACCACTGGCTTCATTTCATTGATGAACACAGGTATCTAACCCCACCTGCAATGCCTTAGAATCTCCTAGTTAGACTCCACAGCCACTCCACAAAGTCTCCTAAGCCATATCTGCAGTGCCTAGACAGATGTGTTTGCTACTTTAGGGCATCAGTAGCAAATTATCACCCACATTCTGACAAATGTATCAGATCCCCATACTAGGCATAGCACAAAGGGTTCTTGAGTCTGGCTGAGATTAAGAAAATTACCTATATTCCCAGTTACAGTAATTGGTATTCTTTCACATGTGGAAAATGCACAACCTAGATTAAAAACAAAAGTGGTACACTCTCACTATGAAACTCAAAACTGTGTAGCCAAGCACAAAAAATGTAGAATCACATAAACATAGGAAAGTCCAGAAGTATACCCTCTGAAATTACCAGTTTCAGCAAGACTGACACTTTCTTCTGAGTGAAGAAAAAGGTCAAAAGACCCACTGCTGCATCAAGCTGCAGTAACAGTAGGTTTACAACAACTCATCTTGCACCACTGTTCTTAGAGGGAAGAAGGGAAGAAACTACCATACCAAGTTTCCACAGTGTCTTCTCTCGCTCCACTCACCTCGCTACTATGATCCACAAAAATGTTTCATCCTTTCAGTTTGCTAAATTAAAATTATATCAAGAGGTACTGATTATTGCCAAAATTCAGCAGGAACAGCCTCTATCCTCTCATTCCCAATACAAGAAATCACTGCTACCAGAGCAGCCCAATCCTCCCAAGAGAAGTGCTAGCTTTAGACTGAAGTCAAAACAGAAGACCAAACAGTTCAGTCAGGGATAAATGTTTATTTTTTAGTTTTTAATTAATGTCATTATTTAAAGAGGAAGGCTTGACATATTTTCTCAAGCTTTTGGTTCTAGTAAACTACCATATAGTCAAAGTTTGGCTTATATTCCTGCCAAAGACTGCACTGGTTCTTCCTTTTAGAAAATATTCCTAAAGAATTCGCTATTCTCTGTTAAGTTTAGCAACCAAGTCACAAGTAATAGCTTGCAGTGCAAACAATGTTTTCATGATTTTGCACAGAATAAGCTCAACTGCTAGAAGGTCACTGTAATTCTGGTCCTTGTTCTCAGCTCACTCGCTAAGGAAAGAGCAGCAGCTTCATTGCAGAGGAGGTTTTCTGCAACTTAATGGAGGCAACCTGAAGTTAAGAAGTGACACATACACGCAGAAAAAAGTTGCAGAGTATGCAACTCTTCTGCTTTTGCAACAAAGACAGACTGTCTCATTTTAAACAAGCACATCTCCTACCGATTTTCAGCAGAGCTCTGGATTCTACCTCATCAATGCATTGTGCAAGTGCAAGAGAGCACTTGCAGCTACAAAGTGACAAGTACGGTGAGCAGTGCGGGGACAGACCAGCTCCTACTGAGCTATCGCTACAAGACATACTGCACAAAAGTTTCTTACCATTTAGTTTCAAGCTGATAGTTTCACTAGAATTTGAAGATACACATACACTACAAAAACTACCTTAGTACATTACAGTCATCATTAGGAGACCCATCCAGGATGGTAAAATACTCGTGAGACTGATGGACGCAGAAGATGCTGAGGACAATCTTCCTCAGATTCAAAATGGCATCTTTACATACTGGCCTTACAGCAAAGACTGGCAGCAAGGAGATAAAAGCAGCATGGATTAAGCTTCACAGAAAAAGAATACGTGTGGGGAACAGTTGTTCTGCTTTGGCTTTGTCATACATCTTAATCCTTATCTTAATATGTAATATTATATTAAGGATATTAATATATCCTAATCTTAATATGTAAGGCTGACCTAAGCTTCCAGGCAGGGACTTTCCTAGAGTAATGTCAAAACAAGCATGCACAGAAATTCCTTAATAATCTCAAATTTTCATATCCTTCAAAATTCTTCAAAGATGAGGGCAGCACTGTTCAATAGTAAAAGTAGTTAGCACTCTCCCAAACAGATTAATTGCTACTGCTAGGAAAACTAAGAGTTCACAAACAATGGTAAGGTAGATGGTCGAAGACTGGTGATTAGAAATGATTGAAGACTTTTTAAGCATTCAGCTCACCACACAAGTAGTGCAATGATTTACTTGCTCTATCCTGTCTTGATATAAATGAGATTAGAAGCATAAGTCTGATCAATTTAGCCTTAGGACAAAGTAGAGGCTAAACAGGACATTCAGTGCCTTGCTGGGATCATGTACATTACCCTATCCTGCCTTGCCTTCTTGATTGCACAAGTGCACAACAGTGTCACTGCTGAGTTGACCAGAGCTGGGAATGAAACACAGGACTTAATGTTTTGCTTCTCCAGGCTCATACAGCACTACACAGGATGCTGGTATGAGTAAATCCTGCTCTCAGCTTCCTTCATTTCATCCACCACTAAACAATCCTACAATAGTTTTCAAATTGCCTGAAAGCAGCTCGCACTGTCTTTTCCAGTCCACCCAGAAGTGCCTACACCAGAAGAGGACAAAGCAGTCTTTAATCTGCTTGAGCACATGTATCCTCACTGCACCTCCTCACTGATATATCATGTCTTTAAAGTCAGTGTAAAATCCAGTTTTTACTTGAAGGAGGCTCCACCAGTAACCAATAACTCAACTGGTTAAGATTTTTTACCTGCAGCTTAATTTTAAATTAAAAAAAAAAAGAGTGCTGAGTTCACATTGTTATTACCAATGCATGAAGAAGGCTGCAAGGAAGCCATGTGGTACTTTACAACTTTGTGATGCAATTCAGAGGAACAAAACTACTAAGCATCCAAAGTCCTTTGAGAACCAATTATTAGTAGAGTGCAGTTAACAGCTCACACTACATGGCTAAAAGTGAACTCACTACAATCTTTCTGCAAATATTCAGCAGCACGCCACTTTGACATCAGAAAGAGAATCATTCTGACCTACCACTCTCACTTCCTATGCAAGCATGGGTAGCTGGAACCATGCAGACTGTCTCACCAGTCTCGTTTTAGAACACGAAGAAGCCATGAATGGAGTCTCTTCCCCTAAAACTACAAGACAAGTATATCACATTAAGTTTATTGCAGGAGTGAAGCACCACAGCGGGAGATCTAATTATTACAGAAATAAAATGGAAAGCCTACTATCTCCCACAACAGCATTACAAGTACTGGAATAAAATACACATCAAGTTACTCATGTTTATTGATAATATTTTGAAATAGGGCCTACCTCTGTATCTGCACTTCAGATACATGTTTTATAAGTGTGAGTCACTCTTTAAATTATCAGTCTCTCTCAGGACACACATGCAGTTTCATTGTTTGCAGCCCAGAGGGAAATAAAAGGCTCTTGGGAGCCTCTGCATGCTAACTTGAAATCTTCATTCCCAGTTTTCTTCTTTGTTTTTTCAGCGCAGTCAAAAATGGCACAAAGTGACACAGGGATGAAGAAAAAGCCATACGACATGACAAGGGAAACTCAAATCCTTGGGACAAGGACCACTACTTAATTGCGAGGGAAGGTGGCAGAAAGTATAGAGCTCTGGAAATGCCTCAGGCTCCCTAGGGAAGCAGTGTGGCTCCTACTTAAGCTCTCTTTCCTGGGAAGCTCTAAATTTATGTTTACACTGAAACAAATGGAACAAAACAGTTTATTTGTGGGGGAGCATCTGAGAGGGTGGTTAGTGCAGCCCTGGGGAGGCAGCAGGAAGTGGGATAACCTCAGAGCCAGGCCCAGCAGAAAGTACATGAGGAACATGAATTTCCACATACACAGCTCGCTGGAGTCTAGAGACACAACAGAGAGGAACATAGGAAGGAAAAAAAAAAAAAAAGTAGTTAAGACAGCTTTTTGCTGTTTGTGTTTTGTTTTTTAATCTAGTTGTTGATGTTTCTGGAGTGGATTCTGGAGAATCTATTACTTCACTGAAAAGACCACCTAACTCAAGTCCCCATGTATGCTAAAGCTCTCCAACTTCGAACAAAGGCATCAGAGCTACTTTGGGGAAGCTAAGAACAGAGAGGTAACTTAGCAGGTCACTAACATATCAGCCATGTGTCCTCCTTGGATTTTCACCACCCCTAAGAATCCAAAGATGACAACATTTATATTAGAGTGTAGAAAGCTATACAACAGTAAATACCCAAGTGCAATGCAAAGACCACACAAATGGAATTACCTGTCACAGCTAGTTTAAACATAAGGCCCAACAGCTAAACATAGAAACTGAAACATTCTAGAGTCTTGTCCCCTGCCCCAAGACTGCTCCCTTGTGTGTGCATCTGTGTGAGCCGAGGGCAGCTAAGAGCAGGAGGAGGCCTCTTCAGGGAAGGTTGGGAAGCAGCCACTGGAAAGCAGAAGAAGGCACACTGTGGTACCAGCCGCTGCTTTCTGGACCTTTTCCCAGCATCTGCTGCCAGCGAGTTCTCAAAGCCCTCTGCCAGCACATAGTTCTGCATCCAGCTACTGCCAGAAATAAGCTTCGACGCCGCCCTGCGGAACTCTCACACAAGTACAAGCCCAGAGGCATTACCACCACTGTCATTCCAGGAACTGCATTACACATCTCTTCCTTAGCCATCAGACCCTTGTAGGACTATAAATCAGAACTACATAGAGCCATCTAGCCCAACAGAAAGTACTAAGTACTCTGAAGGGATATTTAATTATCCGTAGCCATCCTCTGCAAGGGCTAGTGGGTCGGTTACTTCAACTTCCCAGCACTTCTCCAGTTGCCTTTCAAGTCACTTTTCATCATCCCCTTTTTTAGCATGAGACTCTCATGAATAACGCTGGCACAGTGGCAATTGCGATTCAACAACCTCCGGCCCCAGAGGCCTATAGTGAGCTGAAAAACAGAATCAGGCTCCCTTGCAATAGGAAATGCAAGCTTCCCTACAGCACTGGAAAGATGCACGTTTCAAACAACAGTCAAAAACCAATCAACACAGATGTCCCCAGTTCCTTACCAAAGCAGCTGCCACGATGTGAAAGAAAAGTTTTACAAGCTGTAGCAATCGCCAGCTCAGCAGAAACAACAGTCTTGATAATCAGGTCTTCCACGCTGGCCATCAGTGCTGAACAGAGGGAAGAAGGGAAAAAAAAAAAAAAGAAAGTAGACTGTGAAACAACACATCATATCTAGAAAAACATGAGTACTTAGACATATAGACAAATACCTTTGTGAATCAAAGTTCATGAGAGCATATGAATGACAAAGCAATCTTTGGAAATCCATGCAAGCAGTGACACATACATGCATTCATAACCTACTGCAAAAATGGTCACAAGTGAGTATGATACAGGGGTATAAGTACAATGCAAGTAAGCAGAAACATGTGGGAAGCACATCAGCACAAGTCAGCTGGAGTCTGATCATTGCTCTCTCAGGGCATTAGGGAAGATTAAGCAAGAGTGTATTAGCAAGGTAAGCCTTTAAACTACAGCCACTAATGTACAAAATATTTTTTTGTTGTGGACTTCTATGTAATGCATGTTCCATGATATTGCACCTTCCTCTAAAGCAGCTGTTCCCAGACTATGACTTACAAATTTCTTCAAAATGATACAGCTATTGACAGCTCCCAGTCCTATCTATAACCTGCAGCTTCAGTTACAAAGCTCCCTCCGGCTCCTGTATAAGCCCACAAACAGAGCTCAGAAATAAGAAGCAGAGTTGAAACAGGGAGCAAAAGGCAGGAAAAGACGCACATTAGATACAGACCTGGATCCTACACTCAGTTTGGGATCAATCATGCAACAGAAAGAACATAGTTTCTGTTTTCAAGGACAAACAACAGAGGAGCAAGAGGAAGGGGGAAGGAGCAAACATTAGAGTCCTAGTCTGACAATCTGTAAGGATGATAGCATAACCTCTCTCACCCCTCAAAGGGAACACAAGCAAACACATCAAAACCTCCAGCAAACCCACGCAAACATTTGGAAATCCTTGTCCCAAAAAATATCCAGTACCAATCACTTGACTAAAGCGTTTGTTTTAGACATACAATTGCTATTTTTTGCGTTTAGCTGGTGACACGCAGGGACCTGAATGAGCATGCAAGCAAATTCAGATGTCAGCTTCTCCGTCACAGGAAGCCTAAATGGAAGCAACAAAGCATGGGAATGCAAGTGCACATAAGCATCTCAGAGCACAAAAAACTTGCCAGCCCAGACAGAATCAGCACTTTCCAGCCAGAGCTCTGCCTTCCTATGACCAGAACCAGATACATCAGAGAAAGGTGCAAGTAGTTTTGTAACAAGAGTTACAGAGAAGCCTGCTCAAATTGCTCAGCATTTTACTTAAGAGCACATCTTTTACATGAAGAGGGCAGTGGAACAGGACTTATCGATATTAATAACTACATCTACAGAGCTGACTGAAAATGTATGGTATAATTAATCTGACAGCCACGCGTACATGATGAGGAAAAAGTCTACTTCCATCTGAAAGCCAGATTCAAGCCCCTTCCCACACCATCTAAGTGTTCCCTGGCAGCAGTTGCAGGATGGGCACAGCTGCTATCAGTAGTGTAACTGATGGCTCAGTATCACAGGTAATTTATCACTTAAAGGATATACCTGGATTTTGCTCTGCATATGCATTTACTCCCAGCAGACCTGGCAAAGGTGGGGAAGAGGGAGCAACTTTATATGAAACACAGACTGAAATGAAAACACTCAGCAAAAACCTGAGCCATGGAAAGATGACACCACATCCAAGAGTCATTCAAACTGGCACAGCTCTCCAGAGGTTGGTCACTCATCAGACTGAACAGGCCATGGGAGCAGTAGAGGGAGGGAAGCTTTTAGAAGGGATGGAATGACCTTAAGAAACGGGAAATGTAGGTAAAAATATTAAGAAACACACCCTATGAAAAGCTCAGAATACTATTTGCAAAAGGGAAGGAGACAGGCCTTACCTCTGGGGATAGGACTCATCTCTAAGGATAGAGAATAAGTGCACAACTCTAGTGAGAAAGCCGTAAGGAACAACGCTTCCCTCCACCCTGCTCTGATGCTACATGGGATTCATTATGGCTCTTCCCTGACTTCTTACGATTCGCACTTGTGGGATGATTAAGATCTAATGAAGGAATAAAACAATACAATCTCTACTGACCTGCAGTGTCTCTCCCCTCTTGTTTTAAGTACCTCAGCATTGCGCTCATGCTCCACTTATTTCCATAATCTTCCACTTCAGGATCATCACAGCTGAAATAAACAAGTTAAGTTTACACCGATGGCATAACTGAGGACTAGAACCAACCTTAGACCAAGGTAAGCTGACCCAGCTTCTAGAAATTAAGTTCTATTTTTCAAGTACCTGACATAATCTCCACTCTTCTTGTTGACACTGTAGTTGGTCAGATGCATAAATTGGTTTTTAATGTTCTTAGATGCCTGGTCATACCTCACAGTTGCAAACCTGGAAAGAAGGAAAGGATTTATAGTGTTTCTGGAATGAGCAGTACGCTTTCTGAATACAATCTATTATACAGACCATTTGACTCCAACATCTAGGGAGAGGACATAAGCAACATGACTTCATCAAATGCAACCTCTCCTGACCAAAATAAAATACAGTTTAGGGCCACATTCAGACACATTTCATTCATTTTTCAGTGTCTTACAGCAGGGAACTCAATTTGTTCTCTTGGGAGTTTTCCAGACCTAACAGTATATGTGCTAGACACATTTTTTTCTTGGCTGCTTCAATTCAGGCCCCTTAGCTTTAGTGCCACAGCCCCTCCAATTTCACACTGGGAGTTACCATGAATATGTAATATCCACCAGTCCTGGGAAATGCATACGCACATATAGCAGGTATGCTACACGTGCATATTACAGCTAATATTCCCTGCAGTCTCTTACAAACACAGTTGAGTTTTTCTGTACCCCAGAGATGCCTTAGGAAAGGTTGACCGCAGGAATAGACTTCTATCACTGCTGACTGTAAATCCTACAACTGTCAATCCTCTTTCTCAAGAATAAGTAAGGAAACGAGGGACAGAACCTGCAGGCCAGATCAATTTGCCCAAGAAGGCAGCATCTGCTCCAGGGTGTTGGGGACTACGCAACCCAAAGATGTCATCTGACTTGCGCAGGAGAAAAGGACAAATGGACTGCAATCAGGAGCAAGTCACAGAATCTCAGAAGTCACTGCTATCTCATTCAGCTCATTAGTCTGAACCCTGTTACAGTCAGCAATACCACAGTTTAAGCAGCCTAGTTTTTCCAATCGACATCAGTGGTGACTTTCTAATTAAAAGGCATTAATTACCTGTACTGCAACCAAGTAATCCATTAATGCCCTCTTAGCCATACCTTGTCATCAGAGATGTTTGCACTGAAATGAACCAAAGAACTGATCCAACTGAAAAGGACAGGTTTTACTTGGAGAGATTGTTTTTTATTTTTTTTTTTTTCCTTTTGTTCTGAGAGTGAAGAAACAGAGAGAGCAGTAGAGCACATAACTACAAATGGAGCCAGTAAGAATTTGTTGTTTCAGTAGCCATATTCTCTTCGCTCAGCTACTCAGCTTCACTTTATTGTACTGGTAAAAGAGTGAAGAGTGTCTGTCACTGCACAGCATGTCACCTAAAAACAGCCTTTTTGTGCCAAGCTGTTAGCAAATCTGATCAGTTCACTACACAGAAAGGCTTGGGGTAAAAGAACACAAGGGACAGCACTAGCCCCGAATGTGTACAGGAGTAAGGCACAAAATTGCACTCAATCTTATCAAAAGCATGCTTGTTTAGGAAGAAGCTGACTGAATATAATAGATGAAACAGCAGATGTGTCTTGGGGAGGGAAAGGAGCTCCCCACAACCACACTCTGGTACAGCTGCTCAGGCTACTCCTCCATCATAGCTCATATTGTGCAGCCAGAGGGGAACTGATTACATACCTCTATCAGGAAAGGTCAACAGGAAAATGCAAATAGCAGCCAGGAAGAGCGCAGGACTGTTTCTTCTGATGGCTATGACAGTTTAAAGCATTTAAAATTGCATCTTGGATGGAAGTCACATTCTAAACACGTAGTTGCACGATCAGTCTTTGTCAGTCTAAGGATATACTGCACCTAAAAGCTCAGTGCCTGCTCACATGCATGTTCCAGCCATTCTCCCTGATTCGTTTCACAAGTTGTACAGCCACAGGCAAGTCAGGCAAGTTCACAGCTCTAACTGACAGAACACTTGAGCAAGTATAGAAGGTTACCAATTCACTTTCAATCAGATACACACTTTCTACTGGGTATGATAAAGAAGGTTGTTAGGATGTACAGTCAGAATACAGAGCATTTCTGCATTCACTTTAAGAACAGCCACTGATTATCTTGAAATAAAACAAATATTAAGCAGAGGATAATACCATTTGTGGCCGTGTTGGTAACATTCTAGAACCACATGGACCTGCCATTGAGTGCAACAAAATAATTTTCTTATCCTTTATGTCATTAGTTCCTTTTTTGCGATACACTTTCAGCCTCAGATTTTTTGATAAAATACTTTAAACAAAAGCTCAAGAACAGAATGCAGGCCATCTGCCTGGCAGAACTATCAAAAAGAAGAAAAACAATCAACAATCCCACATGCCCCAAATTCTCAGCTGACCAAAAATAAACAAATAAAAGCCCCTCCAAAACAACAACAAAAATCCCATACCTCCACAGTCTTCATTCCAGCTGTTGTCCCATACTATTATACTACAAGACGTTAATATCTCAGAAGAGATAAAGGGGAAGAAGATATGGTAAAGTGGAAGTAAAATATATGCTAGGGTAAGAAGAGTAGCAAGAGCGAAAGAAAGCACCAAGCCAGAAGACCAAGTCATTTCCAAGAGAGGAACAGTGTATTTGATGAACCCTCAAAGCAGGAAAGGGATCAAAAAAATGGAGAGAGAAAGGGAAGGGAATCTGGAGAATCTGGATGCACAATGAACTTGAAAGAAAAGAAAAAAAAAGCAACTCCCTTCACTTTATTAATGCCATCTCTCTTTATCTTTCCCTTATTGTTCTCCACAGTTCAGAAGAAACTGAAGTGTACAAGGATATCCGACAAGTTGCACAATAATCTTTTCTTTAGAAAGAACTGCCCAAAACCTCACTGCTCAGTGAAACTGAAGCCACTGAGGCCCTCACCTGATAGCCATTTAGAGAAATCTCTCCGCACTCCAGGAACAATACAAGCAAATTCATAAAGATGCATGCCAAATTAAACTTATTTTTAAACACGCAAACGGGAGCAGAAAAAAAACCCTTCATGAGGCAACCGAGTGGTAACTTTAAAACGAAAAAAAACACCAGCATAATCTTTCACCATACTTTTTCTCAGCTTTATCTATACGTGAAGTTAGAGCAGTTGGCAACAGAAAGTAGCTTGGAAGCTTGGATTCCTTTTCCACAAATTTCCACAGCTTAAAATGTTAGCATTTCTTTTCAGTTTAACTGTAAGCTCCCTGGATTTAGCTCTTCTGCTTTGAAAATACTAACAATCATAACCTTGTCATGTACTTGATTCTTAATCAAGACTTCATCATCTCCACCTTAACAATCACCCTTCAGCAGCATACTGAAAGCACCTGTTGGTAACACACTTTCAGCCAGGTCCTGGAAGACACAGCACAGGCAGCAAGCTATTTCAAGAAGTCAGGGCTCCTTCAGTGCTTTCAAGCAGTGCACAATTAGTTTTACTGCACTTCTGTTGCTGTCATTGCTGTCAATTATGTACGTAACCAGAAACATGAGAATATCAACCCCTAGCAGATAACTTCTAAACGGCAGTCTGTTAACTTTCAAAGGCTTGCATTAACTTCCTTCTACAGAGACCATCCTGATTCATTAGTTGGTCTGAGCAGCATTCCCTAAGATGTTATCATAGGATTTACATTTCCATAGGAATTGATGATGCAGAAGAGATTCCAGTGTACTTGTACTGTACTGTACATAATTATAGTACTGGCAATAGCCCAAACCTCTTACAAGAAATCAGCACTTGCTTGGAATGACAGAGCATTACTATCACTAGTTATAATTACCTTCAGCACTTTACAGTTCCAAAGTGTTTTATACAACACATCACAGCACTTTTCTTCCAAAGCAGCAACAAGGCTAAAGTAATAGTAGAATAAAGTTAACAGTAAAGTAACAAGGTAAAGTACCTGCTGCACTTGGTCTCTCCAGGAAAGAGACTTGTGTGCTACACAATGTCTTGCTTCAACAAAAAATTAGAAATTAGGAACAGTAAGGTCAGAGGAACAGGCCTGTAAGATTGGAAAGTAGGAAAAATTCAGTAAAATCTTCTTGCAAAACCTCCTGAGATTAGAATAAGCTTTTATTAAGTCTTTCAGTCTTTTAGAGGATGATCAAGCTTCTGTCCATGTCATTAAAAAGCACCAGCAATCCTTTATAGACCCATACCTTGAATGTTTATCAACTAAAAGATAAGGGCCAAAATCCTATAAACAGTTTAAAAACTACATGGGAAGGTGTCACAGAAAGTAAAGGCCAAGTCTGATATTTTCCCTGCAACACAATTTACCATAAGCACATGCTGCAACATTCCATACAAGCTGTTTTCCTAAGCACTAAAGGCTCCATGCCCAGGTATCTCATATTGCTACAATCCAGCCAAACAGTGATGAAGGCACAAATAATTGAAGCCAGGTCATCATCCGCCAGGATAGGACTGTTTCCTGGCCAAAGTATTACTGGTAGATGCTGCTATGTGGGAGCCTGCGATCAGCCAGGAATCCAAGAATACTCTGCAATTACAGGCCATTGTATCCACACAGGGAGGCACATCTTCAGACAAAGGAGGCTATTTTATCAAGCAAAAATCTTCAAAGATGCCATCTTGTGCTCACTAGCACCCCTCAACCCCCTTCTTGCTCTGCTTCAGCTCACTCTTATTTTCCCCCTGCTGTACCAATCCTGTCTAAGCCAAGAACTACACAAAATGCTTTATGTTAAAGAAAGCCAACACACTTGCTGTTCTGTATTGCTAGTAGGTAAACTTGTGTATCCTGAGGTCCCGAGTGGTTCAACTGCTAAATTCACACTGCTTTGAATTCTTAAAAAGGATTTTCCTGTAGGACTTCTTAAAAAAAAAAAAAAGTCTGGGAACAGGTGAATTTTCCACTGCTAATTAGACAACAGTGTCACTTCAGTGCAGGGCAAGCATATATGCTATTTCTTCTATCTCATGTAAAACGTAAGTTCTTTCTGCTAAGAATATGAAATCTTACAGAGATGGTCAAAAACGGAATTTCTGCTGTTCTACATCCACCATCAAAAAGATATCTGCTCTGTTTTGGTTTAAACTCAGATTTGTTTTCTCCATAACACAGTTTCTTAAGCACAAGTTTTCATTTGAGAATGGCTGTTGATGGGGGATGGAAACAGAGGAAGAAGGAATAGATCCCTACCACAGCACTAGCCTGGGCCACCTCTGTGCTATGTATTGCTTTTCACACCGACAAATAGCTCAGCTCTACCATACCACTTTGTCCCAGCTGCTCTTACGAAGCATTTTTCTCCTTTCTTAAACCTGCTCTCCCCGGGGTCCCTTCTGGAGCTGGCTCTGATCTGACCTGCAGCAGCGAGCTGCTGTATTCTGCTCGCAGAGGCCACCCCTGCAGCACACTGCTACCAAAACCTCGCCACATCAGCCCAATATGACATCACACACATAGTATTGCTCACAGATGTAACTGTATTCACTGCTCACACCAAACAAGTGAGAGAATTGCTTTCAACAGCTTGTTTCCCTGGCCTTGCTATGCTACGATTCTCTCAGACTCACCCCTTCTGATGAATCTTGCTTTTTTAAAAAACAAGAAAAGAGATAACTTAACAAAATTAAGGACACCTCCTAGCATGATATGCAAGAGATTAGATTCCAAAAGTTCTAGACAGAACTATTTCGAGGGAGCTTCTTCCCCAGGACTGCAGCTGGAAACAAAAAAGGTTAAACTGAGGTTGACTGTGTGCTCTTCAGTTTCCACTCAAATTGCTGCCAGCAACCCAGCCTCCTGGGCAGAAGCAGCAGCAATCAGATTATGAACAGCCCTTGCAGCCTTCACTCCTTCCACTGCACTTTCTCTTTCCTCAGGACAGAGTAGATGTTCTTTAAAACTGAATTTAAAATCCAGAATAGAAAAGCGGCACCCATACATTCAACAGTTCTAACAGAACACACCTCCTTGCATCTCAGCTGCTACTCACAAAGGTACATGCCAGTTCAAGCCAAAGGCAAAAACTAGTTCCCTTTACCTGCAACTATACAATGCTCACCTTCAACAAGAATGCATCTGCCTTCCCGTTGGCTGTATTTTCCACTGGATCGCAGAAAGGGGAAGAGCAATCAAAAGCAAGCAGTAACAGGATGGTAGTAGTGGCAGCAGCTGGTCTAACCAGCAGGAAAAAACATATAAAGGGAGAAACCCTTATTAACACCTTCAGAGGAATCCAGGAAAATCTGCAGTCATCAGGTTAACACTAAATTATCCAGAGGTATCCCAGCCCTTTGCCTCCCTGTCACGCAACACACCTCCCTTGTCAAAAATCACCTTTGGTATTGAACCACTACTGCCCTCTCTCCCCATCACGTAAGGTCACCTTCAGTAGCCTACCTACTCCACAAGTGACACGCACAACTTCTGCCTCTTGACCTAGCAATCTAAAAAATACATCACATAGCCTGCACTTACCTCCAGAAATTCCCAAATTCACCATATCACCCCAAAGTTTTACCTGCCCCAACTCACATCCTTACGCTGCCCTAGTATAAACAGCCTACTATTCAACTACCACTCATTCAGGCAGGAAACTACCTAAGAGGTTGCACATTGCTCTTATTCTCAGTACTCCTCCAGGAAATGAACTGACCACAAGGTGAAGTTTGTCAGATGCAAGTCAATTTGCAAATACGTAAACTGGATCATTAAATATTTACAGAAGTTGTTGCACGGGTTTGCATAAAACTTGGCAGCTCTGGAACACTTGAGACATCTAGCCAGAGCCTGGGAAAGGAGGAGGAGAAAAGACCCTGGAGTGGGAGAAAGGAAAGAATACTTAATCCCTTTTCTCTCAAACAAGTGCTACAGAAAAAGCACACATTACGACAGTCTTTTCCATGACTACACACAGAGCTCCTGCCTTAATGTCCTGGAAATAACCAGTACAGTGTTTCTATAAGCACGCGCCGCACATTTTATACTTGGAGTCACTTTCTCATTCTATTTTTCCTCCCCTTCCCCCCTCACTCTCCAGTAAATAGATTCTAGCTTTCTCCCTGTTAGCATACTGGCTGCCATTTTGCTTAGGGAATAGGCCACACAGAAGTTTGTTTGCACCATTCTCTCTACAGTTTTCATGAACAGCTGTCGAGGTCGCCGAGGTCAGGACCAAAAGAACCAAGCATCCCTGAGGTAGCTGTTCAATGGACAAGAACTGGTAGAACTACAAATACTTACCTTTTAAACAGTACAATGGTCTGGGTTCTAGAATGCTACCCAGGAATCTGTTCCTTTACAGCACAGGTCAGAAAAAAAAACAAGACCCCATAGAGAACATCACAATCCCTCATCAACAACGTTATTTATTTAACAGTATCTAATTGATACATCAGTTAGGAAGAGAACAGGAATAGACAGCAAACCCTGCAGAAGATATATATTAAGAAAGAAAAAGGAGTTTCGGTGACATCTCTCCTATGGCAGTTTCCCTTGCCAAGACAGATAAAATGATGCAAGCAGTTCTATGGTAAAGAACAAGATCCAGGAGTAACCTTCCCAGAAATAGCAGGGGAAGGAAAAGACGGGGGTTTTTGTTGGTTTGGGTTTTTTTTATGGTTTTAAAAAAATATGTTCAGAACAAATTTGTGAGTTTCAACACATGCTCTGCCCTTAGTAGGTTTGTTGAACCAAAGAAATGTAAGGTATCCTTGCAGGGGTGAGCATGCACTAATAAGGTTGCCCAGAGAGGTTGTGGAGGCTCTGTCCATGGAGATGCTTAATGCTCAGATAGTTCTGAGCAACGAGATCTGAGTGGCCCTACTTGCACAAGGGATTTAGATTAACTGATAACCAATCTTCCAATCTTGATCACACTGACAAAATGGCACCTGGCATGGAAGCACGGAACTGAATTACTCCATCAGGGAAAAAAAAATTGCACCCACTGACATTCACTAATGCTTGCTGAACATCTGTGGAGGCCAAACAGTGGATGTGAGCATACTGAGACAGTGGGAGGTGTTTCAGCTGTGGCAACAGCAAGTCACCTCCTCCAGCACAGATTTTTATAAACGCAGCACACAGGCTCTTCTTCATCACTGGTAAAAATACATGACTAACAACAGTGATGATGTTGAAAAATAGAGCAAATTCTCAGCTACAAAATACTATGAAGTACTGCTCTTTGTATCTGTTGTGGTTTCCACATGAATAAATCGAAGGCATTTCTTTTGGAGCAAGCTATGTATATACATGCATATGCAGTGTGTGTATGTATATACATGTATATAAAAACATATATTGTTTGCACATTTATAATGTTAATGTAATATTATATATTTTTATTACACCCTCCCACTTGTTACAAACAGTAGCAGCCTTACACTCAACTACTTAATTTTACACAAGCAAATCTGAGGTAAACAACAGAGTCTCAAATGAGCTAACAGGTATCTGTTCTGTATACACAGTACATTTTTATTAAGAAAATTATATCAACTATGTGCAGATGGATCTATCCTTCCCTTCAGTCATTCAAACCCTGCTTCTTTTAACAGAAGGAAGGAAGCAGTAGAAACCCTCCTGTCTGTACGCATTACTCACTGGCCCAAAGCCCAAAGGAGACACCTAATGAAACACTGCTCCACAGCTTCCATGCAAGGTGATGTCTACCTAAGTGGTTGCAGTTTACTCCCAGGTGCCCACGTAGAAACATTTCTTCAGATGCAGAGACCTGACAGGAGCCAAGGGGGGAAGCAGGTCTGGCTGCAGCACAGCCCGTGAGGTAATGAGAATTTCTTGGCTCATAGCAAACACCTGAATTCCTTGGAAACCACAGGAATCCAGCACAGAAAAGGTAAATATCCCAGTGGAGCCAGTGCTAATTAGGAAGCCAGGCTACTGAAGGAGGGGTTCTGTCATGGGGCGGTGGGAGCTCAGGCGGCTCATGGCAGCGCTGGGAAGCCCAGCTGCCACTCTGTCTCAAGTCACCCTGGAAGGTTTCCCCCCAGCTGCTGCTCCTTGGGGGCCTTTGCAAGAAGGCTTGGTTTTTGGCTCAGTGTTGGTTGGGTATTTTTGTTTGTTTGCTTTTGTTTTTATTTCCTGATCTATTTTTCAATTTCAGTGTAAATGTGACTAACAAATTCCCACTGGATTCATGCCCTTCAAGCCACTTAGGCTCTGAAGTGTGGCTACCCAAACCTTGCAGTTTAGACAAGAAAGAGGCTACGGAGAAGCATCCTGAAAACAGAGATATTTCACTATGAACTACTACCACGTGTCAAGGCCTCCTCTTTCAGGAGGCACCAAGCAAGACAGGACCAGACTCCTTTCCATCTCACATGGAGATATCTAGGAATAGGGGAAAAATAAATACATAAATAAATCACATGAGAGACCGAGAAGCATCCCACCCCTAGTTGGTAACATGGGCAGGGAGCAGCCTGTAATGTTGGAGGGAGCACTCCTCACATCCTCTTCACATGTACTTCAAGCACAATAGGCTTGCTATTCTTTGAAGTATGCTCCTCCAAAAAACCACACAATCCACCAGTTCAACAGCTGCCATAAGAACAGCCTTGGGGCTTTCCACCTGCTAATGCCCACATAACTATTCCCTGGGTATGGTGAGTCACCTTTAAAAGCATTTTCTGAGGTCAGCCTCTAATTAAGACTCCAGTTTATTAACACTTCACTTCCTACCCATACTTGGATTTAAAAGGTACAGCAATAAATATATTTTATCACATATTTTAAGAAGTCAGACAAAACAACCTAGGTTTTTAACATAAGATCAGATAATTGAGTTATACACTTGGGCAAACCTGGACTAAGCTTATCAAGAGTATTGTTCATTCTAGAACATATGTTTCAGCTGGTCAACTCAAATCTATAGCTTCAATGCAATGCACAGTTATCCAGGCTGCCAAATACAAATGATCAATTTTGATGATGGCAAGACCAGAAATGTTATATTGTAATGAAAAACTGAAACACAGAACCCATTCGTGCTACCTTTCTTAATAAGTCTCAAGAAGTCTGATATCTGATGATTACCTAAGATTATGTAGTAAGTACTGTTTATTATTTATGGGGGAGAAAGTAGGTAAGTTACTACAAAAGGAAGCTGACATGGGCACTGGCAATATGCTTCCGGAAGATAAAGGACAAGTTCTTCAGTAAACATCTGCCAAAAAAACTGCCTTGAAAAAGAGAACTTAAACCACAGCAAATCAAGCTGTTATTCAGTATTTCAAGTACAAATCAACCAGCAAGAGCTGAAAGCTTTGCTATATATCTCTGGGTATATAGCCTTCATATCTCCTTCAAAGGAAATTTTCACTCTTTCACAATCATCCGGGCTGGATCCATAACCCCTTTCTTCTTCTCGGCATTGAGGCCTCAAGTTCCTGTCTAGATCACAACTTGGCAAGTCTAGCTGTGCTAAGAGAAGCCAAGCCTAGAGAAACATCTAGTTAAACATCAAACCACAAACATACAACATCAAATCCGTCCCTTTGCAAGAAGATCATGCATCTTATGAGTCTGATAGCTCTTCTTTTCTAGTAGAGGTTCTAACAGTAATCAGTACTTCAGTTCCTGAAGAAGTCAGGTTCCTCTCATATTAGAAATATGCAAAGCCTAAGACTGGAGGGAAATATTACCTCTCAGACAAGCTAGAAGAAGGAAATAGGGAGGAAAAAAAAGCATTTCAGAAGAGCAACCCAAAAAATGCCTCTCCAACTACACTTCAAAGACTACCTATGCTTTCAGAAAGCAAAGACAGTAGTTCACTATTGCAGGTCCCTAAAACAGATTGCTTCGTTCTGTTGGTGGATTGCCCCTCAGATTCCTTTAATGTTTTTTTATACCAGGCCCATTACCTCCCCGTTGTCTGCTACATATTGCTCTCTCAAGCACTGTTCTTCTTCTGAGTAAGAAGTAGCAACTAGGTTCCTCTCCCAAAGGTTAAGGCATATCCACCCCCACCTCACAGAAATTCTGTCCCAGCTTTAAACCAAAGCACTACACCACATGAGGCAATAAAGGGGTCTCACCCAGCACTTAACACCACAGTGTTAACTCGTAGGCCAAGTGCTAAACAGGAAGCCAAAATCCAGTAGCATAGAGATCCTCACCTCCCACCGAGAATCTGAATTTGGAAATCCAGAGGATGGGAAAAATCCAAACCACTAAAATTGAAGACCACTAGTGCCACCTGCAGGACATACAGAACAGCCCACATCAAGTTTCCTTTTGGAATGAAATAGAAAAAGGCATTTTTGGCAGATAAGCCTCCTTCCTCAGAATCTTTATTATCTTTCTTAAATTCAAAAGAAAGTTGACATCTACCAGCGAAAGGACAGTAAATTAGCAAGTTAGTAAGTTAACATATCTGATAGTGTAGAAAATACAAATGCTGACATAATTTAAAATACAATTTGAAGGTATTAAGACTGCAAAGATCAACAGGTTCCTAAATGTTTTTTAATTTATCATTATATAGAAACTGAAAAGGTTTCTCTTCACCTTGTATGCTCCTGTACCAAGAGGATGAAGAAGAGTACAGAATGGATTCAAGAAGAATCTAATCTTTAGAATCAACACTTCAATAGTGGTGTGTGGCCATTCCACTATCTAAAGTTGAAAACCTACTTTATTACTTCCTCGTGTAATAAAATCCCTCACTAAGGACCCCCCTAATCTATATAAAGAAAGCTCACTAGACAATGTGTAACAAAATATAATCTACTTAAAAAATTTTTTTGCAGAATGCCAGAAGTAGCACTTTCCTCTTATTCACCACTAGCTGAGAGTTACAGAAGGAAGCCAACGTGTCTGTTGATCAGAGTGCACATACCCTGAGGAAACAAAAAACTTCCCCTACCTGGCCAATCCTTCCTCATAGAGATAGATGACAAGTGGATCATAGGATGTAACCAGAACATACAGGCGCACATCAAATTTGAAATCTGAAATGAAGTTGTCAGAAATCAGTGACTGCAAATACCTTCCATATATCGTAACCAGTTGAGAAAATACAACAGACTCTAAGAGCAGCGGGAAGAATAAACAATTACCTGCTGTTGACATATGATGCTTGAAGCTTTTCTAACTAAAAAGCTTCCCAATTTCAATTTTCCATTTACTTTTTTTTTTTTTTCCTCCTGGTACTAGTGTAAGATAGACAACTCAATCAGCTACATTCCTGCAAAGGTTGCAGAGCTTTTCAGTTCCTAGTAACAAGAGTGCATGAAAGCAAGAGCAATTCCCAAGCACACTCACCGTCTATGAGCAGGGGGTTGCTGATGTAACGAGAAACCAGGATGTTGTCTTCCAGTACAATCTGATTTGGCTACAAAAGAACAGAGAATCCAAGAGTGAGAAAACCAGGAAGCCCAATGCGTAACAAGATCACAAGATCCATCTACCATTTTTCCAGCTTTCACCTCCTAAACCACTTTGTATCAAGTGTTATGTCAGAGGAGGGTGGGGGTAATATGACCATAAACACCTCCCCTCACAAAACAACAATGAAAACCTAACAGTCAGTCACAAAACAGTTTTGGTAATGAGTTCCTAACAAGAAGCCTGAGAATGATTACATTAAAAAGACCAATGAATCTTCCAGTAAAGTACTCCTTAGAGTGAACTGCAGATTTAACAGCCCCACGGCAAAATAACATAAAATAGGCAAGAGAAAGAAAATGAGAAATGGCTATGGTTGTCTGTTTCCTAAGCACTTCACCAGACACATAGAGGAGGGATTTACTTAGAAGGCACTGGAAAGAACATGTTACTACTGCTAGTGAAAGTGTCACAGGTGAAGAGAATGACTCCTCAGCTTGTGATTTTTATGGCTAGTATCCAACCCTTTTGGCTACATGAGCAGATAGCTTCTACTAAGAGTCAGTTCGCAGCAGGGACTAAGGCATGACAAAGAAGCTACCCTTGTAGGTAAGAACAGAAAGCTCTACGTACAATGAAAATACAGCACAAAGTCATGGGACCTGTTGGAAGACTTGTACAAAGCAAGGAGTAAAAGCTTTATCTCCTTGTTTGTAACCAGTTATACCTACTCATGGTAACAATTTCTTATAAAACAGTTTCCAAGAGAGAACCCCATCACCCTGGCTTTATTCAGCTTTATCAGTGTAAGGACCATGAAACTTAGGTATATATATGCACTACATATAATACAAAGGAACAAACTCAAATTCCCTCAGCACATCACAAAAATGACAGTATGTTTACTATGGACCAGAGAAACTGAGAGTTTTGTTTGTTTTAAAAAACAAGCCACTGTGATAAGATTCTAGAAGACACTCCCTTAATGGAATCACAATGAAGCCTTTGGGCTAAGCTAGCTGAAATGTTTCTGGAACAGATTTACACAAAGGGAGACTGGTCCCAGAAGGGTCTTTTTCCCTAACTCATGGCCAACTGCCATAAAAGCCTGAGCTCATTCTTCTCTTTCAAGCAAAGAAAAAGCTGAGTGCAGCTCTGGAAATACTTACTTCATACACTTGGCAAATTATTCCTTTATTTTATGGGAAGGGATCCAGGTAGAGAACAGATGAAGCAGCATGACCCCTTCTGTGCAGGGGAGGCTAAAGGGGTTTGAGTGAGTGAAAACAAAATAACTCACCAGTCAGTTTTGCTGCTGAGAAAATTTACTGGAATATCCTCGTGTATTCTGGCTCCTATCCAGATACATTTCTTACCTATGACAACCTAACCCCTGCAAAGTCCCAAAAAGGCAACATAACACTACGACCAACATACCAAATTCAAAGAATAATCCTCCTTACACCTCAATTAAGGCACACTGGTATTTAGGTAACAGAACTCTTAAGACTGATACACATCCTACTGAGTCACATATGGCTTCATTTTAGCTGGTCTTTTCCAGGGTTGAGAAGAGGACACTTTCTGAGGACTGTTTAGGTTGCAAAGGGCAAATAACCAAAGAGAGTTCTGGGAATCTTCCTAAAGTCAGCCTACTGTCAGACACAGAAGAAAGTATGAAGCAGCACAGTTTCCCATACTGTCTCAGGAAATATGAACTCACTGCTAGTAAGCCAAGACTCAAAAGCAGCATAGAGGCTGCAAGGTGCAAAGTACAAAGAAATAGCTTGCTTTTGATTACACAACATAGGCCAGGACAAGCTATGCCAGCTGCTCTGGACTATTAAACTGCACACCAATGCACTGTTGAAAAACAGACCATGGCCATTGTCTGCTTAGCTGTTTCCATGCCCCTCACATGGAAGCCGACACAGTTTTGTAGACAGTGCTACTGAAAAGTGGTGGTGATGCGCTGGAACACATTGCCCAGAGAGGCTGTGGATGCTCCATCCCTGCAGACATCCAAGGCCAGGCTGGATGTGGCTCTGGGCAGCCTGGTCTAGTGATTGGTGACCCTGCCCACAGCAGGGGGGTTGAAACTAGGTGATCATTGTGGTCCTTTCCAACCCAAGTCGTTCTATGAATGACTCTATGAGAAGTAATCCTTCTGATAAATACTTACATTGTTTATCAGGTAGACACCTCGACCCCTGGAAGAGGCCACAGGCTTCACTATCCATGGGCCTCTGTCCTTAGAATAGGTACCTGGTTAGAAAAAAAAACAGCGTAAATCTGAAGCACCTTCCATTTTGCTTATTTACAAAGGAGTAAGAATGCTGCCTTCAACGTGAGACTTCGAGAACTCCAGGAGGAGACCAATCTACTTTATTTTTACTCCTTAGGAATCACTGCAATTATTACTGACACTCTTCCTGCTCTGACAATACTCTTTTCTCTGCCCTGTAACTCATTTGTCATTTCTCTTCTGTACTCCCAGACAGGGATGCTGTACTCCCAGTCAGGGATGCTATGAAGCCAATCATCAACACTGTGAACAAAGAAAACTCAGTTCTGGAGCCCTAACCCTCAATCAACTTCTTGAGAACTTACACAAGCATGGAACAGGCAGCAGAGTAACAACAATACAAAGAAATCATGTGAGTTTTTCAACTGTCTTTCCAGTCTCATGAACCACTGAAGTGATCAACAAACTAGAATACTCAAGAGTAATACCCCTTCCCCTAGCCAGTTACTTTGCTTTAGGTCTGGGTATCATTAGCAATTCCTTACTTACTGCAGAACTCCTGGTACTCTGCTGGGAGGATAAAGGTTTGAGGTAAGATATGGAACGTCTTGAATCCATGGGACAGCTGCATACGACTGACATTCTTGTAAAGTCTGTCCTTTCGTGTCAGTTCGTATGACCTGAAGATCCAGAACAAGAAACTTGTTATTTTTTATTCTGGGGAGGAAATAACAAGACAAGAAACAAATCAAACCCAGACACACTGCAACAGCCTATTACTAAAGCATCTGCATTCCTGTCATAGGCCTCCACCTTAAATAACAGCTACTCTTTTACTTTCTCTACTCTGTGGATATATTAATAACCACTCTCATCTGTAGTGCCTCTAGCTATGCATGAGAGGGAATGAAGCAAATAATTACAATGGTGTTTGTAAACTTATTTGTAAATCAGTGGTGTATAACTACAACTAAGAACTCCAAGCTCCAAACACTTTACTTTTCTCATCAAGTAGAGAAGATTGGGGAATAAATCAGTATTTGGGCTATGGACAAGCACTTAAAACTCACATATCTCACTCAAATTCCCAGAATGAGAACAGCATGTGGCACAAGTTCAGTCTGCTGGGACTTTAAAGCATGACAAATACTTTTTCTTTAAAAAAAAAAAAAAAGAGAGAAAAGCTACACTCACATTACTACAAACCATGACAAAGACATTCAACAAACTTTGTTATCAAGACCTTACCTGGGGAAATGATTCACTTTCTGAATATCTGTAAGGGAACGCAGCAAGTAGGGCTTCAAGTGTGATCCTGTCCACATGAGATTATAATCACTGCTATTAGGGTGCACCTAAAAAAGAGCAACACAAGAAACTGACACATAGAAACCATGGAAACAGTGAGAAGCACCACTGTTTGTCCTACAGACTGTGTCCTTGCATCTGTGGGACCAGAGCAATTCTAATCTAAGACAACTTCCTCTGCCCACCTATAGTACTGGGTATTGGCCAGATTCTTGTTCTAAGCTACTATACAGTGATGCTAGAAAATAAACATATTTTTTTGTTGTTGTTTTTTGTTTTTTTTTAAACAGGCTTGTAATTCTGTTCTTTTTATAGACAGTCTAAAATCCAATTTATAAAGCACTTTAGATTTCTCCAGGAAACTCGGGAGATCAAATTTCCCAACTTTGCTTTATTCAGTAGAAAAACTACCATCCAAAGGCTTCTCTCAAATTGTCATAAGCTGCAGACAGGACATTCTCTAGAGCAAGGCAGGTGCTAGGAGACAAATATAAAACACTACAAGAACACTTGTTAGCTTGTAAATGCTGAGAGGCAAAACTCTTCAGATCTTCCTAAAGGTACGAGGCAGCGCCCTAAAGCAGGAAGAGAAACACACAACCTTGATATCCCTTTTCTCCCTAATTTTGCAGACTTCACAACATATTTCCCATCTGACTGACAGAACACAAAGGCCAAAAAAAAAAGCATCACTGAAAGGCTTCACAAGAACCTTCCTTATTATGATTTGATGTAGAAACAAATCTATATTCACACACGTTCCAGCCCAGCACTCACCTCATGGAATCCATGTGCAGTCAGTATGCTTCGGACAAGGCGGCTGTCGGTTCGTACAATCTTATAGGATAAGTGATAACGCTCTTAACAGGGAAAAAGACACAATATTAGAGTCTGCACCTAGAAAACATTAACTCAAGTTACCTACACTACCAAAAAATAAAGAGCACCATAGGGCTTAGTACAGATGCACCTAATCTACAGTGAAGCATCCACACAGTAGCTGCATGTAGCAGGCAAAGAGTGGGGGGAAGTGCCTGTATCTCTCGAGGCAATAACTACGGCATTGAAGTAATTTACACCTGCCCTCAGGTATAACACTGTTGTGTCACTGAACCCCACTGTACCAAAATGAAACCCATGCTGAAAAGTGCACAGATCTGTGTGCTGGGGTGAGGAGGATTTTTTTTGCTGTTGTGTTTTTTTTTCTTTTCTTTTTTTTTTAAAACAGCTCTTCACAGACTGCTTTATAACACTCCAAAGAATGATCTCTTCTCAACTGAAGACTGGCATCCCCAACTGAAAGCACTCATGCTATCTACTTCTCATTGATGTGGATAGCTTAAGACCTAAGAAGTGGTCATATATATCATTAAACTGTGTTCATCTTCCAATACATAGCTGGGGAAAAATAGTAAGAAATAAATAAGGCAAGTGTTAGGTAAAAAATATAAATAGAAAAATCATAAAAACAAACTCAGTAAGCAGCACTGGAGCATAAGATACACCAAAAGCTGGAAGTACAAAAGGATTTGTTAATCCATAAATGAGTGCAAAGAAAGTAGAGACAGAAGTCACAGAACTAGAACAGAATCACTTGAAAAGGGTACTTTACAAATGACTTCAAACCAGGAACAGAAAGATGAACGTTACATAAAGCCTCGGGAAACAAGTTCTACCAATAAAGATAAGTCTAAATAAGAGAGTAGAAGCATCATCCAGGACTGCATGAAGCTCTAAAGGAAATGTAAGAAGTTGTGCTTCCCATAGTAAACTTGTTCAATTGCAAAAAAATGACCCACAGCCTGAGGAAAGGCAGAAGATACTAGACTTCAATTAGAATACAAGGTACAATCAGCTTCAGTTTCTGCCACCACTAAACATGTCTGTAACTCACATCAAAAGGATCAGGAGTTTCTATACACAAGTCACCTCCACCCTTTACCCAGAGGAGCCAGGAGCACTTCTAGTTGGCTAGGACATCAGAAATGAGTGCACTAATTATCAAAGAAAGGGAGAAGCAAGAGAAGCAAGAGGTGTCAGCATCAAAAAAACCTGGGAGGATTTTTGGCTTTTCCCTGACTCAGCACATCTAGAATGAGTTCCCAGCTGCACACACCCGCCAGTGCTAACTCTCGCAATCTGGAGCAACTCTTTATAATAACTTTGCCTTATATAGAAGCTCTTCCTTATTTAGCACTAGACAGGTTTGGTCTCCCAATGGCAGAGCTGCTACAACAGCAATCATAGACTTACAGCCTTACTCAAACTTGCCAGGCTCTGAGGCGCAGACTTGCTATTAAAGCTTACTACAGTTATTGTCATGGTAGGTGGTAATTTGGGGAGGATGGAGACTCCATTTCCTGACGAAACCCTCATAAAACTCACTGGAAGTGTTGATTTTAAGTTCTCAGCAATCAATCAGTCAGTTTATCTTATGGTCATAAGTGGCACAACCTTCAAATACAATTTACAACCAGACAGCTCCAACTCAAACTCATCAGAAGGGCAAAAATAGGCACGTAACAAAATCTAAACAAAATAAGCATTTGCTGACCAGCCAAGCATTTCTGAATGTCTCAGTGCTCAGAGACAATAAGATTAGAAGTTCCTCCCTAAATGCCCTCTTCCCCACTAAGAGAAGGGAACATCCAGGTAAGAGATTTCTGCTTCACACCTGCAGGCCAAAAGCCATTAAACTGCTGCACCCACCTCCAATTAGGCGGAGGTAGCTGTCGTTTGTCAGAATGGCATCAGCATGAAACACGAAGATGGGGATCCGCCTGCAGCCGCCACCAGTCCACCTGATGCACGGATGATCCCTAAAACAGCAAGACAGTTAGCACTAGCAGATGCTGAACCTCACACGCACACAGCGTTACCACGATGATGCAGCAGTTCTCCATACTTGCCCATGCTTGCCCAGTTAGCCCACAGGCAGGACACGCAGACAAATGCACGCAAAGCGCTCTGCTGCACTCAGCTATAAAATGAATCTTCTACACCACCCTCTTTGCAGGTAGCTCCTGCCATTTTAAATGGGAATTTTGCTTAATTTATATTGACTTTATTGAGTACGATTTGGAAGAAACTTCACAGATTTTCACAGCAACGTGTTCTCTTGAATTAAAGCCTGAAAACAAGATCTATAGTTCAGGACAGTCTATAATTAGTGATGTCCACACAGTCAAACCTTACAACGCCAATTCCAGTCTCCGATTTAAAAGAAATATGCAAGCCTGAGAATACTTCCTGCTTGTAATCAGAGACTCTGAGAAGAGCAAAAGGGCACTCATGTAGAATTGGACAGACTGGAAGAGATTTGGCTCCACACGATCCATGAATTCGTCTGTCCCTCCTTTTTAAATTTCTGCCAATTGCAGTGAAATGCAAGCCCAGAATTTAACAATGATGCCCCCAACCAGCCACTCAAGTCAGCTACAGGTTGCAACACAGTGATCTGTTCTGCCCCAAACATCAAATCTATGTTGGAAACTATCATGTCCTCATGATACTGAAAGTTAAAAGTTAAAAGTAATTATATAAAAGTCTAAGATGACAGAAAGCAAACTTATCAACTTGCTGAAGCAAATAAAGCTTCATGTTACTCCATGCTCATAGAAACAGAGCCATGAAAAAGTTAACAGGAAACAGAAACAGAGGGGCTGGGGAGATACCTATGTCTATCTACACAGATAAAAAGAAACTGAAAGACTGGCACGATGCTAGACAGATGTATTTGGCATTTGAACATGCAAGATTATCGTCACCAAAGGGTTGGAAACACTACAGAAGACAAAACACATCCTTCATTTACAATGCAGGAACAGAGATAAAAGACAACTTCCTGATGCTGTGACAAAATAAGTCTTTGTCACAATAACCTTGATCTTCTTTACCAAGTTACCCCCTGACAAACCAAGTTTACAATCCCACCACCTGCTTCTGCTACCTTCAGAAATAACTGAAGGAGTGCAGCCAGCTATTCTGACTGAAATGGACCCAGGAGGATTCCGGAATTTACACTGCAGGATAGAGCCTTATGTAAGTGGGAAATGAGCTGAGGCAACAGAAGGGGACTTTATGTTAAGCCTGCCCTGAGGATTTGCAGTAAGGCTACCAAGGCTCAGGCAATCCTCCAGGTGACAGTCATTCATTCCTAGCGTGACACTTGGTCACTTAAGGCAGACACATTCTAGTCAAAGGCAGTTGTTGAGCTATTCATTGATAAGGGTCTGGCAACTCCAAGCCAACTACATAATACAAAGTGCTCTCACTACAAGGGCGCTAAGGCACTGCTGTTTGCAGCTGGACACTGGGCCACAATATGTGATGAGAAGAAAACAAACAAGACATAGTCAAGTAGGTGCAGCCAAAGCAGAAATAGGATTTCACTTCGAGAAAGAGGAAGAGAGCAATTCCTTCCCAAGCAAAAATAAAAGCAGACATACACTAGACACTAACAGGGGCCCCAGAAGCTAAGCAGAAATATTAGAGCTCTCACAAGACAGTTTTTAAAAAATGGCACATAACATTGTGTTTCAGTCCACTATGAAATATATTTCCCTTTTCTAAAGGGAATTAAAAACTAAATAAACAAAAAAGGACACGGCTTTCCACCATTTCTTCACGTTCCATCAAGGAATTTCCCAGCTTAGGAGCGTGACAGAAAGAGATCAAAGAAACCAGAACGTTCAGAGCAGCCCAGCTGCACGCCCAGCCCCGATGAACGTGGTGCTTTCAGGCTCTGAACGGACGCTGCCCGCCCACAGCCCGCAGACACGACCAGAAGCAACAAGCTCCCGCACAGGCAGGACCAGGGGCAGGAACACAGCGAGAGCTAAGAGGGAGTCTGCTCCCCGCTTACTGCAGCCCGTCTCCAGCATCCTCCTCCTCTTCCCCCTCCTCCGAGGACGAGCCGCTTTCCTCCAGCCCCCGAGCCACGCCCGCCGGCATCTCCTCCGGGCGCTCTCATGCAGCCGGCTCGGCGGCCTCAGAGATCCCTCCCGCAGGTCCTGGGGATCCGACGGCAGCTGTTACCTGCAACAGGAGCGAACGCCCTGAGCGCGCAGCCGGGCCGGGCAGCGAGAGCCGAGGGCAGCACGGCTCCGGCCGGGCCGCTCCCAGCCCGCGCCCACCATCCCCCCCCCGCCCCGCAGCCTCGCCCACAGACGCGACGCGCCCCGCCCGCCTTCCCCGCGCTCCGACGGCCCTCCGGGCTGGAAGCGGCCCCCGGGGCGGCCACGCCCGACGGGGCGGTCGAGCCCCGGCCTGCCCCGCAGCCTCGGAAGAGGCGCCCCGAGAGGCGCCGCTCCGGCCCCCGCGCCGCGGGGCCGGCTTCCCGCGCGCCGTACCCGCTTCTTCATAGCCCCATCGGCGCGGCGCGATCCGGTGGCCCCTCCCGCCGCTTCCCCGTTACTACAACAACCGGCGGCGCCCGGCCCCGCCCCGCCCCGCCCTCACTGCGCGTGCGCCTCCGGCGCCGTCCCTCCCGCTCCGGCGCGCACGCGCGGCGCTTCCGTCACCGCGAGCGATCGGCAGCGAGGGGGCGGGGTCCGGGCCCCGCGCGGCGCGGCCTTCGATTGGCGGAGGCGGCCCTCGCGGCCGCGTGGCGCGCGCGTGGAGCGGCACGCCCGCAGCCAATGGGAGCGCAGGAGGGCGGCGCCGGTCGGAGCCCCGGTGCGGGAGCGCGGCGCGGGGCCGCGGCGGCGGCAGGATGAGTCGCTTCCTGAACGTGTTGCGCAGCTGGCTCGTCATGGTGTCCGTCATCGCCGCCGGGAACACGCTGCAGAGCTTCCGCGACCACAGCTTCCTCTCGGAGAAGCTCTATACCGGCAGCCCCGGTCTCGGTAAGGGCTCGGCCCGCAGCCGGCGGGACGCCCTCCCCGTTGGCGGGAGCGCTGCTCACCGCGGCTTTCCCCTCCCTGTGCGCAGTGAACGGGCTGCAGGCGCGGACGTTCGGCATCTGGACGCTGCTGTCCTCGGTGATCCGCTGCCTGTGCGCCATCGACATCCGCAACCAAACGTACGTGGGCGGCGCCGGGCGCGGGCGGGGCAGCGCTGGGTGCCGCGCTCCGAGGGCCGCGTGTCGCCGGGCAGAGCCGCGCGGGGCCGGAGGAGCCCGCTGCTGTCCCATGGGGGGTAGTGGGGCGACGGTGGGAAGATGGCCCGGGCGACGCGCCCTTAGTCGGCCCTGTCTTGTCGCCCCGTTCCTCGCCTCGGTTCTCACCCTGTTTCGTGTGCCCTCCTGCTTCCCGTGCCGCCAGCGCCTCGCCCTCGCTCCGCCCCTTCGCTTACCTCCAGGCGGATAACGCCAGTGACGGCGTACCGCCGAACGCGGCACCCTGTTTTCCCAGCCGTTGCCCAGCGACCTTTAGTACCTCCCTGCACCAGGGACTGGCTGCCCTCTGCTGCACAGCGAGGACGAGAGCAGGCAGCGTGTGGCTTTGCTGCCTGCCGGGCTGGTGCTGGGAGTTTGCTAACCTGCTTCTTTCGGCTCCAACAGCCTCTACTACATCACGCTCTTCACCTTCTTCATGGCCCTCGTTCACTTCCTCTCTGAAGTCTTCATTTACCACACTGCAGCCTTGACGATTGGAGTCATGGCACCCCTCATGGTAGCAAGTAAGCAGCGCCCCGCATCCTGCCTCCCACCCACAACCTCTCGTGGAGTTCTCAGCTCCCTGAGAACTACCTGTGGGGCAAGGAGGAGGCGTTCAGCACGTTCCATCTGCGCAGCCTTTTTTTATACAACTCATGCTTTATCTCCATCACAGGCTTCTCTATCCTGGGGATGCTGATCGGGCTACAGTACCTAGAGGTAGAAGCACTGTCAGAAAATAAGAAGAAAAACTGAGGCTGAGCGCACCGTAAAGGTCAGCGTCATTTCCTGTTCTCACTGCCAAACTTCCACTAAAGCTCTGAACTTCTCCAGGACGCCAGTCCTGATTGATGTCGGACTCTGTCAATCATCCTTCACTACTGAGTATTTTATCTTGTCCAGGCAGCATTTCAGCTGACTGGTGTCAAAGACAAGGCCCCACAGGAGCCTGTCCAAGCTTGCAGGGAGCGCTTGGTGACTGCAGCCCTGCAGGAGGGCAGGGAGTGCCTCAGGCATGCCCACGAAGGTGCTAAGGCCTGTCCCTGCTGCACCCATGGGGAGGAGGTGCAGAGCCACCCAGGGTCCACTGAACGCCTTGGACAGGAAAGAGGAATGTGTGCTGCTGTGGTCCAACTGTGTAACTTGCATGCGTGTGTTCTGCAGGGGCTATTTCTAATAAATGACAGAAAACTGACAGATGCAGTATCTGTATTTGTGCTACTCAGCAGCAGGTAAATGCTCTTCAACTATGGAATAAGAGGTTTCAGTATGCTCTCATCCTCACTGTGGAGCACAGAAGGCGGTCAGACCCTGGTACAGGGAGGTTCTAAAGGACACTGGGCAATGGCTGGGAAAACAGGGTGGCATGTTCAGTTGTGTGCAGTCACAGGTTATAGGACATGTTATCCTGCTTTACAGCACCTGTATCATTCACTGAGTCCTTTCCACCAAAGCTCCAGGTCTGACTGAACATATCACACACCCCCAAAGAGAGGTGGTGCAGCTCTCACTGCTGCAGCATTCTAGTTGCACCAAACTGCATGCATCAGGAGCAAGGATTGAGCTTCCTTTGCAATGAGCTGCAACTGTAACAATGAGCAAATGGGAACAGGTTGCTTAGAGCTAGAGGAAAGCATGTCCAGAGCAGATGGGCAGTGTACAAGAGGTAGGAAGGAACCAGCAGGAGCTGCAAGGGGAGAAGCCTATCCTTGTGAGGAAGAAGGGGGAAAAAATAAAAGGAAGATAAGAGTGTAACAGTAGCAGTGGGCAAATAAATATTTTTTTCTTTTCTGTGTTTCAGGCTACTAAAAAAAAACAACAAATTGAGACAGTTTCAACCCTATAATACAAAAGTATCATATTTCATTTTGTACTTGAAATGTTTTTATTTCATATGAAAATTATATTTAAAAGCCATTTTAGACCACATCCTCAATCCCAAACTATATTAAAAAAAAAAAAAAGGATTTTTTTTAATATATTTTCATCCCGTCTGCATTTGTGTTTTTTTTTCCAGTAGGAAATACGTATGTAACTGTATGATATTGGCATAAGGACACTTGATGTCTCCACCAAGGGACGGATGCTGGAAAGGAAGGAAAAGGGTTTTGAGGGTCTATGTTTACAACTGGGAGATACCCACAGTTCTGCCTCATATGCTGATGTTTAAGAAGGCTTCTAGTATAAAGTAGAAGCCTCCATACTAGAGCAAATCATCATTCCCGCTGTACTGAAAACACCTCGCCACAGTAGCACAGGGCAACATTGCCCTGACAAGTCATCTGATATTCCATAAAGGCTTTTGTGTAGTGTTAAAAGTTGCAAAAGGCACTCCATCACTAAGGAGGAAGATACAATCCTCAGCCTTGAGAACTTGTGCTTTGAGTCACTCCTGCTGCTAGCCCAGTGCTGATACGGGCTCAGGCTGTAGCCACAACACTAACTGTTGCCTCTAGTAGGAGATCTATTGGTCTCTCATTTATTCCTAGTATACAGGAATATTAGATCAACCCAAGCGAATTCTAGGTGAATCTTTATCTACAGCCACATATAAAAAACTGGCACTGGCAGTTGCACTGCTTTGCACAGATCGGTTGGTGTTGTGCTGAAGCCCCTACCATCACCTGTGCCACATGGAGGACATCGCAGGCGCCCAGTGCAATCTCCCTTCCAGAGAGCCAGGTCACAGCTCTCCCAGGGCTGCTCACAGTCCAGCACAGGCATTCTGTGCCATTGCTTCCCTGGGAGAGGAGGCACAGACCACACGCAAGGTGCCACCCTCACCTGCTCAGGACTCGCCTGGAACTGGGGCTTTTCTGAGAACATGTGCTTTTCTTCCAAGCATACATGGAGTGAAGGGGAGCAGCAACTTTTCTCAACTTTTCCTCTCACTCAGCACAGTCTCCAGAACAGCAAGGTGCAGATGTATATCTGAAGGGAGCAACTCCCTTCTTGTTTCACTCTGTCATGCTCTACAAGCAGTTCCCAGCTCCCCCTCTGCCAGAATTCATGTGTAACAGGATTCTTAGTAGCTAGTAAAGCGAGTAGCTAGCAAAGGTGAGAATGAGGGCAGGGTGGTGTCCCGCATCTCCCAGCTCTGCCACCCTTCTTTTTCACAGCTTTGACTCCTCAAAGACTATGGGAACAGTGCAGGCTTCTGGCATCACTTTCTGCAAGTCAGAGAGAGAAAAAGAATACAGTTAGGATCCTGGGTGGCCACACTTTGGCTTCAGAAACCAGCAGGCCAGAGGCTGGCTCATTCACAGCTCCCCACTTGTGTGCACAAATCACAGAACCACATAGCAGGTAGGCTTGGATGTGACCCTTAAAGATCATCTTGCCACGGGCAGGGACACCTTTCACTAAATCAAGTTGCTCAAGGTCCCACCTGACCTGACTTAAATCCAAAGAATCATCACTACCACGCTCTGAGGGCTCAATCCAGGAGTGCACCTGGCTCACTCTTCCAGAACATTCCAATGTCCCACTTGCAACTTGTAATGCACTTGTAACAGGCAATGATCCCACTTCTCTGAAGCTTCTTGTAGGAGTCCTCAGATGATGTCACAGCGATATGAGACTGACCTCAAAGTGGTGAAGCTGCAGGGTCAGTTCTGTGGGCAAGGGAAGAAATGGGAACTCTTCCTTCATGCCATGGAGAAGGGCAGTATCTGTGGGAGCCCCAGAGAAGTTGCACCCTGTGCACTCTCTGTATCTTACAGCAGGAGGCTCAGCACAGCAACTAGCTCCAATTCTGACTTTTCTCTAGCAGGTCTGAGGGCTTCTTCCTCTCCCAGACAGGCTGCTGGTACTGCTCACCTTCAGGAACTTTCATTCCCTCCTCACCCCACTCAAGGCTGGCATTCTGCTGCCCTTTTTGCCCATCCCCAGCTTGGACTTATGGCTGGAATAACTCCACAGTATGGTACAGATAAGGCCTTCTTCAACATTCATTACTTGTACCCTAAAACACCATAAGAAATTAAAGGCAAAGATACACAGTTTTGTTTTGTTTTCCTAAATCCTCTGAAAGAATTAGCCAGATTACCTGAACTTTCCTACAATTTCTTCCCTTAAAGCAGAGGCAGATGTACAGTCATTTCACAGAGGAAAAGCAAGGACAACACAGCTTGCTGACAAATTAACACAACTTGGGACTGCACAAAACAGCTGAACTTCCAATTCAGCCTCCCTGGGTAGGGCTGGATCAGCCCCTCTTGCTGCATCTTTGAAGGCTGAGTTATGATTAGACCTTACACTCCCAGGTCCCCCAACAAGCTTCAGAAATCTCTTCAAGTTCTGGCTAAATACACTGAGACACCTCAACTGTCACTGACTTAGAAGACAGCATGCAGACCTGTAAGGGTAAACATGGGTCTTGTACAGCCTGGACTCTGAGTTAACTCACTGCAGGGCAAGACTGAGACCTGAGGCAGGAGTCAGAGGTGCACAAATAGGTTTGCATCCACAGTGCTGTTTGAGATAAGCCCAGGCAGCATGAAAGCAAGAGTTACAAAACAGTTTCATTCCAAATAGCTTCTTACACAAACAGCAGCTGAAAAGGTTTTGGAGAGGTCAGCAGCAATATCCGAATGCAGAGCAAGACCAGAAGAGCTTCAAAGACATGCCTGGAGGCAAAAGCCAGGAAGCACAAAGAAGAAAAAACTTCCCATCGGCAGGAGGTGTTGCATGAAGCAGTGCTAAAGGTAGGAGCAATGGGAAAGCTGCATTTAGGTTTCAGAAAAGCCATGAGTCGTAGAAGCATGCTGGCAGCTCTGAACAGGCTCCCCAGGCACCTCTGGGGACTCAGCACTTTTGTGGTGTGGAGCTACAGGGTGATGGTTTAGGCCAGGACGCTGGGCTCCATGCCTTGGGACAGGAAGGCTGCTCCCACAGGTGGGAGACACAGAACTAGGAAAGGACACGCAGCCGGCCTGCCCACGGCTTTGAGAGAAGGCTGCCTGCCATACAGTAAACACAGAGAAGGTGCAGACAATTCTAAGAAACAGGAGAGGGCGCACACACTGTGCCTATTATGTAAAATTCCATCTTGTATTTATTTATTTATTTATTTTACTGGCAGTATTTCACTAGAGCTGGAGCATGCTCCAGCATCCAAGGGACTCCAGTATGCTACAGGAGTAGAATGCTTTCTACGGTGTCATGCCAGCCTCTAAATTGCACTTCGTAGGGATAAAAAGGCAACCTAGTTTTGGGTGTTCCTCTGAGATTCAGCAGACCCACCTTCATACTGGGCAAATGCACAACCACCAACGCGTGGTACTGAGCCCTGACTGAGTCCTGACCTATCCAGGACACAGTTTGAGAACACAGCAGAACTTGAGCCTCATTTTAAGCAAATCCCTTATTATGGCTGCACGTCTAGGATGGCCACTGACCTGCTCAAAATCACCTACACTCATCAGTGCTTAGCCCTGCTGGTACAGTAACACTTCAGACAAAAGTTTTGAATTTTATTGCAATTTAAAAACAAGGACAAAGCCAGAAATCACTTTTCCACTTACAGTCTGCTATCAAAAATAGGCTCTTGATGCACACGGACATGCAAACACACAAAAAAAATCTCCTATACGAAATCAAGGTGAAGTATCCTGGATACACTTCAATCCAATTTGTTATATTCAAAGAGAGCTAGCAAAGCCCAGTCTGAAGAAAAAGACAGTCCAGACACCTTGAGATCCTGCACAAGCGAATAAGCATAACTTGTTTCTTAAAAAAAAAACAAAACATAAGCTTATAAGTATTTCCAAAGAATTGTTGCTTAAGAGCTTTCTTGTAGAAAGGCACTTCCGACTCAAAACAATTACAAAAATCAGCAAAGATGTTTATTGAAAAATATAAAGAAACAATAATGGACAGTTTGCATAGATGCTGGAAATCAGGAACAGATGAGCACAGGCTGTACGCAGCATAAACATGACAATAACATGGATCCCAATTCACTACTGTGAAACCTCAAGGCAGAATGTTGGAATGGCTTCAGATACACTTACAGTAAATATAGCCCATTTTACATGATAATGAGTCTCTTTGTGGGTATTTGATTCAAGCATCCTGAGATACAGAATGCTGATGCTCTAGGAACTGACACAAACGAGAGGACTTTCAGAACCACATTACAGACTTCTCAATAGAGGACAATGCTCACAGTGCCATTTAGATCCACTACAAGTTCAATTGCAGCATCTGTTTAACTATAACCTTAAGGAGCAAAAAGGCACTGCCAGAAGACAAAGTGCTCGTGAGCACAAGGCAGGTCCTGCAGGAAGAGGAGGAAACTGTCCTGCAGTGCTGACAGTCACCAAAAGCTCTGACAGGCAGCTGCCTGAAAGCTGTGGTTCCCAGGCAGACAGGGAAGGCAGATAATGCCATCTTTTCACTGATGCTGTGGCATTACACATTACTCTTCTCTCTGACAAAGTCAGCTGCTCAGCCAGATTCTAGACTTTCTATTTCATCACCAGAAGATACGACTTAGTGAAAATCTTTCTGTATGAGAATTAGCATGTGTATCTTTCTTTTCTGTATACTCTGGGATCAGGCTGTTTCACAGTCCTACTCTGCACCAAAGCTGGACATCCAGTTACAAGCTGTGACAGTTCTCCACCCAATCATTTCTATTTTCACACCAGAAAGATTCAAACCTTGCTAGGCCCAATACCGGATGACAGGTCCCACACAGAACAGTAAGTCAACCATCCACCTCCACCATGGGACTGCACCTCTGTTGGGTGAATATCAGAAAAAACACACTGTCATCAACAGGACCACACAACCAATAGTACAGCATTTCAGTGGACAGGGTGCACAGCTCCACAACTCTCTAATTTCTGGAAGCTCACATCTGACTCTGAATGTGTCTTCTCCTTGCAGTAGCTACAACACAGCATGCCCGAGCCTCACTATGCCTGTTTTGCAGCTGGGATGCGAGCAGTAACACTGGCAGTTGTATCAAGACAGGACCATTACCAGTGAAGACAATAGCATACATTTCAGACATTAAAAAACTACCAGTATACTAGAACAGGCTTGCCCACCTCATGCAGCTACAGCTTCTCAGCTACTTCGTCCCAAGAAAACATGATAGATATATGCCAGCTGAAAAAGCCACAGACATGGGTACACCTTTAGAAATGCTCAGCCTAGAGGCAAATCTTGCCCAGTGAGTGTAACTGCTCCTCATGCTTGCATCAGAGTGTGGCAGCTTCACATTCCCTGTAGCTCATGCCCAATCTTAGCAGGTTTGAGGTGGTTTTCTCCAAGAGACCTTTGTGGCTTCTGTATGTTAGTCCCATAGATCATGGCCACAAGATGATACACACATTTGATGAGAAGCACAGGGTAGCCCAGTTAACCTGGCAGAACAGACAGCCAGTACGCAAAGCAGAGAGCAGTGAGTAATAAAGCATCACACCCAAAGCAACAGCTTAGAAAATGCCAAGTGCCACTAAGAATCACAGAAAGACAAGCACAGAGCTTTACGATTTTCAGGTGCTTGCATACCAAAAGGCACCAACCCAATGACTTTGTTCTTGGTTGTGATGAAAGCCAACTCTTCTACAGAGCTCCTGGTACCACTTCCAGACAAAAATCTGGATGGTAAAAGTAATATCCGAGCAGGGCCTCCAAACACATTTTCTCTCCTCTGTAACTTACTGTCAATTCAGTTCTCCATCTGCTCCAACACCAGGCTTTGCAATGCTGCACCTCTTTGAACGCCTCATCCAACACAAGCATGGTGGGTGTTCACTACTCTGGAAAGCTGTCTTATCTTTCCTCTCAAACCCGCACCCAGGAAGGGCAGCTCTCAGCACTCTATGCCTGCTGTTGCTGTCCCAGAAGTGTCATTGGTTTGGTGCCAGTGCCACCCGTGAGTGTTCAGACAAGCAAATTAGTGTGATTCTCCTACCTTTGTATGTGAGCTAGTGAACAGGAATGGGAATTGATGGGATTGGGGTTACAAGCTACAGTCCATAAGCCGTGATCTGATTGCTGCCTTGAAGTCTCTGTAACAACAGCCACAAGTCAGATCCCAAAAAATATGGAGGCAAGTAGGGAAGGGGAGAAAAAAGAAGAAAAAAAAAAGAGGAACAGGTAAGAAAGAAACCAGTACAAACACCCAAGCACAGGTAAGTCAGCCATGCCACATGGCAAAGCTCCAGTGTACTGACACCATCAGAACTCTCCACAAAGGCAGCACATAGTGCCTCTGCCCACCTGGTTGAGGGATCCACAATAACGCAGAATACCAGGTTCAGCCTCACTTCAGTAGGTCAGGCACTTGGGGCTGGTTGTTAAGCCTGCAAAATAACCTGGGTATGCCCAGTCATTTGTAGTGGAGGTGGAAGAGGTGTCTATAATGACTTCCACAGAGCATGAGTCCTCAAGGGAAGGTGCTATCATTGAAGTTTTTGACTGATGAGACCTACTACCTCACATGCACCCCTCTGGTTCTTACTGCAGTCAGTTTTGGAAGCTTTTAGGATTGCGGAAGTGACCCGTACTGCTTCTGTTCCAGTCTCAACAACTCCTCTTCAGCAGCAAACTCTTTATTTTAGATTTATACAAAAAATGTCAAAAAAGTACAATTCATCTGGCAAGAGAAATGCCTGACAAGAAGGGAAAGGGCCTTAATGCCACTAGGCAACACAACCTTGATATTTTCTGGATCTTCTACAAATATGTTATGAATTAACTGTGTCACCAGTAACTCTCATGACAACCTTGCTACCAGAGGGCTTGAAGAGAAAGGATAGCTTGCCTTAAGTATTATCTTGTTTCATCACTGCTAATCACAGGATACAAGCAGTCCAGTGTGTGTAAAACAGACTGCTTGTTATCCTAGCTCAACTAAACTAAGTCTCTTCCCATTACCTCTACTCATACCAGGATTCCAGGAGAGCAGCAGTCTTCTATCTTAGTTGCATAAACCCTGATGCTTACCACTGCTACAATCAGCTGAAGTTGTCAGCCCCAGAGCAGAAAAAAAAGCAATAACTGTTTTTAAGTTAAGACAACAGGCAAGGCTACTTTACGCAAACTAAGTAAATTTATACCCTTTATTTTTCCCAGCCTACTCTAGAACTAGTGCAACAACTACCCACAGCAGCATCAATTCCCCCTACTTATCCTACTTTCTGCATTTATGCTCAGATAGTTCTATAAAAACAAAACAAACAGCATATATTTTGTAATTGAAAATCCACCTTCCTGAGGAGCTGTTTCAAGTAGGGCTGCTTCTTGGACCTTTTGGTCTCTCTCCAGATTGGACTGGCAAAATAACTGGAGAAAGGTAGCATCATCTCCTGAAAAAAACCTGACTTGAGCCAGCAGAGAACAGCTTATTCACTTTGCTAGTCATGGTCGCTGATGGCTTCAAGAACACTGAATGGACATCTCTGCTAACATCCTAGAAGAGGAGTCCAGAGCATTAAGGAGAAGCACCCCAAAAACCACCAATCCTCTCCCTCTCCCTGCGGAAAGAACTTCTGAGAGTATCCACTGCAGTTCATTCCCTGAAGGCCCTCTCCCACATGCAAACAGCTACAGTAATTGCAACATTACATCACAGGGACCTGCTACCCTGCCTTCTGACATAAGCTAGAAGCTTTGCCTACAGCACTGCAGGAAGTATAAGGAGCTACGCTGCTGAAGCCCTGATTTGGGTTTTGCCACTCACTTTCCTCCTGTCCTGAGCAAAGAACTCCACTTTGCAGCTGAAGACAGGAATGAAGAGGAACAACCTGCCTCTCTAGGGAGCTGGAAGAATAGTTACCCAGCTCTAAACAAGGCAAAAGTATGGTTAGAGGAAAGAAGCCAGCACAACTCTGTCCCACAGCTGTCTTTAACCAAGAATAACACATGTAAAGTTCTGCACATACCCAGAAGATCAGTGCTCACAGAGTCTGCAGAACATTAAAAGTAAGCCAATAGAGGCTCCCAGCAGCTGGCAAAACTGAGATTACAGCCACCTGTCTGAACATGCCAACAAGGAGTTTCCCCACACGCTGGGCAAGTGGTGGGACAATAAAATAGAATCACAGCTACAATTCTAACTCAGAAAGGGGCCAGCTCCATTCCCAGAAGGGAGACAGGCTGAGGTTTGTCCTGAGCCAATAGCAGGTGCACAACAGAGACTGAAGGGGGATTTACTCACTGTGTGTTCATTTTCCACGTTCGCCTGCTGTCTTCGGAGATCAGCCCTAATGAATGCTTCAACAAAGAGAGGAAGAAAAATGTTAAGGTAGTTTAATTACCATGCAGATCCCAAATCAATTCATCTCATACTCAAAGAGGTAAAGAGGCCCAAGGAAAATGCATAATGGTGAGCAAGGGAAACTACTGTCTCAAACGAGGAAGACAGCACTTCTATATGGTGCAATGAGGAGTCTCTGTCCTTCCTTTTTCGGAATGCACATCTTGGAAACCCCAAAAAGCAATCAGGGCAAGAAACCTTGGATCATTTTGTAACACAAACCAGATGCTTCAGAAAGTACTGTGACGCTGCCATGGGGCTGCTGTGTGGGTTCTGCCCTTCCCTGAAAGTAATGCCACCCCCCAAAGACCTTCAATGCAAAGCCCAAACGGAAGAGTCACAGCAGAACACTCAGAAATTTAATTACCTGTCAGAATGGACCCCAGGAGCAGGAAGGAACAAAGAAAGAGGTTTCCTGCCTTTGTCCCAGAGTGATCTATGATCCGCCCTTGGCTGATGGTGAAGGCAATACCGAAGATCTACAAACACAAGGTCAAGCTGTACTGTTATAAAGTAGCCTGAACAGCTTCCCCACTTTATTGAACTATCAGAGCATGAAGGCCAGACAAGCTATTGCCCTTGCTAGGCTAAAGTTTAGTTATAAACATGTCCAAGGATACCACCTTTCAGTTGATGGGAAGACAGGAGACCCTTAAGGCTAAAAGCCCGTCTCTGGGCAGAGGGCAAGATCTCTCACTGAACTGCTAGGAACTATGACGGAAAAAGCAAGTATGACTGGCATCCTGATGGACATTTTCATTAACAAAAACAGAACAGGCACCAATAGACAAATGCCACAGGGACCATCGCTTGAAATGCCAGGTTCTGAGGTGCTTAGATCTGCAGTACAGAGCAATAGTCACGGACAAGAAATGGGATTCAGGGCTGGAAACTATAGTTTGATATCTCTGCCTACTAAGAAAAAGCAAGAAAAAGAAAAACAACACCAACCTGTGCTGAGACATTAAGGAGCCCTGATGATGTTCCTTCTGATTCTGGGTATGTCAACTCTGCAGCAAACTCAAAGCCCAAGGGAAGGTACCCTGTCATGAAAAATCTGTAAAGAAACAGACAGAAAAGAGGACTCAATGACTGCTAGGAAGAAGACTGAAGAGGCACAGTGTAGCACAAATGCCTGCTGGGATGCTGGATTTACTGCTCAGGATATTTCCCGTATCGCTGCCACAGCCCGCACAGCTGCCTGATTCTCTCTTCATGACACAGGTCTCCCCCCTATCCACAAACACTTTTGCTCACAGCCTCAGGCATGGAGCCAAGCCAGCAGGAGGCTGCAAAGAAGGACGTAGTAAAAGCAACACAGAAGGGCATCACTCCCAGCAAAGTCCATCAGCCAGACAGGCCTACATGCATTTTCCTTTTGTCCTTATCCCACGTGGGAGCTACAAGCAGGATGTGGCTCCATCCAGTCCCTTCTGGGCCATAACTTCTGCCTCCCTTCTCATATCCTAGCAGTTCAAGCATGGAAGAAAAGCAGCCTGTACATGAACTTACCCCAGAACACCTGCAGTCACAAAGACCACCCAGAGGTGACCCAGGTTCAGAGTGAAAGTGTAGACTATCATCCCCACCAGAGACATGATATAGACCACTAGTGTTGTCTGTCTGCAAGGAAAAGCACAGTCAGGGTTTTATATAATCAAATTCTCTTCTTCATCCATAGATCTTGGTGTATTTTGCAGCACACAGTGAAGAAAAAAGCTGTGCAGCTTTCACGCACCCCACACTCTGAAATAATCAGGTCTGGAAGACAGACTCTCACCTGAACAGAGGGAAAACCAAGGATGTTGTTTCATATGCATTTGTTTTTCTGTGCACTGCAGTGATGACACTTTTTGTGTTTGAACTAGCTTCTACATTTGGAAAGGTGAAATGTAAGCTGAATAAGAAATAGGCTTAAGGATAGAATTACAGCTTCTTGGCTGTGCTGACCAGGTCTGAATTAGATGGAATTTCCATAAACAGGAGTCTCCAAACATCGCACAAGTCAATGCAAAATATATGTTTATCGTCGTAAGCCTCCACAATACATCTATGATCCTCAGAAGCTTCATCTCTGCTAGCAGGGACAGTTGGCACACTGGGAAAATTGTTTTCTGCACCCCCAGCCAGCTTTGGTCTCAGTGCAGAAGTCTGATGTTAGTTTCCCAGGCTTATGGTTCAAGTTTTTGAAGCAGTTCATAACTGCTTCACTATTTCTTGACAATTGCCCATATTTGCACTTCACTCCTCAACTCCAGGCAAAGAAGATGAATGAGTTAGTGACCAGATGTGGTCAGGACCTTGTTTCATATTGATGCTATGTCAAGCTGCGAGAAGGAAGTTCCCAGAACACACAGTCCTCCAATGAGAACTAGGCTGGCTCAGAGAAGCAGGCAGCTCTTACAGTTTAAAGCAAGTTATGTTTTCCACTGGAACTGCAGAACTCAAAGGGGGGGGGGGGGGGGGGGAAATGAAGAAAACTCTTCAATCTTGCCATGGATACCACACATTAGCAAGCTCAAAAAAAAAAACAAGCTTTCCTCATTGATCTGTATCCCTCAGCCACTAGGCTCCAGCAGTACAAAATGAACTGACAGTCACCTGGGAAAGAGCAAGACTGCAGGCTTCAGGACAGTGGAAGTTACACAGCAGGTGCACACAGAGTTTGTCCCTACTTGCCACAGTCCCCAATAGACAGCTCTGACTGCAACTCCTGCTGCAGGAAACATCCTCAAGCATACAGGCAGGCTTCTGTTAAACAGGACTTTAGCAAGACTCTGTTCCCCTGAGTATATCATGGATGACAAAAAAGGAGACTCAGTGACAAGCAAGGCCCAAAATTTTGCATACAAGCAAAGGGCTTAGCCAAGATGCAGGCAGATACTGGGGCACAGGGAAACAAAGGAATCCCTGGGGAAAGACACCAAGGCAGGGTGTTTCTCATGCAGTGGCCTTTTGTCAGCACATTTGCTAGTCAGAGGACAAGGAGAGTGCACTATGACTCTAGGGGCACCCGGGGCATGGAAGAATGCCTTGTTTTGCCTGATAAGGTTCTTATCACTGCCATAAATATCTTATGGGAGGGATAAAAACATGAAGAAACAGATTCACAGAGGACATTTGTGAAAAATACCAGGACACTGCGAGCTGTTCCCACAGTGCCCCTACAGGGATTGAAAGTTATCCTCAAGTGGGACGGGTACAGCCAGTCTCCTGGAAAGGATGTCCAATTCAGTGAGCGTGTGCTCAAAGTTCCGTGTCCTGCTACATCACCTTAGGACAACTGGGCAGGATATGGTGAAGGCATGCCCACTACACCAGGAGTAACCTGCAGAAGGGTTACAACAGCAGGCTCAAAAGGCAGACCAGGATAGACTGGCCACTTTTTTTTTCAGTGAAAACTCAAATGTCCTATTCTCTACTATCTGAGTCTTCTCTCCTTCCCACAGACACATATACTTTTGGCCTGCACGGACCCAGGTTTAAAATATCACTTAGGTCCTCAACCTGGTCAGTGGAGGGAGATGGTTATTTCTGAAACAAATATGACAGTAGAGAGCACTGTCTGGAACTGCTAGTTAGACTGAAGGCCATGTGAACATTGCTATTAAAAGCTAAGTTCAGCTGAATAGAAGCACTGATCCAAGGCCTCTGACTCTAAACCAGGCTCCCCTAATAAATGCCAAGGCACCCAAAGTGAACAGGCAGTCACCAGGTGTCACAATCCCATCTCTCTTTCCAGCCAGGAACCTGAAGGATGCATAGGAAGTTCCATTTAACTCAGAGTCAGAACTTTTTAGAATTTTTCAAGAAGTGCTCAGCTCTCAATCAGCCATCCCAAAGGCAGCCTGAGCTCTGCAACTCTGGGACAGTTCACTTGCACATTTGTTTGGGTCAAATCTATGCCTGTTAATTCCAAAACTAAGAACAGTGATGGGGCTGCTTTAGGGGCTTGCCTGCCAAATAAAAGCAAGAATGCAAGACCATTTGGTGCCTGAGCACAACAGATGGAGAAAGCACAGCCTCACTCCTGTAAGGAACTGCTGATGGGACAGTGATGATCAAACATCCACGAAGTGTTCTACAGTTCCTTGTGTTACTAATCTCCTCCTGCTCCTCTCAATCACAGCTGGATCTCATTCACTCACTTCTCTCTCCCCCTCTCTTTCTCTGAGCTGACTAAAAAAAGGACTTGACATCTTTCCTTCCTGATTTTCATGTGCTTACCATTTCATTCCTGACACTATCAGAGCAGTGCAGAGAAGGGGGAGGGTACCTGCCTAGAACATCTGGCATCTTGACAGTTTTTTAAATAGACTTTTAAATGAGGCTAAATAAAGATTCTGTAGCATTCTGAAAAAAAAAAAAAAAAATGCTAGTTCCACAGAAATCCTAGTTACTAGGCTGCAATGGAGAGCAAATTCTTAGCAGTTTTTCTTCACTTAAGGCTAAATCTATGCCCAGATATTCTTAGGAGCCTGTTGGATAAGTTTTACGCGTGGCAGAGCTCTATTTTTCTGCACTCTCAGGCTTCTCTGCCCACCTATGTGGCCCCTTCAGCGTATCCAGGATTTTATTTTCCTTCTATGCTTGCCAAACTGTGAGTTCCAGCTCCGCTTGGTGAACCACAAAGTTCTTCAGCCCTCACGCTACTACTGATTTCCATTCAGGGAGAGTCAGGAAGACCATCCGCCCAAGCAGTGTCAATTGAGGCTACCTTACCACTAACCCCAATCCGGAAAAAGCCAAGTTAGTTCGCAGTTAGCTACTGCAATTCACCAGAGCTGTGTTTCCATTTCCTAGGACTGCCAAATGAGAAACAAACTCAATGGTACGTGATCTAGAAATGACAAGAGACCTACTGGTCTCTCAATTAGTCATTTGCTCCTGTCCCCTAGCACGCCCTCAGGAGTCCTCATGTTCCATTCTTTCTTGTCAAAGAAGCCCAGTTCCTCTGCATTTCTGAACCCGTACTTGATTGCTAGGCTATAGAGGCCACTACAGAAGCTGTAAGCCCTCAGCTTGCCAGATTCAGCAGCCCACAAGATACCAGGCAGTTTAAAGGCAGCAGTACCTTCCAAGGTAAAAAGCTGCTGCAAGGAAAATACCTCTAAAGTTGCCTTCAACTCATCACCTGCGTATCACCAGAAAAGCCCCATCCTTCTTGAGCTTCTCAGACAAGTTATAGTCCCAAAGCGAGCAGACAAACTGGAAATTGATTACATGGAGGGGAAAAAAAAAAAAAAAAAAAAAAAGAGGTGTTCTCCATTCCCTGAGACATGCTATGTAGAAAAGTCTGTCAGCAAGATCTGAGTTCCTGAGGACTGGGAGCTGCAGGACACCCAAAGACCCTTCACTGCCTCCTTGAAAATGGGCATGGTATGCTGGCCAGATCTGCTGTCTCAGCCCACCAAGCACTAAGTCCAGAACCACCCACCCACAACTTCGTCACCCCTTCCCTTGCTTCTGCCCTGAATACAGTAACATGCACTCATACAATGCCTTTGGTCACTGGATTAAATGTGTCTTTCATTAAACAGGACAAAGATGCACAGAAGCTGATTTGTAAGGGCAGAGAAATGGTCTGGTACAGTCGCGATTCTGCTTGTGCCAAGAGCTCCCTCATCCCTGGCAAAGCAGCAGTCAAGCTATCTCATCTCCACCTCCCCCATGTTTCCCTAGGGAGCACTAGTATTAGACCTCATATGGGTCCATCAAAGACTAACATGCTGCTCCAAACTTCACTTCAGACTAACTGGATTCTCAACAACTATGTTTTTCCCCTGCAGACCTTTCCCAGCGATTCAGTCTCTGGATTACCAAGCTGCAACTGCAGAGTTGTTCCCTGCACAGAGAAGAAAAAGAGCACAGTCACTAGCAATACAGAGGAAAGAGACTTACTTGTAGGTTTTGGTTCTGTCCAACCAGAGGCCAGAGATCAGAGCACCAGCCATGCCTGACAGTACAATGGTAAGTCCAATCCTGCCAGCATTCACCTCTTCATTCTGTGGTAAGACACGCACAAAAACACAGAAGCCAAGTCATAGCCAAAAAGTGGAGAACCCAGAAATGAAGAGACACCAAAGTTAGTGTAACTTCTTCTGTTAACAAGCTAATGAAAAGCAGTGTTGGCAAGAACTCTTCTGGGTGCAAGCACTTCTCTCTGGGCCAGCACAGAGAAAACATGAACGCGCTGGCCAAAATGAACAGATACCCTCAGAGAAGTCAGCCTGAACTCAGCAATGCTTGATATCTAGCATCAGGATTCGGGCCACATCAACCAGGAAATCCTGGGACCCACTACAAGGCAGCATGGACAAGCTCTCTTTGGTGCTATGTCCCAACAGTAAACATCACAGCAGCTCAGCACCTGGAGCACACACAGCTTCCAGGTGCAGATACACCAGCAGAAATCACTGTCAGGAACAGGGCAGAGACAACTAAGAGAATCTCAGAAGAGCAAGCTTATACTTGGGTCATTTAGGGTATGAAGGAGTTGTCTTTTTTAGAGCTCCCATTCTTCACAGAGTCCTGTAAAGAACAAAAGGAAGTGATGGTCTCTAGCCAGCCAGCCAGCCAGCCCAGGCCAGGGCCAGCCAGAAGTGCTGCAGAAGCACTTTAATCCAGGCCAGAAGCACTATACTTCTCACAGACTCTCCTTTGGCAGCTAGTAATGGACAACGGCAAGCATGAAAAGGCCACAAAGACTGGATGCACTTACTGGGTAGTGATGGACCACCATGCGGTTCAGCAGAGTGGACAGGGAGTAGAAGCAACCTGCATTCAGACCTGAGAGGAGAATAAAAATGAGGCATATTCAGTCTGCTGCTATTCTGCTGTAGAAATGCATCAAGATCATTAGGACAGCAGTCTACAGTCAAGCTGCAGAATATCAGGAGATACTACAGCTGGACAGGCTGGGTAGTGGCAGAAATGCAGACCAAGGTCAACTGGATCTCAGCATGCAGTAGGAAGCACCCTGCAATGTCAGGACAGTTCTTACCTAAACAGCCAGAAGAAAAGCTGTGCATATTTCTAGTACTGAAAGGTTATGCAAGCTCTTCATAGGGTATCAACCCCTCCCTCACAGAGGCATCTTCAGCAGCGGAGCTGAGTTTCCTCAAAGCAATGGCAAAGTATCTGCCACAGCATCAGGTGAATCTCAGGGCCCAAGGTTCAGTTAACACCAGTGCCACTGATCAGCAAGGTTTTCTTCCCAAAGAACCACCTGGCAGCTCTCTCCCGGCTGACAGTAAAGGACAGTCTCTCCAAGCCAAGAAATATCAGAAGGCAAGAAGGAGCAGATCTAATGGCAAGCACAGACAGCACTGCCCCAAGGCACCTGGTGCATGCATCTGCATGAGGAAAGTCTTGCATTTTTACAAGATACCAGTGAAGCCTGAAAAATAAAAAACAACTGTGAAAGTAATCATCTTTCAGAAAGGGAAGTTAGATTAACTGTTAGAGGCGTCAGCCACCTGGTGAATGTTTCTCAGTATCAACCAAGGTGAGAATGGAAACTGTTGAGGGTGATACTGGTCAAGCCATATTCAGACACCCGACTGCAGTACACATGTAACTCTGATTGAGTTGAATGCCTTCCTGAAGGGCATGGAAAACAAGAGTGCTTTTAAAATATATTTTATTTATTTATTTAACAGTAGACAGCATATCCACATGGGTGCTGGAGTAGCAGTACCACAACGGCTACACTCTCACCTTGGGTGATACTGAGAAACCTTCCCCAGGTGGATGATGTCTGTAACAGTCAGCCCAACTTTCTTCTCAGAAAGTCATTTACATTTGCAGTTAGTTTCTCTTCAAGGCTCCAGTGAACTTGGTAGGGGGAGGGACAGGGACACAGATTTCACCACTGCAGCTCACACATTTACAGGCTCCATAAAGTGGCATGGGATTTTAAAATTCTGGTTCAGATGCCAGAAATTCTGACAGCTCAGATACATGTCGAGTTCCCACTTCCTGTTTTTCCTCTTTCAGCCTCAGCTAAAAGCAGAAAGATGACAATACATTGTAGAGAAGTGCAGTTTAGCAGGCAGAGCTTTGACAACACCCTGAAGTCAAACTCCTGCTTCCCCATTCCTGATGCCTTGGGCAATCCCAGACCCAGCCCAGCGCCCTACACAGCTCAGGAAGCAACCAAAGAAGCCACAAGATTAACAGCTGGAGGGAAGATCTCACTTTGTTCACACACCATCCTTGACAACTTTAAGCAGAGCTAACTTCACAGCTTCATGGGGCAGAACAGATGAATAATCTTATGCAAGTGATCCCATAAGCTGACTGCCTGTGGCAGTGGTTCCTGTTCCAAGTGCATGTCCCAGAAAGTGACTGGAGAGGCAGCGACTTGCTCTTTATGCACAAAAAGAACAACCAACCCTTTTCAAGTGATACATAGAAAGGTTGGAAACTCCTGCAGCCTTGAAAGCTGGCTCTTTGCAACACCTGACTATGGCAAAGCATCCCACGAGAATCTAATCTGAGTTCATCCCATCTCCACCTCTGGAGCACCCAGCTCACTAGGAGACACAAGAAACTGCAGTGTCAGGTCATGGGAGTGTGGCAGATCAGAAATCCTTTAAGTCCTTTACCCACTGCTGCTTCACCTCAAAGCTGGGCACAAACATAGGCCAGTCATTTATGTATGTAATACTTCTCACTTAACCAAGAGTACAGCAGCCTGCTGTGGACAGCCAGACTCTGGTAGCTGATGCTATCAGCATGCCAGCTCCACAGAGGCTCTGTGATGCATGGGATTTCCAAGAAAGAGAAGGGCGCCTAATCCTAAACTGGGTAGAAAGAGATGCTGAGTTGGCAACAGCACTTGGCACCAGAGTCAGACAAAATACTCTAGGAATCAAGACAATGCGTCCAATTTGCATTTGTGAAGGCTGGCAAAAATGTAGGCATTTTACATGTCACAGTTGCTTGGTGAAGTTTATCCACAAATTATAGCCAGCTGTTTGAATGCCTGTAAAATAAACAAGAGATGTTTCCAATGGTGCCCAATCACTTTTGCAGATGAGGAAACCAGAACCAATAGCTGGGATAAACACATCTGAAGGTCTGGTCTCACCCAATTCATTAGTTAGTTACCATGGTTTACTTGTAATGTGCTGTATCAGAACATTTTTGAGACCTCACAGTGTCTCCTATATTTTACAAAGGCCAGAAAGGGGAACTTTATTGCCTAACATTCTAAAAGGAGCTTTTACAAAGCCTCTGACTAGATCTGTTCTCCTGTAACTAAGCAGTGTATTACCTACAAGCCAGACTAGCAGGTCTTCCTCTTCACCTTCATTGTCATCCAGAAAAATGATTCCTTATGCAGACCTCATTATCCTGCCTTTTCATCACTGTCCCTTTCCAAATACTGATTTTTTGGAGCTGTCTCATCATTCTCACTTAATGCCCCCTTCCCAAGCTTTCCCACCCTTTTCCTGCCCTCTGCCTCTCTGTAGCAATGTGCAGTTCCACTGCAGAGTCCAATTCAAGAAACTCAAGTGCTTCCTCATGCCCACTCCATGTTATGACTCAGCTTTACTGAGGCAATGCCAGCAGTCTTTGGGAAAAAGCAGCCTGAAGGTTTCCCTGATAAACAGTTCACCTGCACTAGCACTGCTGCAGTGCCACTAATGTTTCTACCACTGCAAATCTTACCACAGGAAAGGAGATGGCCGCTGCTGGTAATATTATTTTACCTTAGAGATCCACAGGCCTGTTCTGACCTGGCATCCCATGAACGCCCACATTCTTTCTAAAGCCATGGGAGATGAAGCAGCAGGCCATTTCCCACTCTCTCCCCTGTTGCACACTATGCTAATACAAAAGCTAGGACAGGCTGCAGATATCTGTGTTAGCAAGGGAGGATGACTCAGTTGTGCTCATGTGGCTGCAGATGTCTTAAATCTTGGCCAACATAACTTCTGACTTGATTAGGAAAAACTGTCCCCATTTTTAAAGCCAGACAAGTTAAAAAAAAAAAAAAGTTTCACTGCTTAGTTCCTTCTCTGAGTAACAGTCACATTATCTTCACTGCCAGCAGCCTTGAAGTCAAGTTGGATTGATGTGAGGCTGACACAGGGAGGAGCAGAATAAATGCACAGACCGGCAGGAAGAAAGGTGGGATCACTTTCCACATCATTTGTGACTGCCAGGAAGGAATTATCCCAGGGAGATCAGATACTAAATATGCTCTTCATACTGAGAGCCTGCCTCTCTCATCTAGGGCTTGTTCACACCTATTAAAACTAATGCTTTCCCCTTTCTTTTTCCTGAAACATACAAACAACTGAGCAGATGACACAATCCAGCTTTTAGCCAGCCCGCCTCAGTCTGTTTCTCGACAGCTTTTTTCAATCTCCACTTTCATAGAGGACACCAAGTACTAGAGGAAAACAAACAAAACACGACAGAACATAAACCAGCAGAGCCTAACAGTGGTCTGAGGGGTGTTTCCAGAGAACTGTCACACCGGGAAGGGAGAGGAGATTTCAACAGCTCCAAAGACCATTAGCACCCTCAGAAAGTACAAAGCTACCATGTTACTCTTTCCAATTGGACGCGACACCCACAAAGTTCACAGCTGAACACAGAACCACAGAAGTTCAAGCACTAGTTATCTTCCCTCCTGAAAAGCTTCCACAGCAAGAAGGTAGGAAGAGGAGACAGACAAGCCCACAACTCTATCATACAGCCAGATGCAGGCTGCAGTGGTCTTCCCTGTCGCCACTAAAGAGAAAAATACTTCTGGATAGGACATCTCAGCATCAGGAACAGATTCAACGCATCACACTGCCCTCAGATAAATACAGCAAGACTGCTGAAGAGAAATAGCAAATCCAGTGTGTAGGAACAGATGGCAAAAGAACATAGTCTCTGATCCTTCCTTCTATTTGCTTTATAGGGATTGCCAAAAAAGCTGGAGCAATTGAACACCTACATGCTCCACATCACCTCCACTGGGAAGCCTGGCAATCATACACTTTCCTTGGAAAATAACTTGCACTCAGTGCAGTGACTTGCACTCAAACACAGCTCCATGTTTCTTAAGTAAACACTTAGATTAGTTCAAGTTACTAATGAACTAGAAAAGAAAAAAAAACAACAAAAAACAGAACTTGATAAGAAAATCCCCTGAACAGAAAGCAGTCACGAGCTGAGAGAAAAGTGGTGAGGTCGTACTGTCCTGTGCATTCTTGCCCTGCTTTTATTCTTCCCTAGCCATTTGCTTGTAACCACTGGACAGACTGCAGTGCTAGAGGGACCCCTGATATGCGGCATCCCCTAACCCTGCTCAGCCCAGTTACAGCCCTGGCACAGCACAGAGAGAGAGAAGCTAAGCACGTGTACCAGAACAGAAGTATAGCCAGAACTTACCATAAGTGACCATAAGCAGCACAAAGTTGGCATTGCAAAGCAGGCGGAGGATCGATTGCACATAGGAATATTCCTCTGTTGGTCGTGACTGGATCAGGGCCTGAGCTCGGCTGGGAGGGTAGGGAGGTTTCTCTTTGAAGACTGAAACCAGACACAGAGTAGACCTGTTTGCAAATGTGCAACTAGGGAGCCTGGGCACACATAAGGAGAGAACTGCTCAAGGAATAACACAGGAGCTAGTAAAATTAAGTGTATAAAACACATCAACATCCTTCAGATTTGATTCTCTGTGCACAGACTTAACCAGGAACAGGAGAAGAGAGTGTCTCTGCAATAACTCCTATCACTGGGGAAACACCTTGCCTTTAATAAGCAAGTTATATAGGCATTTGGCAGAATTGTTGGCAGGACTAATAATGTGGTCTGCAGGAAGGTGGAGAGACAGCTGCTGAAGTGTTGTGTGGACATACAAATGCAAAAGAAATGAGAAAAGCCATCTGCAAAGGTGGCCTGGTGCCCCTAAAGTGTCCAGTGCTTAGGGAGTCTATGCTAGGTTTTACATCAAGCCTGGCACCTCTCAGTCTGGACAAACTGACTCTAATTAGCATTAAAGTGGTGCTCAGGAATCCTGGTGATCAGTTATACACTGCTGTACTAGGAGACATGGCTATTTTGGTCCCTTGTCTATTCCCTGCCCCAGAATCATTAAAAATCTACACCCGACTCACCTACCAGGCAACATAAACAAGCTGGCAAGAGGAATCTCTTAAAAAATGATAATTTAAATATTTAGCAGGTAAGCTCTGCTCTCCAATGAGCACGCGAATCTGTCATGCTAATGTGTGAACTGGAAGCCAAATCTTTAACAGAGGGAATTGCATCTCCAGTGCCCTGCTACTGCCTTTAGCACTTTCTTTGCTCCACTCCCAACTGGTAACCCTTTTTTTTTTTTTTCCTGAGAACAGCATGTTCTTGCCACATAGCCTACCTCCTCCTCCCTATCCTTAAGATGTAATCAGCTCCAAGACATGACCCAAAGCCCAGCATCCTGTTTGTATGCAAGACTGCGAACGTTGAAATATTTCTATGATCGGCATTTAAAGGGCTTATTCATGCCAGGGTTTTATAACATAGAAGTCAAAAGATGAAATGAACAGTTTGGCAGGCTCGCCCACAACCTCCCCCACACCCTTCTGCAAATGCCGTTCATTTAGGACTTGAAGCAGTAAGATCTCGTATTACGTGACACAGGCAGCTGTGTGCAGGTACACATCCCCAGATGATCTCCACTCACACAGACAGGCTGACCTCAGCTCCACTTGGAGTCATGCGTACGCTTCCCACCTCCTTACCTATGACGACCAGGATGAAGAGGGCTGTTGCCACGCCTGCTGTCATGAAGAACATGATGCTTATGTGGTAAGCCAGCTTCTCCACATCTTCCACACTGGGCACGAGCATAGGAGGGATCAGAAAGCCAAGAGCAATGCCGAGCTGGGCAGGAGAGAAAAGGGACACAGAGGTGGCATGGAACCACAACACTGCCACTAGCTCAGAGGTCATGAGAAATGCAATCCTCCCTCACCTGGTAAGAGCTCAACGGGGCCTGTCCTAGTTTCACCTCCAAAGTGAAAATCTCATTTACCACCTAATAACTGAAAGCTAAACCAGCCGCCCACAGCAACTAGGCCATAAGAGGTCTCCCCCCAACTATGACAATGTTCAAGGAAAGGTTTTATAACATAACTGAACAGAATTAATACCAGCCTCCAACAAAGTGGAGTTCTCGCTCTCCTTGTGCTCCTCCACACATGCTCATGTCCACACACACATTCCACTCCTTATCTTGCATCTATTCTGGTGCAAGCCCAATCACTCAATAATCTAACTTGGCTCACTAAAAATGGTAGAAAATGACACTTCCAAAAAACACCCCAGTTCTTTGTTGGGTCAATGAGTTGAACCTATTTTTCCTCATGCCTGACACAGAGCAAGGGCTGATGTAATGTCGAATCCTGCCCACTCCTGATGAGTGAGATATCAATCTGTCTGTTTCATTATGTTACTTCTGAGTGAGCACCCTCCTAAGACAAGGCTCACCCTAATACCTCTCACACCCTTCCCACTGCACCAAGGGAATGCAGAAAAAAATCAAAGCCGAAAGCAAAGGATACATGCTATCAACACTCTCTAAGCGCTTAAGTTGTGCGATGGGTCTTCGCAATTGCCTCAGCTAAAATGCTTGGCCCTGAAGGGCAGCAAGAAGAAATCCCTGCTGGTCTGTCCTCCACTGTGCCAAGAGCCCCGCATGACCAGCTGAGGAGCTCCTGAAGTGACAGCACAAGCTTCTGTGAGAACATCTGGGCTCTTTGCTGGGTAGCTGTTTCTCCAGGAAAGCAACAAGGAGCTGCAGCAGCACAGGCTTTGCCAGGTTGACAGGTAGGACTAAATGTCTCAGGCCTTCAGTGCCACCCCTCAAAAGACAAAGGGGACAAACAGCTGCTTTTATGCTTGGGAGCATGCATTTCATAAAGGCTGAAGTAGAAGTGCGCTTATCACATTTCTGACTACTCTAAAGAGGAGGCCTAACAAAGCCACCTTTTGTTCCTTCTCCTGTATCTCACTTTGCAGTTGCATTTGGTTTCCAAGCAGTGTATCTACCTGCTCCTCTGCCCCTTTCAGCAATTGAAGCCCTCTCAGACATCAGAAAAAAAGAGCCACAAATCAGCTCAGCTCTTGCCTGCTTTCAGAGGCGTCCTGCACATTCAGCCCTGTACAGGGCAAAAGCAATCTTCTTTTTAGCAACACCCTAATTTATTTTTTCCTGGTTTGAGCCTACATTTGTGAGCAGTAACAGGGCACACACAACAGCTTAAAATAGATGGAAGGACTGAGAAGGCACCCAAGAAAGAGACGGCAGGTGGCCATGCATCCATTCTCACCTCTGCTTCAAACATAAAATTCCAATGTCTTTTGCAGGCTGGAGCCTTTGCTGGGCATTGGAAAAGCACTCACAGTGCTGGTACAGTGCTAACTGAACTGAGACACACTAGAAATGTTAAAAAAGAAATCCCCCCTGCACTGGTTACTCATGCTGTATTAACAGCCTTTCAAAGAGCCACTGCCCTCATTCTCATGCTGAAAAGTGATAGGAGTATGCAAAACATGAAGATAAAGGATGCATTCAAATTAAGCCCATTGCATGTACCATTTCATTATGGAAACATCAGAGAGATATGAACCCATTAGCACAATCATGACCAGCTGCCCCACAGTTATGGAGCAGAACAGCAGCACTGCCCAACAGAAGGGTAGTGTCAGCTTTAATCTACAAGCAAAGAAGGCAAGGACCGAGAAACACAAGCACTCTGCTGCCCACTAACCACATACAACTGAATACAGAGCAGAACAACCCAGGAGCTCTGTGTCCCTCACAAGCTCAAACACCTTCTGGCTTACCTTCTGGCTTTCCTTCTTGCAAGAACTCCTCACACCTTCTGCATGCTTTTACAGACATACCTCCACACTGAAGCACAATGAGGGACTTCTTTTAGAAGACCCACTCACTGGCCAGGATGAAGATCACAGAACAAATACACCCCAGGTGCTACATCTGCTGGTTGTAACAAAAGTCAGTTTGTGCTGTGTAGCAAGCTCTTCACAAACCCTTCTACTCCACCCAGCTGGTGGATCTTTGAGGCAAGGAAACAGCTCATGGCTCAGAGCTGCCTGCTAGACTCAGAAACTGTATTTAACTTACAGACAAGTAAATTTCAACTGCAGCTGGTCAAACTCCTCCTGTGTCAAATATTGCCCTCTCTGGGACACCATGATAGCATAGATCTGGATCAGCAACAGACACCTGCGCTGAGTTCACTCCCAGGACATCACAGGACCTCGTGGGAAGAGTCATCAAGAGGCTATGGATGTGCCATGCCACACCAGGCCACTTTTGGAACGAGAGCACTCAGAGGTTCAGTAAGCACAATGAAGCACAGTGAAGATGGACACCAAACCAAAAAGGCACTTACAGGGCAGAAGCCTGTTCATCTCTGCAGCACATTTATTTTAGCCGGAGTACAGTCCTGCCATTCCAGCATGCCTGCTCAGCCAGGACACAGCCACACCAGGCTCCAGTACTGCTTCTCAGCACTCCCAGAAGTTCAGGCTTCAAGGACGAGACTCAACATTGTTCCTTTCCATCTAAGGCTGGGATCTCCTAGCCATTACACACCGGGTTCCACGTTGGCCCCTCCACCCTTTGAATGAGGTCTATAAATCGCTTCCCGGAAACTGCTCCTTTGCCCCATCACCCTTTCATTCCTGGAAGAAAAGGGCTGGATTCCTGTGCTAGCTGCTCCTGGGCTTGCTCTCTGCAATCACATGCTGTCACATGAGCTGCTGAACCGCAGTAGAACACACACACACAGAAAATAGGAAGGTTTCTCTGGGACCACAGTCCAGATTTCCTCTTTTGTCTAACCTTTCCTATCTGAGAAGGGTACTGAGAATCCATTTCACAAATTGTCCAGAAATCCTTTTCTGAGAGTCCTATGGCCATTGACAGTCCAGAAGGTCTGAGAGAGCGCTGTGTCAGTCACCGCTGCTGTCTTCTCAGAAGACCTGAACACAAAAGGATGTTCATCCTCCCTCCTTCCCTTAAAAGAAAAAAAGTAATACTTTCTCCATTGGGAGTTTATTAAACCTGAGAAAAATTAGGTGGTAGATGGAAAAAAATCCCAGTATAGCAGCAGGAAACACATTTTATATCTCAGGGCCACTGGCATTACTAATGCTACGATGATGAGGCCCCTCTGACATACCGAGGGATACTCACAGACCCTGGATATGAATATCACCTTTTGCAACAGAGGCAAGCTCCCCACAGCATGGTAAGCATTACACAGCACGCACTTCAGCTTTCAGAAGGAGGATTTTAGCTTTCAGCACATTGCTAAATCTGCAACATGAGAGCATCTCCACACCTGAAATGCACAACCATGTCCTGACCTCCAAGAATTTCCCCGCAGAAGCCAGGCTGCTGGCACTTAAGAAGGCTTTGGGATCATTCTTGAACAGAACACCCAGAGAGTCAACAACAGCAGAGTGTGCTGTTCAGATCATTTATTCTCTAAAAGTTGATAAAGTAGAAAGAATCTATTTCCTATCTGAATTTTGTCAAGGTGCAGTGCCAACAGTGACATCAGATTCAAGATCTAACTGTATGCAAGAACAGATGATAAAGTAGACAGCAAGTAGTTGATAAGATGGTATAAATATCTCACAGTGGACAACAGGATGCCTAATTTAAGTTTAGCTGTCTGTATACTAACAGTCTGCTGAAGGATGATCATCAGTGCAGTATCAGCATAAAAAGTGTAAATGAATGATTGATGGAAGAGTGGGTATCCACCTTAAAGAAACCTAAGACTTAGCAGCAAGAATATGAAAGCCCTATGAAATCGCAGAGCAACCAGAAATATAGGCACAAGAGATCACCACACCAAGAAGGACAATTAGAGTGTTAAGACAGAAGGAGAAAGCAAAGCAAAAAACAAAACAAAAAACCACAACAGTGAGAAATTTTGGCAGTGGTCCTTACAGGCTAAGGGTTACAACAGGGTTGATGTGAAGGACTGTATTTTCAGAGCCCATAAATACCTTTTTCTAGGGAGAACCCATAAGACACAACACAACTCCTGATTTAGGTCTAGGGCAGCGCACCCCACGATCAATATTAGTGAATAGTTCTGCAGTGCACTCAAATTCAGCTTCCTTGCAGCAGCAGGAATAAAACAAACACAACAGCAAAAAGTCCCTTCAAACCACTATGGCAATATTTAACTCACACGAGGGATCTGCCTAAAAGGAAAGAAGACCATTAAAAGGAAAATGAAGTGAAAATCCAAAGAAACTTATTGCTTGCATTAAGACTGCACAAACACACTGCATTTGGAGCCTCAGAGTAGCTGTATGAAGTATCACACAAAATTTTAGAACAGGGGATAAAAGCAATCACAGTTAAAAAGCAAAGAAGGAAAAAAGAATGCAATAAATCATCACACCCCTCAAAAGCTGGATTTCATTTCTCCGAGCACGAAAAAGAGGAGACAGCAAGCTGGACCAAACTAAAGCAAAACCATAATTAGGCCAAAAAAGGCCGAGGAGCAGCCTGACAACTAAGTCAGAACTTTCCAAACACAGCACAATCAGGAAGCCTGCCAGAAAGGCTGCAAGGCCAAAAGATGATCACCGTATTTGAGACAGAACTCAGGACCAGAAGGGATTCATTCAAGAGTTTGAAAAAACAGAACAACAGAAAACCCACACCACTTGCACGCAGTGTACCGAACTGCTAACTAGTCTGTTACTAAATACTCTGATCAGGAACGTGGGAAGGCAAACATGATGTGAATTTTTAAAAGGCCCTGCGTGGGCAGGAGTCCCAGGGAACTCCAGGGACAGCAGGCCGTCAGTTTGGTCAAAGTGGCAGAATTTAACAACCGAAAAAAAAATGAAGTCTGCGTGCATGTAAAACCCAATACAACGGATACTATGACAGATACTACGGCAAATTCTATGACTTCAACTCAATCAGCAAGTTTCTAAATGGAGCCCCTAGGACAGGGCTGCCTGCCCTAGACAGGTGCTCCCGTGTTCTCATGAACCTTTCTCAGAGAATGAGGAAACAGGAGTCTAAATGCTGGCTTAGGTCTCTCTTGGAAGGATACTTATTAAATCCTATCAAATTCCATGTTCTAAAGCATGAATAACCCACGCAAAGGATTTATCTCCTAACAGCCCCACACCAACCTACCCACACAAGAGTCCTCTGGGAAGACTGTGGGAGCCTCCAGTAAGCAGCAGAGCAGGAAACAACTGCATAACTGCTGGGAGAGGCAGCACTGGTCTGGAGCCATTCACCTACAGTGAACAGCACCACCTTTAATCTTCAACATCCATAACAACCAAAGAACCTGGCAATGAGAAATCCTCTAGAAAACCAGAAGGCCCATTATGCTTTGAAAGAAATAAGTGGCGTTTTCATTATTTTAATGAGTTGGTCCTGCAGCTCCCAGCAGTTTACTTGTTTTCTAACAGATACCTTTTAAACATGGAGAGCCTCACGTTTTCAAGATGTTTCACTCCAGACACAACAGCGTGTTTTTTAGATTTACTGATTCTACTACAAGTGGCTTCAGACAACAAGACCTTAAAACAAATGCAATGAGATTCTCCACCTGAATGATGAGAACTGATCCAACAACATCACCATGACGGAAGCATCCTTTGTGAAAAGTCTCCAGACGAGCCTACAGCTGCTGTTCTGGAAACCTCCGTATCTCAGACAGCCACCACAAATTACCATGTAAACACTGTTCTCCAAAAAGCTTGCAGACAAAACACACAAGCCAAGTGCAGCAACATCTTCTCCTTCAGAAGGGCTGTCCTTTTCCTGCAGTGCTCTAACACATATGAGAGTGGGGGGGACTTTGAACCCATGCTCAGTACACACCGAGCCCATTCCAGTGCCTCTCAGTTCTGTCAAGGCAATGAAATGCATCAGACCTGAACCACTCACCCTGGGAACGCCATGGAAGAAGCACACACACACTCCAAAGCCCTGGGCACTGCAGCCCCTTTCACCACTCATCTGTGTCTCACAACTCCACACTGAAGCATTTCCTCCTTTTTCAGCTGCAGGCGCCTCCAGCTGAAGATACACAGCCAAAGAGCTGTGGAAAGCAGAAGCTGCTAGTTCCTACACAGTATATTTTTGTTTGCAGTAAAGAAACAGATATGCTTCTTCCATAGCACTGACAGCAATACTAAAATCCCTAAAGGCCCTTTAAAATCCAAAGAGCCAAGAAGTCAATGTACTTAAATGCAGCACAGCTCTGTTACCTTTTTTACAGTGTTTAAGAAGCAGAAAGGACGCACAGTGAGAGGAAAAACTGTAATCCATGCCTCATGAAGAGATAAGATAAGGCTGAACCTTTTTTTTTTTTTTTTTTTGAATATACACTTCCACTGATACGAGATAATGTCTTTCTTCAGTCTGCACTTGCACAACCAAAGCTCTTCTGAAAGCAAACTCCCTTCCTCATCATACTTCTTCTGTGGCACCATCTCAGTCTGTTTAACATGATGCAATGCCAGATCATGAGAACTGCTTCTTCTGGGCAGGTCACTCATGCTTCTCAGCCCTGAATGCACCTTCGCCCAGTTTACTGGGGAAAAAAATGCAATGCAGCAAAACAGCAGCAGATAAGAAACAGTAAAGCAGAAGAGGGGTTTCAGCTCCAACAGCCACCTCAGCAGCTGCTGGAATTCTCCATCAGAATATAATACATGGGTCAAGGACATATTGCAGTCACATAACAGAGACAGTCTCTGAGGATCCTGCAAGGCGAGTGCTAAGGGTGCCATAGGGCAGCCTCTCCCAGAAGAAACACTGCTGTCATTCATTTCACTCCTATGCAGCCTCCTCAAAGCAAAACCCAAAAGCCAGCTGCTTCTGTGAGGAAAAAGAGAGAGCTGCTTTTGGTGCCTGGCTGGGAGGGGAGCACCAGGTTAAATAAGTACAAAAAGTTAATTTCAGATTCCAGTGCTCATTTATAAAAGCACAGGCATTCTGGGGAAAGCCACGTCACTACTTGGTCAGCACGTCCTCCCACACAGAGCCATGGCCAGGATCTCAGAGAGCTGGCCACACAGCACTCCCTGTCATCTAAATGCCCTGATGCACCCTGTCATCTTTGCTGGAAGAGAAAGGAGACAGGGCCAAAAAACGCCACCTCTAAGTGCTGCTGCTACCAGCTCTTCTTAGCTCTTTGGTAAAATCTTCTCTACGCTAATAGCTAAAATCCCAGAAAATGCAGGGCCAGATTACAGAGGTGTGAGCTAGATCACCACTTGTTTCTATTATATATTCTATTATGTAACAGGAATCAGATCTCATCTGAAGAGATGGGAAGCCCCTCAGCAGGCAGGGAAGAACCAAAGAGTTCTGGAAGTCTGCTTGAAGAAAGGAATCCCACCAGACGTGCTGCTCCATTCACACCACACTTCCTGGAATTTCAGATGCTGCCTTACCTGAAGGGCAAATACAGAAGAGTTTTAGCAGTGAGGCAAACAGCAGCACACACTCAGCACACAGGGCAATGCAGACCCCAAAAAAAGCAATTGCTATTCAGATGTTGCAGACCTGATTATTCACAGAAGCCCACCGCAGCCCAACCCCTGAAGATTCTTCCTCCCATTTCAAAACAAGAGGAAAAGACCTGCCAAGAAAGAGCACCTCCTTGAATTTCATTCATGCCTTATCATGCATTTTGCACAAATTAAAAGGCCTCACCTCATCACTGCGAGACAAGAGATAAGAGAATGCTAGTCTCTTATCTGCTGTTGTTTGGCTGCAGTGCATTTCTTCCCCAGTAAACATGGCAAAGGTACATTCAGGGCTGAGAAGCTGTGAATGACTCGCCCAGAGATGCAGTACACTTGTAGCATCTACAAACTCTGCCTCGGGATGTTTTCTTTATGGAAGTCCTAAATCACTTAAGTCACAGAGGCATCTAGACAAGGTCAGACCCCACCAAAAGCTGCTGCATCATTTTTCCTACAGGCAGAGATGAATACGAAACAGAAGGTTTCTTTATTCCCAGCTCATCACCAACTTTTATCAACTCCTGCTAGAAAAATGAAGAGTCAAAATTACAGCAGAAAAATCATCCAACCCTTACCCCAAGTCCAACAGCTGCTTGCTTCCGTTAGACAGAATGGCAAGAGCTGGGAAGATGATTTATTTCAATTTAAAAAAATAATGTATCAGCAGTGGTAGCAGAGCAATAGGAAATTGTCCACGTGCTGCCGATGCCCATTGCACATCAGGGAGATGGGGCAATGAGTTTGAAACACTCCTACAGCCAACAGGCCCAAGCAAGCACAGCACAAGCACAGTAGTCCAGCACAAGCCATGCAAATTGACACAAAGAGCTGAGGAATTCCAGTACCTGCCCAGCTGGCTCCAGCTGATACACCTTAAAATGCCACAGGAATTCAACTCATTGCTTAAACATTCCCACTGTGGTGGGGATTAGTGCCATCACGCCACAGCATCATGCCTCATTCTCAAAAGACAGCAAAGCAAGCATTTTAAGGGAAGGGTCAAGGCCTGCTCCAGCAAGCACGTCCTGCAAACACTAGCATCTCAGAAGAGCATAGGGAATCATCTGCCATACTGCAATTACAAACCCACCATATTATGCCCTTCACTGACACTCCCTAAAACACACTCTAACAGCAGATTAAGGAAAAAGAAAGCTTCTATTTCATCCCACATCCAACATCACCACCTAACAAAATAGCCGCTTTTCATTCACTGGATCTTTGATTTGAGGGAATGAAATGAATAGGTGCTCCCTATGGAGTATGCCTTGCCTATAGTCATCGCCCTTTCTTGTTCCTCTGACTCTCTAAAAGGAAAGCCTGGGTTTACAAGCAAGAGCTAATTACTGGCCTGTGGTCTCACTGATGTCAGGTCAAACCCCAGAGGAGGACCAAAGCGTCCAGCCAAAGTTTGCCTTTCACAACCACCAGATTAATGTGCTGCTTTTAGGACGATGTGGACTCCGCATACACATATAGCACATGCTGAATGCCACATTGTTTGGATTTCTTGTGCACACTGTTGAGTAATTCCACCTGAATAAGATGACAGCAAAACGTTCAGTTACTTATTTACTCCTAAATCAGCAGCATTTATGCCAAGTTAGATGCCTTCAACTCTGAAGATTCATTTAAAACACACAAAAAAGGAGCCCACGAGACTGTGATGAGTGAACAGAAAAGTTTAGATCCACTCAGAGAAAGTGTGCTTTCTCTTTCCTAAAGCTGCAAGTCAGTCTGCCTAATGCTGCTGCACAAACTTCAGTTTGTCCCCCCCCCAGCACTCACTCTTTGCCACAGCATTATCTCAGTCTGTATAGAAACCCAGGAGCGTGTGGAAAGGAGGCCTCAGATCTCACTGATAATTTTACACACAGTAGGAAGAACCACGCTTCAGAAGCCATGTGAACAGAGAAAGCGATTCCAATCGGAGTGGTGCCCACCCACAGCTCGAGCCAGTCAGCTGAAGGCAGTCACACAGAGAGGAGTACTGCATTTTGAAGATAGGGTAACAGGTCCAGCTACGCAGCAAGTGTCAGACTGTTCTTCCTCTTCCTTGTGTCAACGACAGAGCCACTTCCCTCGTGCCACACAGCATCAGTATCAGCCCACCTGCCTCATGCAGCAGGGATCAGTGGGCGTTGCAGTGCAAGGGTCAGCATGTCATTTCACTAATCCTTTCAAAACCGTGAAAAAATTACCACGTCTGAGCGTCAGCTGACATCGAGAAAAACATGGAACAGCCTGAGCCAGTGTGGGTCACCTGCCTCCCTGATCCATCCTCAGAGAGGGGAGCTGGGGGACCTTACCTCCTCCTGACCCGGAGGAAAGTTCGCTTCTCCTCAAAGCAACTGTTTGTGGAAATCCTGTGCCTTACTTTTAAGAATCAGGAAAGTTTGTTAGAGATCTTTTCCTCAGGGCCCAGCCGTAAGTTCACAGCTCACTTCCTTCATCTCATCTAGTAGCCAGGAGGAGAGGGAAACTGCTGCACAAAATCCCAACGCAGACACAGTTTATGGAATCACAGAAAGGCTTGGGTTGGAGGGACCTCAAAGCCCACCCAGTCCCAAGCTGCGCTTAGCGCAGGGCTGCCCCCCAGCAGGGGGGCACCAGGGCCCCATCCAACCTGGCCTTCAGCACCTCCAGGGACAGAGCACCACAGCTTCTCTGGGCAGCCCATGCCAGGGCCTATTGTCTTCCGAGTAAAAAACTTCCTCCCGACATCTAGCCTCATCTCCATTTTAAAGCCATTACTCCTTGTCCAATCAGCACGTGTCAGTGTAAAAAGCTGGACCCCTCCTTGTGTGGATGGCTCTTACTTGGCTCCTCTCTCCGTGAGGAAGGCCACAGGGGCCCTGCATATCCCCTCCCCGTGGCACCCAGGTCCCCGCGGCCGGGTACGTGACCCCCCGCCCGTTCCAGCTGGCAGCCAGCAGTTACCTGGTTCCCGAAGACGGCAATGGAGCAGGCTGTGGACACCTCGCGGGAGCTGAACCAGACAGAGGCGATGCGCGAGGGCATGCCCAGGATGAAGACCTGCGCCAGGGAGCAGACCGCCTGCCCCAGCACGGTGACAGGGAACAGCTGCGGCCGCAGGCTGCCCAGCTTCACCCAGGCGCCCAGCGCGTTGAGGGCCGAGCCCAGCAGGGCAATGAGGCGCAGCCCCTTCTTGTCCAGCAGCCAGGCGACGGGGAAGAGCAGCGGGATGTAGGCGAGCATGTAGCTCATGGACAGCCAGTCGATGGCAAAGGTGCTCACGCCATAGAAGCGCACGAAGACGTTGTTGATGCTGCCGTACTGGATCCACTGGAAGGCGTTGCACAGGGAGTAGCTGCTGAAGAGCAGCACCACGACCCAGCGCCGCCACGACAACCGCACCTCGGCGGCAACCTCCGCCCCGCGAGGCTCCGGCGCCCCGCCGCCCTCCTGCCGCACCATGCCGGCCCCGCGAGGCTCGGCTCCGCTCCCCGCCGCGCCGCCGGCACCCCCGGCCCGCCGGCCGAGCACCTGGCCGGGAAACCCCGCCCTGCCGCCTCCGCCGCGCTGACTGGCTGCCGCCGCCCCTCGGCTCGGCCCGGCCCGGCCCGGCGCGGCCCGGCCCTCCCTTCCACCTCCCGGCGCGCCGCCCCTCGGCAGGGCGGCCCCGGGCGAGGGGAAGCGGCGCGGAGGCGGCGGGTGCCGGTAGCGGTGCGTCGGCCGCGGTCGCGCGGGTCGCCTTCCCTGGCCGTGCCCCAGCGGCAGGCAGCCCCAGCGGGAGCAGCGTGCGTGAGCGCTCGGCGTTGACGTCTGTGCTGGCAGACCCCGTCCGAAAGTTGAGGTGCCCCTGCGAGGCGAAGACTTCGAGGGGCCGGACGGCCCTGCGCGACGGCACGGGCGCTCGTCTGGGGGCAAATCCCGCATAAGGCAGGCTGAGCCCGGCGCAGGGGCTGCAGCCGAGCGCTGTGGCGGGGAAAAGTTTGGTGGAAGAAGGTCGTGGGGTCTGCCTCAGGGCCTGGTGCCAGAGGGACCTCGGTGGGCACAGATAACCAGGAATTGCGAAGGGATAGAACCAATCATAGAACTGCTCTGGTTGGAAAAGAGCTCGAAGATCACAGTGTCCAATCACAACCTAACCACGCTACCCTAACTCTAACACAGCCCTCCACCAAACCATGTCCCCGAGCACCACATCCAAACGGTTTTTAAACACATCCGCGGGTGGTGCCTCAACCACCTCCCTGGGGAGCCTATTCCAGGGCTTAACAACCCTTTTTGTAAAGAAGTGTTTCCTAATATCCAACCTAAACCTCCCCTGGCGAACTTGAGGCCATTTCCCCTTGTCTTGCTACCTGTCACCAGTGAGAAGAGACCAGCCCTGCTCTTGCTGCAATTGCCTTTCAGATAATTGAAGGGAGCAATAATGTCTCCCCTCAGCCTCCTCTTCCCCAGACTAACCAGCCCCACTTCCTTTGGTTGTTCCTTGCAGGGCGCTTGGGGGACGAAGCACTTTTATTTTTCTCTTGGGGTGGCTTTCTGCATGTTTTCATGATGTGGCATGCTATGAAATAAAAACATGCAGTGAGGTCAGAATTGAAACGTGCCAATTGGACTGAAGCAAAACAGCCCAAAGTGGTGTTTGTTTTCATGCTCACCAGGCACTCGGTGAGTCACCCATGTTTTCCAGTTACTTCAGCAGCTTGTCACTCTGGCACATTGCTGCCCACAGATCACTTATGATCTATAGTTCATTGAGTTAATACTGTGTTATCTGAATCATGTGAACATTACTCAGCAGAAGCTTTACAAGTGTGGACTTGGTTGCATGCTAGTGTTCAGCTCCCCAGCATTAAACAAGCAGCTCCAACTTCACTTGAAAAAATGTGAGTGATGTCTTAAGGACATTGTATTCCTGAAACAAAGGCTTCGGTCATGGGTGAGAAGATGATGTTTTCTTGGCTTGTATTTACTTTGTGGATCACTAAGGCTTTTAGACCCATTTATTGTTAGGTTAAACTTCCAAAGTCACACCAGGATCTGAACTAAGACAGAAGAAATGACAGATAAATTTGTTCTAATAAATGTGTATAACTTAAATTTGTCAGGAGTGCAATGAATGATGGTGATGCAGAGAGCACAGGAGTGAAATGGAGGACTGCTGTGGCCCAATAGCTCCTTAGTCTGAGAACTCTTAGGGTACAGCAGTATAACAGTATAGACAATTAACCTTTATGTTCATCCAATCTCTACAAGATTCCCAATGATAGTGTAAAGGAATCAAAGTTACCCAGATATAATGGCTCACATCAGTTAAAGAGTGACGGGGAAAAAAAAAAAAGAAAAAAAAAAAAAGATGAAGAATAGAAATAAATGGGCAATTTTTAACATGACATACTGGGCTGACACTCAGAGGAGTGTCATTTGTTAATAATCCTGAAAGCAGAGGGAGGGGCAAAATTTGCAGATGGTGAGACATTATGTCTGTGTTACTCAAGACTAATTTAAATGTCACCTACATTTTTTATTTAGGTCATACAACTTTAGGACTGTAGCTTTAGCTGCCCATAACTGTGTTGCATGATTCATGTGTAAACCAGGATAAATCCAGAATATTGGAGTGATGTCTCGTATGGAAATCTGCTGCAGACAAAGAGCTCTTGGCAGCAGAAAGGAGGAAATCAGTGACCATCTGGGGCTGAACATTGTTTTCAGGCTTGGGTCACAGAAATGAGAGGGAAAAAGTGGAAAGAGTGTAATGAGAAAAATGAGCTGAGACACTGTCGTACGTTAGGAATACAGTGAGGACAGGCATATTCCTTCACATGGCTAAAGAAGAAAAAAGGCACAAGCAGAATCTGTAGATATGAAGGGAATAAGAAATAACTTTGCTCCTCTTCCTCCTGCCAATCCTTTTCCAAAGCACGGTCAGAAACATTCTGTCATTTCCAGTTCCCTTCTAGTCCCACTTCCAGCTCCAGATTTTCTCCCTGAACTCCTCAGTTTCACCAATCCATCACCAACAGAACATTCGGAGCAGAGCTTGCCAACCAGGGAGCCTCTTACTCACAGCAAAGCACTGTCTTTGTCCCGTCAGAAGAGCCAAACAGTAAATTAACAATGACTGAAACACAGACCGTCATGAAAATAACAGCTGAAAGCAGAAGAATGAAGGCAGCACTCGGACCCTGGTTGCTGGGGTCTGTCAAATCAGGCAGCCCTGGATCCCCCACAGATTATTTAGTCCGTATTTCTCATCAGTACAGGCTCACATTTCCCAGAACCCCTCTCCTCTGTTGTCAGGGCTGCTTGGTTCTGTGAACTCTTCAATCACCCCTTTATATCGTTAGCCAATTTCTGGACAAAAATAAAACTCCTGTGCTTTGCATTTCTTCCCCTCTTCACTTCTGCATCTGTTTCTACTCAGATAAACCTCCTTTTCTTCTTGAAGCAGCACAGCAGCTGCCTTTGGATTTCCCTAATCACAGCATCTTTATGTAAAAACTTCTTAGCCATGAAAAATTATTTATATTTCAGGACAACCCCTTGAAGAGGATTTGAAAGGGAAATGGATTTAGAGGGAAATCTCCTACGCAGGGAAGTTGACACAAGTATTAAGAGAGGTTGCAATATTCTGTAGCCAAAAATATCTGTGAAGGTTGGAAGACTCTAAGCCAAAGGCAGTCAGGTCCCACATTAAAGGTAACAATGCAGGCCATTGGATAGAGCCTGGCATCTCTAGGTTCTCTTCTGACCTCAAAGAAAGAACTTCTGACATGCTTAGAATACACTCTGTCTTGCTGGCCAGTGAGTATGTGAAGCTTACATTCTGTAAGGACCAAAGAAAATGCTTTGGAACAAGCTTAGTTTTCCCAGTAAATGTAACTCGAGGGATGATGGTGGCAGTGATAATCCATCTGAAGAGTAATTCCTTTATGCTTTTTCCCTTCTGCATTGAATCTGAGGCCCAGAGAGGAGGTGGACGAAAGGTGAAGGCTGGTGAGGGGAAAAGTGAGTGCTTAGGGATGGAATCATAGAATGGCTTAGGTTGGAAGGGACCTTAAATATTATCTAGTTCCAACCCTCAAGATCCACTGGACCTCCCAGTCAGGAAGTTCCTGCGGGGACTTCAGAAGAAGCTCAGGCTCATTTCAAATAGGAAGTGTGCACATTCATGTAGGACGTCTATTGCTCTCTAACTGCCAGCAATGATTTTTGCCTCTTACATCTTATCATTGCACTTAAAAGACTTAACTAGCACAGTTCTTAGGAGGCTTTATTGCACTCTGACTGATGGGATTACTGTCTAGAAATGATACCAGAAGATTTCCCACTCTATCTCACACTGCCTTTCGCAGAAGGAAAGATTGCAAGATTGCTGTTGCTACAGGTAAGTTAAGCATTAAACTTCTCAGAAGAAAAGAAAGAAAGCTGGGTGGCACATCAGTTTGGGCTGGTGACAGCGGCTAAGGAATACCTTTGAAGGCATTTCAGCCTGGAAATTGCAGACAGAGAAGCATGGATTCACCAACATGCCGCAGCAATCCCTTCGGGTGCAGCACACAGAGGGATAACGTTTTGTGCTGGGTGCCGTGCCCGGTGCTTTAGTGGCAGTCTTCAGCAAACAGCCACTTGGAGCACCAGAGCAAGCGCTGCGGCACAGGACAGCTGGCAGCGCGGGGCGCTCGGCGGGATGCCGGGTGGCCGTGCGGGACAAAGGCCGCCTTGTTCCCCGACGGAGCGGGGCGGGCTGCGAGCCCTCTGCTGGCACTTGCAGCTGCCTGCATCCCGGCAGCCTCCTGAAAGCAGGGCCCGGGGCGCAGTTGACAAATGCCGGTAATTTTTTTGATTCTCTAAACCTTTATGAATCTTTCCCGTTATATTTCGCATGTATGGGGACACGGCGGTGGATCGCTACATTGATAAAACTGCAGCGTTCAGGCCCTGCAGCATTCAAAATTTTCCTCTTCACAAAGCACGATCTAGTATCTCATTCAGAGAGGAGTGCAGACCTCAGAATGACCAAAGTTGTTCAGGGAATAACTTCAAGCCTCAAAAAGCCCTGGTTCCTCAGATGTGCTGATTGCTGCTTAGCTCACACCTTGGGACACAGTGTGTCTGCTACCTCTGCAACAGCTGTCAGCTTGCTCTGCCCGCTCTCTGGTCTGGATGGATGAGAAGCGGCTGTAATCCAAGAGCCGTGGTTAGCAGGCTGCACTGCTTCAGTTTCTAAGCCCATCTCTCAACCTTTGTTTGCAAAAGGCTTCGAGGACAGACGTAGCATTGAGGACAGCTGGGCAGAGCCTCTGTGACTCTTTTGCCTGTCTCCTTTGCTGTCCACCAGGCACGCACGTGCAGCCTGAGCTTCACTTCACCCTGTGCAGAATAGAAGAAAAAAGAGACAGCAAGATTCAAAACTCAGGCACAGTCTAGATTTACATCCCCAGTCCAGATCAGGGTCACAGATTAACCCCAAATACCAAATGCTCAAAGTATAGGAGCCCTTCTTACTCAGCATCCTCCAGCCTCATTGCAGTGAGTCATACCAATGACAGAAAAAAAAGATTTTCATCTCCTAATGCTTACAACTGGCATTAGTTAGTTGATAATTGAAGAGTGCTGGAAATATGTATGGCTCAGTGCCAAACCCAGGCATGCTCTTCTTCCTCCACTTCAGCAAAAAAAGAGACCTGGGGTCCCACACCATCACTGCTGTGGGGAGAGAAAACTTGGATGGGTCTTAAGGGTCCTAAGTTGGGTCTATGAATTCCCTACAGTTTGGTAGGTGTCTGGTTAGTCTGAACAACCTTACATGTACAAATGTTGCTGCATCAGTGCTCAGATCCCCTCTAAAGCGTTAATAAATAAAATGGCAATACATGGCAGAGCAGGGACATGGGGCATGCTGGCACTGTGCTGTTTTCTAGGAAAAAGTCTCACCTTTTCACTCTACACTTTGCTTTTTCTCTTCTCCGCAGTTCTTGATTCATAAAAATACTTCATCTCTCAGCAGTGATTCCTGATCTTCTTTGATCTCTGTGTACTGAAATACTAGCATCCATAATGCAACCCTGTGTGACAGGTGTTACTTTGGAAAACAGACTCATTGCTTCCATAGGCTGTTGCAGGTTCAGTATGCAGGAGATGCTCCTCCTGCTGATGCAGGCTGGCAGCGCCAGTACTTTCGAGAGGGGCTTTTCAAAAGGAGCTTATAAATACTCTGGAGTCACTGCAAAGTGAGCAGCACAGCTGCTGAGCCTGTCCTTGGCCAAACTGAAAGCATGTGCCCCTCATTCTCTTCTGACTCCTTGCAAAGGGAGCTTGGATGTCATCCCTTCTGCCCCCTGAGAGAATCAGTTCTGAGGGAGGACATCACAATGACTACAGCTGGGAACAGAGCAGTCTGGTGCAACAGGATGGATGCACCTGCCTTGGGCTGGCTCTGTTCCTCCTCACCTCGACACCTACATGTTGGGAACCTGCAGCCCAGCTGAGAAAGATGGAGCAGGAAGGGAATGCCAGGCATAAAAGATTGCCTTGGGCTTCCCATCTATGAGATACATGCATCTTACGTCAGCACCGGGTGTCGTGTTTTTATTTATCTAACCACAGAAGCAGCCCTGAAATGCTGAGACTGAGTGCTTGTACAGTGCTGAGTCTGTGCTTTTTGAGGGTATGTAAATGAAGGAAATTGCTGCACCCTCCATAGTCTGTGTCTTGCTGTCCTTCTGCAGAGTTGCCTGAGTGCCTTGATCCATAAGAGGCGCTAAGATCAGCGAAGGACATAAAGGACAGCATGAACCTCTTGTTCCATCGCTCCTCTCTCCGCCTCTGATCATATCAGCATTTACCACATACCTCCATGCTGTCTTGTTGCAAAGACATCTATTTGGAGACAGCTGTCACTAGGGCTAGAAGAGCATCATCCACAGCAGCTGTCACCTTGGTGCCGCCTTCCCCCTGCCCTCATCACCCTCAGCCCTCACACATCAAGCTTTCTGCTGGCCGTGCCCAGGAGCTGCCCACAGCAGAGCCCCGGCATCTCTAGAGATGCTCTCCTGGGAAGCACCCTTTCTGAACCTGGAGCCAGCTGTGCAGTATCAGAGATAATCAGAAAGGTTTCAGAGGCAGCAGAGCTCAGCCTTTGCCCAGCAGAGGCCAGCACAAACTCAGCATTTCCTCATCCTTTGCTTGCGAGGAAAAGTAACCTTTCCAACTGGAATTCCTCCACTCAAAGAGTTTCACTGCTGCTGGAAGCCCTCATGGCTGATTTGGAAGAGCTCTTCAGCAAAGGCCTGCATCGTGCAGCAGAAAGGCACTGTGATATGGCCACGGGTTGGCCAGGTAGCAGCAGGCCCAGCCGACCCTGTGTCTGCCTGTGCACCAGGAGCAGCAGCACCCTGCTCACACACTGTGTGCTCAGATGCTGGCTGAAGGGCTGGTGGACCTGAGCAGAAATGATGTCCCAGGCTGTTTGGGTGTGGATATCTGTCTCTCAGGGAACCATTTTTCATAACAAAAGAATACAGCATCTTAGATACCCAAAAATAACCAGAAACAATGGAGACGTCAAAACCCACTCAAACCATGAAAAGCATCTTCTGAGATCAGGCTTTTGAGGGCGGGACTGGGGCAAAGACAAGTCAGATTGGGAGATGCTTCCCTTAGTGCCCTTGTCTGGTGTTGGGCAATGCTAGGCGAGCACAGCGCTGCTTGAAGGGCGTCCAGTGTGCAGCCCTGTGGAGGCAGGGCACCCTGGCTGGTGCTGCCAGGACTACTGTTTATGTTCCTGAGAGGATGTTGTTGCATACCCGTCTCCCAGTCTCAGCACTTACCACTTATTTTCATTCTGAGTCGCAGTAAGAAATCGGAGACGTTAGCAGTAGTCTAACAGTGCTGCGGGCATCTCTCAGAACCCCACCCAGGCTGCAAGATCTCAGGCCTTGACAGCTCTGCAATAAAAATATTGCCCTTATGGCTATATGGCACACATGGCTCAGGCTGGGACAGACGGTGCTTTCTCATTACTGGTGGTAATACTGCTGTAAGTCAGTGCAAACTCTGCTGAGGCTGTTGCATTCTCCATCTTCTGACCCAGCATAACCCAGTGAGCACAAGGGCATCAGAGCCCTAAGAAGCAGCAAGTGAAAAACACAGGGCCAAACCCACATGCTGGAGTAGCAGAAACTGAGCCTTGCAAACCTGAGCCCTTGAAGAGCTCACTTTGATGCTGTATAGTTGGTCTAAAGGGCCAAATCCCTGTGAAACGCAGCCTGGGTAGCTCCAGGCAAGGCCTGTGCGGGGAACAGCGGCTCTGGCCATGGTATAAAGGGATGACGTGAGGCTTACATCAGCAACACTGCTTGTGATACCCTATGCCAAAAAAATAGCAGCTAGTGTTTCTCAGGGAGGGCAACAGTTATGAGCCAGCATTAGCATCAGGACCTGCACTGGCAGGTGGACTTTGGCCTTGTGCTGATATCCAGGCTGGGGATCCTGGGGTGCAAAGTCTATCTGTACCACCACTGAGGGCTCCACTCAGCATCTCCAACAGGACCATGCTGCTCTGCAGAGCAGGCCCAATGCATTAGGCCAGGTCCAGCCCTACAGCAGGGAACAGCCCTCCTCCCCCCAGGCCCTGCCTCCACAGACCATTGCAGTGATCAATGAGATTGAGATGAGTTTTCCCCCACTGCTACTCCAGCTTCCGTGTGTCATGCAGGACCTTCGGAGTGGCTGACCCTATTTTGAAAAACAAAGCATGAAGAATTTTCATTCTTTATTTTACAAAAATAAACCAGTTTCACCCTGGTACTCTGTGTCCCCCAACCTTCCCCTCCACCCCTGCTCTCGTTCCTGTGCCTGGAGCTCCTGATGCTGCATGCTGCAGCCAGCCACTGGCACAAAGGCAGCCTGTGATGTCCCCAGGCAAGAACCAGAGAACAGCTGATGCTGAATTCTCCTCTTTCCACGATCCAAGCTGGAAACTGCGTGAAGATGCCTGCTGGTGGCTCTGCCATTTCTGCACAGGGAACAAGTCTTGGACAAAGTCACTCAGAGTACACACTTTGCGAAGGGGCGTCTGTCCGTCCGCCCCTCTCCAGATGGAAAAGTGAGCCCCACAAATTGGTTCTTGGCCGCCCCAAGTGGGCTCAGTGCTGGAAGCGTGGGGAACTGATGTGGGGCTGGTGGAAGGAGTGCGCAGCATAAAGCACCTCCGGGGGCGGTGGGGGGGGCGATGCCAGGATGGAGCAGAGCGGTTCGTGGGAGCTCAGCACCGAGGTGAAGTGCTTCATCTCCTCTGTCAACTGCTTGATCTCCCGGCGCAGGGCTGCGTTCTGCCTCTCCAGGTCTTCGCTCTCCTGGGGAGACAAAACCACAGGGGCTTCCTCAGCTGCAGGTGTGAATGGGGACGCTGGGGGGAGGGGGAGGCGGGGGAGAGCGGTGCGATTACAAGCGGGGCTGTAGGAGCTGCCCTGCATTAGAGCATGTTGCGGCATCACGCCCTGGGACCCCCTCTGATCACAGAATCATAAAGGTTGGAAAAGACCGGTAAGATCAGCTAGTCCGACCCTCGAGCCACTCCCACCGTGCCCACTAAACTACGTCCCCCGATGTCAGCTCCCGGCCGGTGCTCTCCAGGAGCAGAGCTAGGCTCTGGCGCTCACACCTCTCAGCCCAGCACTTTCCAGAACGACACGTTTCCGGCAAATTCAGCACCGGGCGGCAGCGGGGCAACACCCCCCTGCAGCAGGCTGGGTGCGGGTGCGATGCTGGCGGCCCGGGCTTACGAGAAGTGCGCCCGCCCAGGCTTTCTCGCTCCCTCTCACGCACATGCACGCTGCTGGCCGCTTCCCGGGCCGTGCGGCCGGGGGGAGGGCGCGCCGAATAACCGCCGTCTTTAACCAGAAAACCACCTGCCACAGGAAACCTGTCATTGCCCTGGAAAGAAAAGACTCACTGCTTCCTGCTAGCAGCCGGGGAAACCAGCGGCACGGCGGGGAGGAGGGGGGAGACGCTTGAGTCAGAAGAAAAGAGAAACCCGGGCCTCAGAGATGAATTATTACTGATATTAATGAGAATAACAACAAAGGGGCCACGCTCAGCCTTGCCTCGGCGATCCGGAGCAAAGCGCACCCTTTGCTGGTGAGAGGCGGGCAGCTCCAAGTGGGCATCCCAGGTACTGGTGGCCGTGCAGCGAGACAGAAGGAAGCGGGGAGCGCCCTGGGCATTCAGCCAAAGCAGGACCTAGGAGAGCTGCACCACATCCCCGGAGAAGTGAACCTGACAGACCTCCACCACTGCACTGACTGCTGGAGGCGCCGGCTCTCCACACACAGTAAACGCACCCAGCACGTACAGCACTAAATGGGTATCGTCTCTGGGATGTGACAAAGTGTTTTGTCACTGACGTCAGGCTGTGAGCTGACAGAAATCACCTTGTGGCCAGGAGCTCCAACCTCACTGTTGCCCTCAACACAAGCTGGGATGCCTGGGGACAGGTGGAACTGCTGGCTCCTTGAAAGCACCTCAACCCCAACTTTTCTGGGCAGAACTGTTTAGAGGTGCTATTCCTCATGCAGAGCCCACCAGAGACAGAGGGGACTAGGGATGAACTGGAAAAGCCTTAGCAAAAATTCACCATCCACTCTCTACTTGCCTGCATGTGCTTCTGCAGCAGTCACAGATCCCAGCTCATGGGAGAGAAATGAGTCTGTTACTGATGCCATTTGAACATTTATCTGCTAAGAAAGTTGTCTGTTGTCTGCCCTAAGAGCAGCCCAATTCTTGGTGCAAGTCGGGATTTTCCTGAGGGAAGATGAGAGCCCCTATCTCTCTCTAGGATTGCCTAGAACAGAGCACCAGGCCCAAGGAAGTGTCTGTCTCCACCCCTCAAACACACAGCTCCCAGAGCCATTGCTGCTGGCAGAACTAATGAATGCAGACAGCCTGGAGCCATGCCACTTCTACCAGTATCATCCACTACATAGGAAGGAGTGAGATCTCTGTTGTAAAATCAGCTGCAAGCATGGACTGAGGTCACAGTGTGAGAGTAAGGCTCAGGAACAATAGCTCAATTCTTTCAAAATTAAGGATTTGGGAAAATATGAAGACTTCTAAGACAAAGGATGTTTTTTTTGAACGTGAACTTGACTATCACACTTCAAAGGGACAACAGACTTCAGTGACAAGGATGGCTCTGCATGCTGCAGGTTACATGTGCTGCATCCTGCTCACCAGCAGCCCAAAACACACAGGACATTTATCAGTGCAAGATGCAAAGGTGCTTGCCCCTGTGTTCCCCCACACTGATCAGATGCTCCTAGCCAAGTGCACACAGCAAGAAGTGGCCATCCCTCCTGACATGTACATTCCTGATTCACCACACTGGGAGGAGCTGCAGAGTGCCTGTGGTGCCACAGGGTAGAATGGGACCACAGGGGTGAAACCAAAGCATGGAAAATGCATGCTGTGCAAGAGGGAATGCCTCCAGGTACTGTATGGTGTTCAGATGTAAGAAGGGATGCATGCTCTGCCATAGGGATGTTTTAAAATATTGAAAAATGATTAATAGTTTTTCATCTGCATTGCACAGCATTTCAAAAAGGCTTGCTTGTATGCTTGTTGCATTACCAAACAAGTAAGTAACAACATGAAGCACAAACCCAGAAGCCTAATGAACCCATGCTTTCCCGTGCAACCCTAATGAAGCTGTGTTTTCAAAGAGCTTCTTTCTGGCTGAAGCATTCAGAAGAAGTTAAAGGAGGAAATTGGTCATGCCAAACTGAGAGATAAAGTCTTGATATTGAACTGCATGCTGAACTAAAAGCTTCAGTAGCCATCACCCTTTCTGACGGGTAGTGACAACAGGACCTGCCAGGCATGAATTCTGGCAGCAATGACCCCACGGGAGAGGCAGACATGGTACCAGTGACACAGAATGAGTCATCTCGATTGAGCCTAGAGAGGAAACCTGTAACATCTGGTAGATGAAACAGAGGATTTCACTCTAGACCTGCTTGCTGAAGGAGGAGTGTCCCTGGGCATCTCAGAAAAGGAAAGCCGCCTATGCCATTAGCACTGCCTCCAACACCCTGCCTTGGCTCCACTGTTCCTGTCCTGGCTCAACCAAGTACCTCCGCCGCTCCTGTTCCCCCAGGAGAGAGCACGCTGTCCCCACTGTGAGCCCTCCGTGCAGGAAATGGAGAAGGCTGGATGTGCTCACCAAGTGCAGTGTATCTGCTTTCTGGGTCTGCCGCAGGCGGCTCTTCTGGGCAGCAATGCGGTTCTTCTCCCTCCTCTGGACTTTCCTCATGTCATCAGAAGAGTCCTAGGGAAACATGAGGCATGGAAATGACTGCAGCAACCCTCTTTCACCCTGCTTCTGCTGGGATGGAGATGGGAAAGAGGACACAGCAGATAACAGCCTTGAAGCACAGGCTATGAAACACATCCTCCTCAGCACAAAGGTAAAGTTCTGCCTCAGGGATATGTGATGCTTTTGACATCTCAGATGCCAGGAGAGGCAGATCTGATCCCCTAACCATCCTGGCACAACAGAAGAGAGAGAATTTGAGTTCCTTGCTCAGGAAACCTTTCCCTTCACCTCTCTGGAAAGATACGGCACTGCAGTTATTCCAGCTCCTTGGCTAAATTGGCTTTCCAGAGATGCATCCTGTGCTTTCCCCCTTCCATCCCTGTAGGTCCCAAACCCTCTCCCCACTACCTTTCTCCATCAGCTTTGGATTGTTGCAGACCCTTACAGCACGGTGCAGCTCACTATGACACTGCATGCTTAACTAGGCAGACTCTGACTTTTAGCCTTATCCCCAGATCTTCACTCCAGCTCTCCCATCCCCGTGTTCGCTCCTTTCTGAAGTCCCTTGGCAGCAACATCCACACTGCCCGTGGTGCTCCTGAGCCCTTGGCAGAGGGGAGCTCAGTCTTGTGGTGCCAGGTCAAGAGCTTCATGCAGCAGCCATTCTCTGCTCAGATCTGGTCCTGCTGCTGCCTTCTGACAGTTAAAACCGTCATACAGATTCTTTCATCTTCTGTTTTCATATGGTGCTGCCTCTTTTGTGGACTCTCTAACATTCGCACCACTGCTCCCCCACAGGACTATGAAACTCAGCCACAAAAGTTATCTTGCCAGCCCATCGGTCTGTCCACATCCTCTCCCCCCTCCACCCCGCCCAAGATCTTTTCTCTTCTTTGAACTTAACCGTTTTATCCTTGCCTTCGTTACCCTACCAACTTCATACGTGGTAGATCCCAAATACTGCACCAAGCCCAGTCCCTTGGCAGTGTCTGTGCTTCATCCTCTTTTCCCCCAGGATGCCTCCCCATCCCTGGCTGCAAGCCTGAAATCACCAGTTCTAATTGCCCCGGAGATTTCTGAGCAAAGTCTCAAGTATGTGCTGGTGCTGTCAGCACTAGACAGGTGGTAATGATAGCTATAATGAAGGTGATAGAAATAACTTGGGCTTGTGTTAGTTTCTGCCAGCCAAAGACCTACCATTAAGGCACTCTGTGCAATAACAAAATTTCCCTCAGCCTAGTATCACTGAGATGAACACCTTCCAAAGATGAGCAGACCCAAAGCAGCAGGGTTTCCCCCAGGCTCTGAGTGCTCTGCAAGGCAGTGGGAAGCAGGCAGGTTCCCCTGAGCATCCTCTCAGTGACACTGGACTCTGCACGCAGCCTCCTACATGGCAGTTAGCATGGGGCCCACCATGCCACGGGGTCCCCCCTTGTCCTCAGAACAGCCCCAGCTCTCCGGGCTTCCTCTCCCCTACACCCCTTTCAGTGGGCACTGCTCCCAGCTCAGCCCCACATCCCACTCCCTCCACAGCAGTTCCTAGAAAGCCCCACCACAGTATGTCATGCAGGCAGCAGCAAGGAATGCCAGGCTTCCTCATGGCTTCTCAGAGCCTCCTGCCAACCTGAAGGAGAGCTGGGGAGAGGCAGGGAAGGGTCCCCATTTACCTGCTTGCTAGGAGGGGGGGACTGGCTGGAGATGCTGGAGTCGCTGCTGTCGGAGCTGTGGGGCATGGCTCCTGTCTCTGGCTCCCAGGACCTCCTCGGCTTCCTTTGCACCTGCGGTGTGCCTGGCTTCCCTCTTTCTCCCTTGATTCCTCCTCTGCCCTGGGGTGCTCGCTGGGCTCTAGCACTCCCCAGCTCAGAGGCACACTGTCCTCCTGCCCTGTGCTCTGCTGCTTCCTCTGCCTCTCCGCACTGAGCTCTGCACCTTCCTTTAGGTCTCAGCCTCCTGTGGTTTCTCAGAACCTAGGGGATGTAAGCTGAAAGTCACGTGGCCGGAAACTTTAAGATGAAGAAGAAAAGTTACAGAAGAAGAAGAAAAAAAAAAAAAAGCAAAGAAAAAAAAAAAAGCACATCTGGGAAAAATGAGCTTCAAAATAGCCTGAAAAAACCCCGAAAAACACCTTCAAGCAGTAGAAAAACAGCAAGATGGGTTTTCTCCGAGACAAACAGCAAAGATGTAAAGGGAAGAAAAGCCCCAGCCCTGGCTGCGAAACCAGGACCCTCAAAGGAGGGCAGCGCGGAGGAGGTGGTGTCGGGAGCCCCAGAAACTCCAGGGCAGGAGGAGCTGCGCACCCATAGTCTTATGAGAGCAGGAGGCAGGCCGGAGCTGGTGACCTCCATCACCCCAACCCTGCTGGGAAGTTCCAAGGCAGCCTCCCTCAACCCCGCAGCCCACTCGCCTGTCCTGCCACCCCCAGCTTGCCTGCGCAAGCATCAGGGGAGACCCGCATCCTCAGCCAGCATCACCTAGATGCTGCTGGTACCATGGCTTGTGTGTGTGGGATGAGCCAAGCCCAGATGAAAGCAAAGAGCTGAGATGGAAGAACACTTGGAGTTGTTGGAGGGAGCAGGACAGCCCTACAGACCCAGCAGCTAGAGCCGAGAGCTGATTGTCATTCCATGCCACAGTACAAGCTCGTCCATCTTGGGTACATGCAGCTGTTGTGCATGGGTCCTGGCTCCCTCCTGTCTGCTTCCTTCTTGCTCTCTCTCACCATAGCCAGCATCAGAAGATGTAGAGACAGGGACATCACACCGTACTGGGCTTGTTTCCTTGCTATTTGCCCTCTGAGAGCACTCTGCTTTGGACATGGCCCCACAGCTGCTGTGCTTCAATTTGCCCCACCTGCAGCTCTGCAGTCGACGGTGTGGGAGCAGGGAGAGAAGCAAGACCATTCCCTTCCCAATCACCTTGCAGCATTGGAGCCAGAAGGGTGAGCGGGGCCAGGTGCCAGCAGGTTGTCCATCACAGACAGAAGTGCGACTGGGTGCACACACGTGCTGCGAACAGCAGATAGTGAGCAAAGCACGAGCCCACCCACGGTAACGCGCTACTGTGGAAAGCAGTGGTTCGCAGTTCCCGCTTACCGGTGTTTCAATTCCTTCTGCTTTCTGCACAGGAATATCAAAGCCCAGCACAACGCAGCGCTGTACCCTAACAGCCCCCAACCCACATGAGCGCCCTGTGCCAGCCATGATGAATGGGTGCTTGCAGCGGGGCAAATGCCCCTTGAACTCCAGCAGCTCGGGGCCATGCCCACTGCCCTGGGCAACCTGTCCCATGCCCACCTCCCTCTGGTGAGGGACATTTTCTTAACCCCCCACCTAGCCCTCCCCTGACGCAGCTCCATGCCCTTCCCTCAGGCCCTGTCGCTGTCATCAGAGAGCAGTGCTCAGTTCTGCCCTTCCGCTCCCTGCGAGGAGCTGCAGGCTGCCATGAGGCCTTCCCTCAGCCTTCTCTCCAAGTGCAGGTGCACAGCCCCTACCTGTGAGCACAGAGTTTGCTTGCTCAGCCAGAGCCTGCTCCCTGAGCTGCCTCTCCCAGCGCACAGAGCTCCTCAGAGCCCCAGGAACGGGGCACTCGCAGGGCACTGATGAGAAGAAGGGCAGATTCAGGGCTGCCAAGCTGCTGCTGGCAGATGAACCATTGAACCATCACTTCACTCGCTGCCTCACTACACTTCCTCTGAATGCTACAACCCTGCACAGTGCTTCTTTTGCAGGAAGCACACTGTTGAATTCCCACTGTCCGGAGGAAACCCACATTCCTCTGGCATCAAGCACACCTCATGGATTACTTGGGCTCCCATCCACCACATCAGTAGTTCCTTCGAGCCTTCCTCAAAGGTTCTACAAGAAGCTATTGCCCAAGGCAGGATGCAGAGAACTCCTTCTTCACTTGCCTATCCTTGGACAAACAAGCCAAATGCCCTCCTTTGGCAGCCAGCAGACCCAGCAGCTGAGAAGCAATTCAGCCAGGGACAAGTAGTTGGCAGATGCAGTTCTGGAAGCTGGGAAAGCAGGCACAAATTGGGCAATCATTTCTATGGAAACTCATTTGATCCTCAAAAGGAAAGTCTGGAGCTGTGCCTTAGCTGGACTCTTTTTAGCAGCCCAGGGCTGATAGAGAAATCCCAGCTGGCAGCCTACCTAGGATCCAGCCTCCTGACCCCCACGCTTCATGTCGGTGACTTAAAAGCACACTGTGAATAGCATCCCCTGACTTTCTTTCTGGGGTCATTTAAGCTTCTTGACCTTAATCACAGCAGCTGCAAAATCATTATCAGCAGTGCTGGATGAGCTTGCAACAAGTGTTAGGTCACTGCCATGCCAGCAGACCTACAGAGTGTGGATATTTCTCAGAGGAGCATAGGGGAAGGATGGAGCCATCTGGTTCTGCATCAGCCCCTGCTGAGGGCAGTCCCATTATCTGAAGCGCGCAGGCAATGAGAGGGCAGAGAGGTGGCAGGGACTGGAGGCTGGGGGTTTGCATGACCTCAGCTACAGAGAAATGGTCTGACAGCGACAAGGTGCAACTCAGCAAGAACAAATGCAAATGTAAAGCAACACAAAGTGTATAGAGAAGAAGTGGGGAATAACCAGCTAGGCAGCAGAACAGCAGGGAAAAGTATGGGGGTTACAGAGCCATCTCAAAGTGAAGCGTTGGCAGCAGCGTAGAGTTGTGCGAGCGGGCAGGCAGCAGGTGGGTGAGGGAGGTGAGGAGATGGCTGCCCCTCCCAGGGGGTGAAAAAGCCCAGAAGAAAGTAACCCATGGGGGGAACACACCAAACTCCTGTGTGAAGAGGAAGGAGCGAAGATGATGGGTCCACTCGGCCTAGAAAAGAGAACTCCTGGGGGCGAGCGGAGGGCGGGGGAGGAAGGAGCCGTCTTTGATATGCTGTAATGGAAAGAGTGGTCAGCTGTTTTCTGTGCAGCCGGCGCCAAACTTCAAATGCAGTGAGAGAGATTCAGGTCAGAGGTCGAAAAGAGGTCAAAGTTAGAAAGGCAACGCTGTCCCCTTCACACGAAGTGGTGAGGAACAAACCTTTGTCAGAAATGGTCCGGGTTTCATCCTGCTTCTGTAGGACAGGCTGGAGAGAGATGCTCCCAGGGTTAAAATAAGGTGACTTATTTACGGAATGACTACTAAGAGAGCACATTGTGCATCTGGCAGGCTTTAACTGCAGCCGGCCCCCACACCTGCCCATGCACACTGCTTTCTCGGGAGAGAAGACTGCTGCAGCTTCCCCATAAACCTACCTCATCCCTCTCACTCATCCTCTTTGCATGAGCACACAGTGAGTAGTGCTATTTAAAAAGCCAGCATAGGGAAGTTATCAACTTCAGCCTCCTGTAAACCGTGGGGGTTGCTTCTGCTCCACATGTAACATTTTATGCAAACACTTTTTCACAATACAATCACAACAATTTGCATATATTCCCCATTCGAGTTCAAAGATTCTTGTGTGGGATTCAGTGCTGATGAGTGAGCGGTGGTGGTGAACGAAGGCCTCACACTGCCTACCAAGTTTCTGCAGCACAGCATCCTATCCCAGCAGCACAGGCTAGTCCTGTCTGCACCAGCTTCCCCAGCTGACAGGATAGCCTGTCTCTACTCTAGGATTATATCACCTGTACTGAGGTAAGGGGGAGCAGGAGAGCCCGGGCTCTGTCCCACTGAGTTTATCCCACCTGAGTCACACCGATCACCCATCCCACAAGCACTCTGAATCCACAATGAGCACAACCTCACCATCTACAGGAGACACATACATCCCAAATGAGTTATAAATGACAAGAGCTATAAAATCAAGCACTCAAAAGTACAGAAAACTCAGAATTAGCTCCCTTAAGCACACTGCACTTGCATCAGCGTGCAATGTACTGTGCTGGGCTGGGCTTTATACCTGCAGTACTCACGGAGGTTCCTTCCCTGTCATTGCTGCCTTACCTTTATCCCCGTGGTCTGATCCCACTTTGATGTCCTTCTTTTTCATTTCTTCACAGCCTCTTCCTAGTGCTAATCTCTTCAGCATCCCCAGGTGAGTGCTCAAGGACTGTTAATGAAGTTATTTCCTCATCCATCTTTCCACATGAAGGGGTAGAAATACTCCTATTTTACAATTGCAAAATGAGAGATAAAGAGGAATTTAGCTCATAAGTACTCATTAATTTTGAACACTTTAGACAATTAAAAACTAATTTTGCAGTGATTCTGGCTCGATGTAGTAAATCATTTAACCAGACCCCAGCTCCTGATGTCTGTGGCTGCAGCTGCATCCTTTTAGATCTTCCACAAAGCAGACCTGGCAAATGAGGAACACATGGCTACTCCTGTGAAAGACTTGCTTATGCAGCTCACCAGGTCACTTTGGGACAGTTTCAGCTCTCTCAGAAGGCACCAAAGGTCTGCCCAGGAGACCTCCTTTCTTTCTGCAGTCCCTCGTTTCCTTGTCTGGTAGGAGTGTCAGCCCTGGTAAGAAAGCAGGTAGCCCAGTAGGCCAGTTCTCAGTGCACTCCAGCAGTGGTCCAGCCTGGCTGATGAATATGTCGTCATCTAGGCAAAAAGCAGAGGTAATCACATGTATGAGACTGCTGAAGTTAGGTTGCCTAGGTAAAACCATTTCTGGCAGCGTATAACTCTTCTGTACCTGTCTTTGCCACTTCTATGAACTTTTTTGAATGTCTTTGGTGTGATTTGTGTGTGAATTCCTGTCTATGCATCACAAGAAGCAAACTATAGAAACTAATCTCCACGTTTGCTCTCCGGGACAGGGTGCCCCAGCAGAGCTCAGCAGGATCTGGCCTTCAGCACACCCCAGTGCTTCCGTCTTCGGGCCCAAATAATGTGTTCACACCAGGATGCTGAAGGGATTGGTCAAGGGACTTAGCAGCTCATGAACAAGCACAGCACTTGGATGTGCGCTTACATGCCTCTCCAGGTCACAGATTACAAAACCTGGTGTGGTACTGAGAATCTCAGAATTGCAGGAGTCAGAAAGGACCTCTAGAGATGATGGCCAGTCCCCTGCCAAAGCAGGTTCCTTATGACAGGTTGCACAGATGGGCATCTAGATGAGTCTTGAATATCTCCATAGGACACTCCACAGCCTCTCTGGGCAACTTGTTCCAGTCCTCCGTCACCCTTACTGTAAAGAAATTCTTCCTCATGTTTGTATGGAACTTGCTACATTCTGGTTTTATGCTACTGCTCCTTGTCCAATGAACACAGCACTGAAATGAATCTGGCCTCACCCCACCACCTGTCACACTTTAGGTCTGATCCCCTCTCAGTCTCCTCTTCTCTAGGCCAAACAGACCCGGTCACTCAGCCTTTCCTCATATGGGAGACATTCCAGGCCCTTTATCATCTCTCTAGTTCTCTGTGGGACTCTTTCTAGAAGATCCCTGTCTTTTTTGTGCTAGGAAGCCCAGAACTGGACACAGTAGTCTAAATGTGGCCTCACCAGGGCAGAGTAGAGGAGGAAGATCACCTCCCTCGACATGCTGGCCACGCTCTTATTAATGCACCCCGAGATACCATTGGCCTTCTTGGCCACAGGGGCGCACTGCTGGTTCACGGCCTACCTGTTGTCCACTGGGACACCCAGGTCCTTTTCAGCAGAGCTCCTCTCCAGCAGGTCAGCCCCTGACTTGTGCTGATGTATGCACAAGTTATTTGTTATATTATTGTTATAATATTGTTATTTCTCCCCAGACACCAAGGCCAAATTTTCTCCCGTTGCTTTCTTCAAAATACCCAGTCCCCTTCTCAGCAGGAACAAACCCGACCACTCAGCCCACTGGATGAGCATGCACCTGGGGCTCCAGAAGGCCTCTCCTCCACCCATCACTGGTAAAACAGGGCTTTTTTTCTTCCCCTGACAAGACAAAGCCCACCATCTGACTTATCCAAGTGCATGGACACAGTGTGTGCAGGGGCACAGCTGCTGTCTGACAGTTTGACTCACCTCGATGGCAGTATCGTTCAGCAATGGTGGGGAAGGCCCGAAGAGGAAGGGCAGCGACCCGTTTAACCAGAGCAGCTGATCCACCCAGGGCAGGTTACCGGTGCTTGCAGGGGGCTGCAGCCCCAGCTCTCTTCATGTATTTCCAGACCATGAGGCAGGTACGGCGCGTGGCTGTGCAGCCCCACACACCTCAGGCCCGTGCTAATGTCGCAGTGGGTCCAAATGAGCATCAACCATTTTACTCCTAGGGATGGCTGCAGCTTGACAGGGTCTGATCTTTGCTGGGCACTACTGCCATGCCCTGGGGCATGGGGCGCAGAGGCAAAGACATTACTTGTCTCTTAAATTAATGCGTGACTCCTTTCAAGCTCACCCTCACCATCTGTCCAACCCTCCCAAGAACAGGGCACAATACGTTTGGGGCATGTTCTTGCAGCAAGTAGACTCCAAGATGCCCTTCTCAGCAAGGAATGGCTGAACAACAGGACTGCTCCAAGCACACTCCCATCTCAACAGCAGCTTCTTCACTTTCTACCTTTTTTCCTCACCATTTCACCCTTTCCGCCCCCAGTTCTCAGGATCATGTGCCCAGAGGTGCCTGGGAGGTGGGACAAGGGAGAGGGGCTGCAGCCTCAGCCCCACCATGACGAGCTCCTGCTGCTCCTGACAACTCCCACTGTAGCTTCAAAGAGGAGACAGAGAAAGGCAGAATCCCCTTCCCTCACCCCTTCATCTGAATCCCAAAGCACGTGTCCAAGAGCCATGCCATTTCCTAACTCCTTTTAATCCAAATCCTTGGACCCGAGTTTGGGCATCCTCGTTTTTCAGGAGTACCTTATCCTCAGTGCTCTGCAATGCCAGCGGGCACATTGTCCACCTGCACAAAGCAATTAGCTGCTCTGAAAAGTGTGTCAGTTTACCAGTTTGAAATGAGTTGTCTTTCCATTTCTTTGAACATCTTGTGAGGGGGTGAGCAGGGGAACAGATTTATCTCTAAGCCAGGCATTGCTCTACACATCTCTATCATGCGGCATTTCATTAGTTTCCGCTCTAAACTACTGGGACTTTTAGTCTCCACATAGGGAAATTTTCCTATGCCACAGATTGAGGTCAGTGCCCATCTTTGGATGTCTCCCATTTTCACAGTGGGGCAAGCAGAAGTGATGCAATACACAAGGCAAGATGTCCCACAGCCATCTATACTATTATAAGATGGACATGCTCTCCCATTCCCATTCCCTAGGCTCCGTTCCTCTTTCCCCACTGCTGCACAGAGGCTGGATACACCAGATGGGCACTCCCAGTTTGAGCATGGCTTTGAACCCATTTGCACCCTCACTGTGCTGCATGGCTGACAGCCAGTGCTTGGCCACGCTCTGGAATGTGGTGAGAAGCAATACCGAGGTGCAGCAGCCCTGGCACGTGGTGGCCATCAGGCAGGGAGATGCCCAGGCACTTGGCTCTGTGCAGGCAGTGAGACCCAGCGGGGCACTCTGGCACTCCATGCTGCTCCTAAAACTTTGCTCACATCAGCCAAAGACCTGATGGCATCAACTGGCAGCAGAGTGGCTGCAGGAAGCCATGTTTCAGCTGCCCTGCTGTGAGAGGCCCAGCCAACGCCTCACTGGTACCTCAGCTTGCTACACAACCAGCATCTGCAGCGTGGAAGTCATGAGTGCATCAGGTCACACTGATAAGGAGGAAGATCTCCACCAAAAAGGAGATGTCTCCTCTAGCAAATACCTACAGAAGTGCAGCAGTGAGTCTTCCTGGCACCCACAGGGTGTACCTGCATGTCAGATCCCAGCAGCTACACGCTGAGAGGCACCTGCTGATGCCCACACCCCCCCTCCAGCACACTGCCTTGGCCAGCTCACAGGGCTACGGCACTCAGCAGCACTGCACAGTACACTGCCAGCAGCGACCAAAAGGCACACGCTGGCCTGCCTGGAGGCCCCACCAGCCCACCTCCTCCCGGCAGCCTCAGCCTTGCTGCCTCAGGTTTCCAGCAGATCCTTCTCAGCCAGCGGTGCTGATGGAATCAGGGCACTGGCGAAGCCGCCACAGGAACTGCAGTGTCAGGAGTCAGGACTTCCCCCGACAGCAATACGGATGACAGCTCAGCAAGTTCATTCTGCAGAAACTAGATAACATCAGCTCAAGGTGGTGGTTACTGGCAAAGGATTCTGTTCCTGAAGCTTCATCTGAGACGTGACAGGCGGCAGCGAAACCTTGCTGTCACACATACCCAAACTCTGCTCTTGCTTCGAGCCACGTGGGGCTTTGGAAGTAGCACCGAGCACACACTGGGTGCCTCTTCTTGCAGTGCTGAGCCTGTACTCTCATTTCCAGGCTCTGTCTCTGGGCTGGAGGAAGCAGCGGTGGATTCTCTCGCTCTCTGCAGCCATGCCATGCTGGTGGCCCCGCTTCAGCTGTGAGCTGTGCTGGCATCGCTCAGAGCAGACCAGCACCACGTGAACCAGTTTCCGTGTCTCTTGGTAAATATCAAGGCTGGGGATTTCTAGGGGTTGTTTTCCAGACAGATAAGTAGAAGAACCAATAAAGACAAAGATAAGTGAATACCTGCTAGCCTTGGCTCAAAAGGAAACAAGAGCGGGTCACTGGCAAAGGTTAGCTGACACCACTCATCGCAGCGTCATGGAATCACCCCAAGAAAAGCAGCGGCCGATGAGGCTCTCCCCAGAGACGGAAACGGACAGAAGGCCGTGAGCTCCCTATGGGCCTCGCCTTTCGCACGGCCGCGCAGCCCCTCCTGCTGGCGGCCCCTGGCAGCACCGGGCTCGGGGTATCAGCGGCGTGCTGGGTGGGCTGCGAGCCGACCTTCGGGAAACAGCCTTCATCTTTTTGAAGTGAAATCTCCCATCATCAACCTTCTCGCGGTACTCCGGCGGAAAGATGACACTGCCACCGCGCTTTGGGTTTGGGAGCTCCACGCTGGCTCAGAGCAAGGAGCAGGCTGGCCCAGCACTGGAAGCTGAATGAGGGCTGGACTCAGATGCAACACTATGGACCTGGCAGGCTCACACCTGGAACACGCTCCTGCTTCTGCACATCCCCAGGAGATAGCACTGTAACGCACCACTGAGCTGCAGTTCAACCAAGTGCTCTAGGAAAACAGTGCCTTAAACTGAGGGGCAAACCCTTCAGCACTGACCAGAGTACAGCAAAAGACTGCTCTGAAGACATACAGGAAACAGGCACATCCTGTCTTGGCACTGCTGGGGCTCAGAATGCTTCTGCCTGAGCCTTGGGAGGAGGCGCTGCTCATTAAACCAGCACCACTCCACTGCTGCTGCCTTTGCTGTCTGCTGCCAGGGTGCTTGGTTTCAAAGGACAACTAATATTTCTCTTTCAAGGCAGCTGTTTTCATAGCAGGAAGTTTCAGTGCAGCGTGGCTATTGGCCAGAGAAGGGCCATCCATTACCTGCACTCACGGCAGTGCACAGAGTGATGGTGCGTGGGAGTCACACAGGCTCTCCATGTAAGGATGAGCACAAGGGCTGTCCAGGTGAGCAAGAAGCATGTGATGACTGTGGTTGGGCCATTTGATGTCCCACAAGAAGCTTGCTCTCACCAGGAAAGAGGAAACCGATACATGGAAGAGCCTGGAAATTCATTACCTTCAATACTCTGCAGGGGAAAATAAAGTCCTGAAGAGAGAAGCAGGGCTAGAAAATGTTCTGCAGCCTCTTTCAGCACAGCTCAGTGAGAGCCATTGCATTCCTTAGAAGTGCCAACATTGGCTCATTGTGAGAATAGGGTCAGGCCTCAGCCACTGCTGCAGGGCAGAATGAAGCATGGAGCAGAGCCGTCCAGCTGCAGTGGGAGCCAGGCCACACACTGCCTTTCTTCACCAGCTTTGTTCCAGATCCCTTCCTTGCACGTCCCTCTAGCACACCTCAGCCAGCAAATCCTCCTGTGGCAAAAACTGCCTGTACCAGATCCAACATACCTTACGCTAAATAAGGCAGCTGACAGAATTCTGGGAGGTCCCACAGACAGAAGTTATAGAAAGGGAGGGGAAATCCAGAAATAAACAGGGAAAGGGCTAATATTAGACACTGCTGGAGATGGAAAAGGAGACTAGAGAAATAAACGTGCACCAGAGAAGAAGTTATGCTCAGAAAAGGCCACCTCCTGGGCTCTTAGCACATTTAGGGTGAACTTATCCTCTCCCCAACAGTACTTCAGCACTACTGGGTACCAGAGCTCACAGTTTGCATCAAAGTCTCCTCATCCACACTGGCAAAGGAACTAGGAGAAGATAGAGTTCACCATGGCTCCTCTGAGACAACATACAGGACACCACCACTCAGGTGTTCCATGAGGGAGATGAAGCCCACCTTGCCCACAACAAGGTGCCCTCCCATTACCTTTATATGTGAGACTCAGAAGCACCTATATAGTGACAGGCATTGGTTATATACCTGAAGATACCAACTCCTTCAGTTCCAGCAAGCCCTTGTGTCCAAGAACCTGAGTGCCATGTGGCTATTACCTTCTATCCTGCACATCTCTCTGCTCAGCACTGGCCGGGCTCAGCCTTCTCAGAAAGCTGGGATTCAGCGGAGGCCCACAGGACCTGTATTCTGCCTTCTTTCCCAAAGGGATCACCACCACTCTGAGGCTGTGACAGCTCCCCTTCCTCTTTGTCTTCCCTAAAGGGGCTCAAACTGTGGAACCCAGGAAGAGGCAAGGATGAGATCATCTCCTACATCTCCCACCTTTGCATTTCCTGCCTGCAAATCATGTCCTCCCTGCCCATTAAGATACAGCACCAAGCTACTGCTTGACCAACAGCCATCAGAGCCACCTCGGACGTTCCCATCTTCCCTAGATGAATGCCTTCAATACAGCTAACGCCAAAACAGCTCTGGGATCAGCTTCCCGCATGGCCAGCACAGTCAGAAACCCCACGGCTGCCATCATGGAGCTGAGCTCCATCCAAAGCTCACCACAGCTCGACCCAGACAGAGCACAGGAGGGCGAAGTACATAAAGGTAACATTTACTGGGAGATACAGAACTGAGTATTATGAAGGACATACATGGATGGAGGCGGCAGCGGCAGCACTGCAGAGGGCTGCTGGGCCCCCATCCCAGCGCGCTGGGGGAAGGAGCCCACTGCCAGACAGGTAACAAAATGGAGATAACTGCGGCATATGCGTTTGTAACAAACAGACCATCGTAACATACATTTCTATGGGATCACATCTAGTGATTATATAAATCCATATAGAGATCGCCGTATAAAAACTTTGTAAAAAATATCTTTAAAAAAAGTGTAAAAATGTGCATTCAAAAGCACGGCCGACACGGACAGCTGGGCTGTAAACATTATACTGAGAGTGTGCTTGTGGGGGGCGCCTGCGCCACCGGGCCCCGACGGGCCTGCCACCGGACGGGGCGCGTCAAGTGTCTGCGGTTCTGCAGCTGGGTTCCGTGCCGAGTGTGCGCCGGGAGCGGTGGCGGCCTCTGGGATGGCTCCGGCTGGCCACGTCCCTGCGCCCCACGGGCAACTCTGAGGGCTGTGGGGAAGAGGGCCGTGTGGGAGTCTTCTCCCGCCTCCTCCTTCTCTGTGCGCCGTGGGTCCCCAGGGCCACAAACAGGCTGAAGGGCTGTGATGAGGTATCACACAGAGGTTGCCCTCACCCGCGCCACCAGCCCTGCTCCCGGGTTCAGCCACGGAGTAGATGTTTGACAGATTCCCAATCTTCTCTGTCCCCAAATTTTTTTGGTCCATAGTTCCCAAGGAAGCCTACCAGGTCCTGGATGCACCAGGCCTCGGTGCACAGTTCTTCATACGATACATACATTAGAGACCCCGGAAGACCCCATGCCGGTCTTCTCCTCCAGTGCCACCTTCACTTCTTCTCCAGCTGCTCCAGCAGCGGGTTGGCTTCACTCTCGGGCGTCTTGATGCTGTCTGTCCGAACGATGCAGGTGGGACGGTGCCGGTTCAGCATCAGGATCAGCTGCTGCCTCTCTTGTTTCAGCTCTTCTATCTGGGCCTTCAGTTCAGCGTTCATGAGCTCCAGGCGCTCAGACTCCTAATATGGCAGAAACACAACCACATGTGACTGCAAAGGTACAAAGAGAAATACTTGGCCAGCAAGCCACCACTACTCGGCCCTTGCAGTAAAGGAGCAGCCTGAAGATATGCCAAGACATCGGGCTTCTCCAAGCAGCTCCTACCCAGTCAGTTACCTTGTGTCAGGTTAAGGAAATAGAGCTATCTCCTTGGACAGGGCTCTGCTGCACTACAGCAGCCCCATGCCTGGCTGCTTTCCACAGGCTGGGAAGATGTTGGGAAATGAACCTGCATTTTCAAATTTTAAAAGATTTGTTTTTCTGTCTGCAAGGACCTGCCCTTGTGAAATGATACAGCCATGTTGTTTGCCCATATCCCATCACCCCTTACCAAAAAGCAAGGTGCTAGAAGTGGTTTTTGTCTAGAGGCCACAGAATCACAGAATGGCCAGGGTTGGAAGGGACCTCAAGGATCATGAATCTCCAACCCCCCAGCCACATGCAAGGCCACCAACCTCCCCATTTAATACTAGACCAGGATGCCCAAGGCCCTATCCAATCTGGCCTTGAACATTTCCAGGGATGGATGGGGCATCCACAACCTCTCTGGGCAGCCTGTTCCAGCACCTCAAGAACTTCCCTCTGACATCCGACCTAAATGCCACCACCAGAGGGCATCTGGCCTCTGAATGAGGAAACCTCCTGGAATTTGGGCAGGGGGCCAGCAGGCATCCAGCCATCCTGTGCCACACTCACACAGTGCTCCTGTTCCAGCACAGATACAAAGAGACATCAGAGCCCTCTGCTCCAAGCCCACCTCCAGGTCAGGGCACCCACCCGCTGCAGGAACTCTGTCCTCTCCTTCTTCTTGTTACGACATCGCGCTGCTGCTACTTTGTTTTTCTCCCGGCGCCTTTTCCTCCTCTCCTCTTCCTCATCAAGCTGCAATGAGACACACAAGTCCAGGTCAAAGCATCAAGTGGGGAATGGCAGGAGGCTGGGAGCCCCTAACAGTTCTGACACTACTCTCACCAGCAACACGGTCCCATCCTTACCAGTAACCAAGTACATTGCTGCCAGAACAGCATGGCTTGTCACATACAGACATCTAGAGGCACCATTCTGAGTATTCAAAGCATCAAACACATACCTATGGGCAGGATGCAAAGACACCTGGAAGAACTTCCCAGCTAAGCCTGTTTGTTGCCTACTTCCAGTGCACTTCCAGTGTTCCACCCTCAGTGCTGATCAAGACACTGGGCCACTTCAGCAAGCTAGGGACAGATGCTGCATCCCTGCTAAGGAAGCAGGGCATGGCAGTACTGCCTACCATGACTCAGTTGCTCAGTGTAATCTGATTCAAACCACACAGACCAGGCTAATAAGCCCTATGAGTTGAAAACCCATAATCAAAATACTTATGGATTTTTACTACAAAGCCTGTGTAAGTGACCTATGGCACGCTTGCACCCAAGGACTCAAACCAGCTCCTTCTCAAGAAAACTCTGAGTGCCAAAAAGTCCTTCAAATTCAGCATCCCGTGGCACTTTGGGACACAGAGGTAGGAGAAAAAGACCCTGTCATTAAAGACCCACAAACAATAACGTTTGGCCTGGGACTCTGAAATTCAAGATTTCAGAGTGCGCTGCCACGTTCCTACCAAGTGACATCCCACAGCATAATCTTTTGAAATACAGCAGCAGAAACATTTACTATCATTTCCGCAGCCAGCTGCATGTTCTTTTAGGCAACTCCAGTTTGACAAGGCAGCATCCTTTCTACAGCGCTCCCCAGGTAAGTGTGATTAGAAGGTATCTCCTGGTGGAGCCTTTCACAGCACACAGCATTTGAGCAGCCTAATTGCTCACTCTTGGGCTTAGGGACCTCAAACGGAGCTGTAGATCTCCAGTACAGAGGCCACAAAGTGGTGGTGAAAGTGACGGCTGCCTAAGTGTCCCAGATAAAGATACACTGGTGGTATCTGCAGAAGGCTGCAAGGGCCACCGTCTAATCCAGGCAAGCTGCTAACATTCTTGCAGTCCGAGTCCCACTAATCAGGATATCTCAACGTGACATGCAAGGATGGGATGAAACACTGTCTGGGCAGAATTAAGTAAGCGGTATGTCTGATGTTTAGAAGACAATGCCCAAGTTTTGTAGCACTAACAGCTTTTGCATCTGCTGTACCTTACTTCCCAAACATTATACTGAATTTGCAGTGTTAAATAGAGAAAAATAACATGCAAAGTCAGTACAAACTGCACAGATTTCCCACAGGGTCGGGCTGCAATCACTGCTCTGCCAAAGAAGTGCATGGGGTCTGGTGCACTACACTTGGGAGAACCAGAGATGGATCTGCACACCAAAGGCCAGTGGTGGCACTGGAAGAAAAGACCAGGAAAGCCCTAACTCCATGCTCTATAACAGTGCAGCCCTCACTGTCTCTGGAAATGCCTACATTTCCATACCAGCTGGTCTGTTCAGTAGCAGTCAACCGACTCCTCTGTCCCCTTCAGCTTCCCCAGTACCTCACAAAGCACCAGCAAAGGACCATGTCCCTTAGATAGGGCCCACAGAGATAACAGAACTTGAACTCTTGCCTCCGCTTTTTGTTGCCCACAAGTCCTGTGACTTCAAGAAAGCAGCCTTCTTTCCTTTTGAAACCTCTGTTTCAGCTCAAAACGGTGACATGGCCCTGGTGCTAGGACTCAGCTCAGTTAGAGGCACAAGGGAAGATGATGGAGCATCACTCCCCCATAACACGTTGCAGCAGTCACTCTGCAGGTGAGCCCTGTTGGTAGGAGGTTTTGTGATGCCTTCTGAATTGCTCCAGCCAGCAGCATCCAGGACAGAGGCTGGCATCAGTGTGAGAGGCAAGACTGCTGCCTCCGGCCCAGGGAACACATCCTGTGTGGGTTCTGGAGGCAGATGAGCCTGGCAGCACCTTTTTCCAGCTGCCCCAAGAAAAGCACAGGCTTCACAGCAAGGGTCCCCACCTCCCCCACACCAGTGCCCAGCACTCACTGGGAGAGTTCTGCACGCCCTGCCACAGACAGACACCCCATGCCAGGGGATGCTGCTGCCCACAGCACAGAAGAGAAAGCTGTCTGTCCTCCCTGCATAGGGCAGGGCATGCTGGTGCCCAGGCTACTCGGGCTCCCACTCCCTGCAAGAGAAAAGCAGCTGCAGGCTGCATTGCAAAACTATGCGTGGGTTGCTTCTTGGCTACTCATGGAATAAGCAGCCACTGTTTCAGCTCTTCTAGGCTTTTGCTGCAAAGCCTGTGCCAGGGACGCTCCATTTGCTGTCCTCGACTCCTTGGCTCCACAGGCCATGCAGGGGAGGAGGAGGCTGCAGGGAAGGTGGAAGTCCAGGGGCTGTCAGTGGATTTCTCCTCGTCTTTCCTCCACACAGTGTCTGAGCAAGCTGCTTAGAGCACATTCAGTGCTGTTATGCAGAGCTGGTGGGACTGCATGCCCACCCCCACAGGCACTGAGGGCAAGCAGCTGCTGTAGGGCCAGCTCTGACGTGCCCCAGAGGGAAGGAGCTGTGCCGTTGGAGGGCAGCACACAGCCTAAAGACTTTCTTTGCTCCACAGCACATACATCCATGTGAGTATTGCACTGTTCGGTGCATGACATACAGGCACAGCTTTACTACAAGTGCTGCTTTACTATAGGTATCAGGCCTGCAGCTGCATCCTAACCACATCCTTTTCCAGTGCTAGCACATTCCCAGCCAGCTGCAGGGCTTCTCTGGCTATTGCAGATCAAAAGCTGCTAAAGGAGTGGCAGGCTGGGGCCTCAAATTGAGGGATTTCTGTTTGCAGGCAGTGGGAGATGCAAACACTCAACAGCAGTGAGGATCAAGAAGCCATATAAAACATGAGCCGAGAACACAAGAAAGATGCTGTGCAGCACCAAGGACTCGTGTCCACCAGAGATGGAAGGAAAGCAATGCACGAGCCCTGTGAGAGCAGCCTTTGGACTCACCTCGCTTTTCACAGGCTGGGGTCTCTTCCCAAGCTTCACCTCCAGGAAGTGGAGTGGTGAGATCATGGCCCCAATGTTGCGGATGTCGGCGTATTTCAGCTCCTCGGCTGTCAGGGCGGTGCCAGGCAGTCCTGTCAAAGGGCCGAGCCCTGGCAGTGCACCGGCCGTCAGGGACGGGTCGGGGATCTGCCCGGGCATCATAGCAGGGGCAGCAGCTCTGCAGGCTGGAGAAAGAGCAGGACATTGCCCATTACTGCTGGCTCACAGCATGGCACACAGTTCCATCAACAGAGTGCTGGCAGCAGGGCTAAGGGGGTGATAGTCGCCCTCTGCTCTGCCCTCTTGAGGCCCCATTGGGAGTACTGCATCCAGGTCTGGGGCCCCTGCACAAGACAGATGCGGAGCTGTTGGAATGGTCCAGAGGAGGCCATGAGAATGCTCAAAAGGCTGGAGCACCTCTATTGTGAGGAAAGGTTCAGGGATCTGGAACCTGGAGAAGAGCAGGGAGCTCAAAAGCAAAAGGAAGACCAACTTTTTACATGGTCTGATAGCAATAGGACAAGGAAGAGTGGCTTTAAAATAGAAGAGGGGAGATTTAGGTTAGATTTTGAGGAGAAATTTTTTCATTCAGAGGGCAGTGAGGCTCTGGTAGAGGGTGCCCAGAGAAGCTGTAGGTGCCCCATTCCTGGAGGTCCTGAAGGCCAGGTTGGATGGGGCCCTGGGCAGCCTGAGCTGGTGGGGGGCAGCCCAGCACAGGGGATGGACTGGGGCTCAGGAGGACTTCAAGGTTCCTTCCAACCAAGCCTTTTTGTGATTCTTATTCTTATCCACATGGAAGTGGCCACTCTTCCCTGGGGATGGCAAAGGCAAGGAGTGAGCAGAACCTGGCTGACAGAAATATACGAATCCTGAGAAGCAGGACATGCTACTGACCTGCAGATTAAGAGAAAAGACCTGAGAGGAAAAGCACCAGAGAAGCATGAACTGGCTGCAGTAACTCACAGGATAAACACTGACGTGGTCCTATGGACTATTGGTTTTGCCAGACCTTTCTCTGGAGAAAATTGTGGTTTGCTCTCTACTGAGTGTTGGTGAATGAGTAGGTAGGTAGTGGACAAGAAGCAAACAGCATTACGAGAACCACAACATGCCTTCGGCTGAGCGCCTTGGACAGCCTGAGCCTGCTGACTCGGGGCATGGCACACTGGGATCAAGGACAGAACAATGAAAAGCTGCTGAGAGAAAAGCCAGCTACTGAGCAAACATCTTCCAGCACAAACACGAGGAAACAAAGGCTGGAGGGGAAGGGAAAGGGAGCAACGTGCAGAAAGCTTCTTCTATCAGAAAAGAAAAAAAGTACAGCTTGGGTGAAAATAGGACTGGGACAAGCTTTGGCAAGTCATCTATAGGCAGAAGAAAGCGGGTTACCAGGAAATGACTGGCTAAGAGATGGAAAAATAAAATTAGACCTAAAATGAGAAGCCTGCAGAGCTGGAGCTGCAGTACAGCCAAAAAGCAAAGGGAGCAGGTGGCTGTCAGCTACAGCATAAGTACGTCTCTGCTTGCGTAACAGGCGTGGGACACTCTCAAGTGACCCACTTACAACATGCAGAGTCATTTCTGTCCACTCAGCAAGCATTCTTCTCCCACACCCTCAACACAACCACATGGCGCTGTGTTCCCGTGCTGCTCTGTCCAGCCAAACTGATCCTAACACACGTGGGGCAGCAACACCATCCTGCCTGCACCAGGAAACAGAGGGACTGCAGCCTCAGCTTCTGGAGAGCCATGAAGACAGAGGGACTGGCTAACAGGTGGAACTCAGACCCCACAGAGCCTCCCTTTGAGGCCAGTCACAACATGGGATTCAACAAGCATCTGTGGAAAGTGATGGAACTCTGACAGCGGATTGCCAGAGCCAGGAGATGGAAGTCCAGAGCAGTGTGCATTCACCCAGCTCTTTCTGAAGCATCAGCTTTCAGCTGCTAGGAGAGCAGGCAAGGGGCAATGCAGATGTTTGGTCCAGGCACCACAGCTGTGCTAAACAAGCACACACACGCATTGCCAGGCCAGCTGCCACAGTTCCTCCACACTGGCCATTCTGTGTGACAGATCTGTATTGCCACCATGCAGCAAACCCTTGCAAAGCTGTGTGTGAGACATGAGTGATGGACCACTGAGCACAGAACAGCTGAGGAGGAAGGGACCTCTGGGGTCACCTACTTCAACCCCTGCTAGAGCAGGGTCAGCAGCAGCAAGCTGAAGTGTTAATCACCATAAACAGAGACATTACAGATTTCCTGGCACTAGCACATCTTCCTGCCCAGGAGTTTATTTGGTGTGTTAATTAATGCCAGGAAACTGGAGATGAGGAATGAATGGAAAGGAAGGACAACTATACAGGTTAGTCCAGAGCACAGAGGCAAATGAAAGCTGCACAGCTCCTAGCATGGGTGCCATACAAGCCATCCTGGTGTGACAGCGCAAGGGATTTGCATCAAAGAGAGCTTCTGCTATATGCTGTGAGCTGCCATATGCTCTAACCTGCCACCAAGGAAATTCAGGGGTCAGTGCAAGCTGTCCTGCAAAGTGTGCTCAGCAGGCAGCAGTGGGAATCAACAGGACTTGATAATCAGTGTAGTAGTAAGCAAATGCAGCAACACGGTTACCATAAAGAAGCAGTGGCATGCTGTGAGTGGGAAGCAAGCCCTATGCTTCTCTGGTCATCCTTCAGAAGTGATGGGAAAGGGCAGTGCTGGTATACAGGGGCAACACTGAGCTAGGGGGAGTCATCTGCGCAGGGACACCTTGTCAGCCTGACAAAGAGCAGGTGGGAGAGACAGGAGATGAGTAACTTCTGGAGGAAAGTGATACTACCTGAGAAATGGATTCCTGCCCACTTGGCCATAAAAGAGAAAGAGAAAATACCTGGTTGTAACATTTGACCTCAGGAAAGACCACATGTCAACTGAATGAGATTGCAGAGACCTAAAACAATCCAAAGCATTCATTCTTCTGCAACAATCTCTCAAGCAGACAGCCGCAATTCCACGTTTGCAGTGGCTGCATTACACAGTGCCAGGACACAGTTGCTTGCAGTGCTACAAGCTGCAGTCACCTCCTTGCCTGCCCTTTAGGCCCACATGTAGCTAAAGGCATTCAAAAAGATGGCACCATCCTGCACTAGGCTGTGCTCCAGGCAACCAAAGGCAAGGAGGTACATGCCTAAATCCCTGTCATATGTCCCTCTCATTCACCCCTGACTTGAACAGTTTGGGCATAACAAAACCCAAATAAATCAGTGGCAAAAGTACATGAATTTCAAAGCCTGCCTCCTGTAAATACTGCATGAGCCACTTCAGCTCACATTAATCTGGGGCCTTGGTTCACCTTTTCATACATTTCAGGCTGAGACCTGACTTGAGTCCAGTGCTGGATGTTTAAATTCAATCTGGACTCAATGGACCACATTTAATTAATTGCTTTGCATCACAACATGCAGCCAATTGCACCTACATGCTGGGCTGGACTGCGCAGGTCCTCTGCTACACAGAATTCATGGTGACCATGACTTATGGGCTGGCTAATGACTGTGGAAAACATTGCATTTTCTCTGACCCACCTTTTCCCTCTGCCTCTGATCTGGTGCCTTAATGTGCCTTGAGACAGTCTGAGTGAAGGAGCTGGCCCAGTACCTACCTGACACTAAAAACTTATCCCAGACCCAGTTACCACACTGTCAAAGCACCATTACATGCACATCTGCGTAAAGTAAGGTTGAAGTTGTTCAAACGAAAGCATTAATAACCACCTGGAAGAACGCGAACCTGCATATCAGAATGAGCTGAGAACTAAGTGAGAAAGAAGAAAATGACTCCCCTAAGTGAGATCCTGGTTAGGAGTCAGGAAGCTCAGGAGCATGCTGAGAAGTGCCAAGAGTCAAGTTAGACCTTGGAGAGGAATGTAAATCATTCCCAGCAGGGCTGCAACCACAGAATACAGGAAAGGAGAGACACCAGCTCTCCGCAGAGCAGGGGCAGTGAGAACTAGCCCAGCCCAGCCCTCGATGCCCCCCAGCCCAGTCACTGCCACTCACTGCTGACCAAAGGAATTCTCTCCATCAACTACTTCGTTCCAACCCAAGTCTCAGATACATCCAACTTTTCTGGATAACACTAGAGGTAAGGAGTTATACTTCAATCATGTTAAAAATGCCAACGTAAGTCATTTTATTTAACACTTGGTCTTATTTCTGAAGCATTGCTCTGGAAGATGCTGACAAGCCTGCCTCTAGCTCCAGCATATTTCTACAACATTCCCATGTTAAGACAGAAAGAACAGTTCAGGATCTGAGTTTGACCTTCAAGCTGTAGTTTTTCAATAACCAGACTTTGCTGAACATGAGGGATTCAGCTGGTACACTGCCAGTCCATAATTCCTCTCTGGATATTTCCTTGCAGTGTTTGTTATTTCTAGGGAACAAGAACCAACTCACTGCTATGTTCCTCCGCTTTCTAACACTGTGCTTCAGCTGGGATTCTTACTAGATCTGTTCTCCTCATAAATTATCACTAACACCAACTTTATTCTCCATACCAAGCAACCTTTTAGTGTCTCCTCACATGAGCAGAGAGAAGTTGTGCCATCAGTGATGCCTAGCTTGCTGGTGTCCCACTGCTGAACCACACAATTCCTGCATTGCATCAGCTACGCACTTGCACATGATAAAGCCAACAGCAGAGCAGCGAGGGGAAAGAATGTGTGCAGTCTTCTATCTGACGCTGCTATCCACATGATGCCAGCTGCTCAAGTTTACATTCACTGGAGCTGCACGTTCTGCACCAATGCTATTTATTATTGTGCCATAACATCTCAAGATGTTCAACAGTCAGTGATGAGACAGAGGAGGCTTTCTTAGAATTCCAGCCCAATGATGAGCAGCTTGTGTCATTTAGTGTTCGCTTCAGCAACTAATCTTACAGCACAGATCTGGACAGCACATGATTCCATGGCTTAACACTCAGCTTGTTCTGCTTCAGCTCTGCTCCTATAACTCTTGTCCCAGTAAGTGCTGTAACGGGGTCTGACCTTCGGCCAAATTGTCTGTAAACACTCCTAATTATCACAGTCACTTTTGCATCTTTGCTTTGGAATCGCTCTCTCTCTGATCTCAGACCCACACTCTATTGGCAAGTTCAGTTATTTTAACTGCATTCATATCTCTAAAAAGCAGTACAGTTTCCTTTTCTCACCTTTCTTGCTGCATCTTTCAGTGATGCATGATTCTGTCCTTTCTCCCCAGCCATGCCTTTCCGGTCAGCAGCCTGGCACCAGCCGATTCAGCACTCTGCTCAAGGCAGCACACAGTGCTCCCCATATTCCTCCCACAGCCTGGGTCCGGCCTTTCCTGGGACCAGCTGCCTCGTGGGAAGGCACTTCACTGAGCTGCTGCTGTCCCACACCTTTGCTCAGCACTTCAGTGACACTGTCCCTGCATCCACTCCTGTTCTCTTCCTACAGTTCAAATTTTCATTTGCTTGAAGGCTTTGTTTTGTGTTCTTTTTCTCCATGCTGATTTTGCTGTTGCTTTTTTTGGTGACTCTAAGGGTTGTGGGGTTTTTTTGTTGTTTTTTTTTTTGTTTGTTTGTTTTGGTTTGGTTTTTTTTGTTGTTGTTTGTTTTTGTGTTTTTTTCCCCAAGGAGCTGATATTAGCACAGCAGTTACAGCATAAATCTGATGAGCGTAGGCACAATCCATGCAGCCCAGGTCCCCGAGGGCTGTACTCCACGTGCTAGCCTACATTCATGCTTCTCTGCCACCTCTTCAGTGCTATTATTACCACAGACTAAACCCGGCACAGGAATGGCCACCTGTGCAAAAGTTCATTTCCCCATACAGAAGCAGCCTTAATTTGTACCCACTGGCCCCCAGGCCCACTCTATGCACCCTCGCTCACCCAAGTGTGCCGTTTGCTCCTTTACAAATCCACTGCAACTGCTGTGTCATCGTGCAGAGAGGACCACAACATCACAGAGCAGGTTCTGACAGCCACACTTCAATTTAGATTGCTGCTGCTGTCTTATCAGCGCTGACAGCTTCCTCAGTGACGGGGGGGAGCTATTTACAATCTGATTTTCAGCCTCTTGTTAAGATGCTGGCTGTAAGTCACAGTTTCTTCCAACACAAGCTGTATTGCACTCTGACATCTGCAGTGGTTGAACCAGGAACCATTCCTATGCCCAGTCCAGCACATAACACTGCCAACCTGGGCTTTTGCCACTTGGAAAACAGCAGCATGGCTCTCTTCAACAAAAAGCAGGGCGATAAGGCCAAGCCTGCCCTGCCAGCTCTCCCTGCTGCCTGCCCACTGCTTCTAGCCAGGCTCCACCTGGGTGTCTGCCACTGCCCAGCAGCTGCCATGCACAGGAGAACTGCCAAAGTCCAGCAGTCACCACACAAGCATCTTTGATCTCTTCATCAGTACATCAGCACTTCCCATACTATTACCATTTGTACATACAGCCTTGGAGCGCCTACGTCACAGCAATCAGCCCTTCACCTGCTCATGGCCAGCAGGCAAGAACTCTGCTCTGGAGAACAGGTAATGCTGCCATCCATGAGAAGCAACATTTGGCCTGTAGAGTGTATTATGGCTTTTCTGTCATTTTTTACTATTTTTGCTCCTGGCTATAAAGTTTGCTTCGTCTGTGTGTACACTGCATCCTTTCAGTTCCTTCTCATTGGCAGAAGGATGATTTATATGAAAGCCCTTTCCTGACATGCCCAACTTCTCATGCGTCAAGAATGCAACTTTCTAAACAAAGGCAGAGCAATTTGCTATCGCTTACTCTGAACATGCTCACTTGCTTCTTCTCATCGGGGCACATCTGGCAGGGGAGGCTGCAGGGGGCTGAGGGTCACTGGAGCCCAGAAACACTTTCACTTCAAGGTTCATCACCCAGTGTGAAGCCCCACAGAGCCAAAGGCAGAAAACCACTACCTCACATTCCTAGTGCCAGGACTATGCAGCCACTTTTTCCTTCTGTTGCCTAGAATGCAAAGTGCTCCCATTCCCAGGGGACTAGGACCTGCTCGGCACGCCTGGTTTGATGTAGGCTGTGGGGTGACCTGTGGTACAACACTGCCTGGCTTCTCCTCATCTGTATTTTTTAAGAGCAACAACTTCCAGTGTCAGAGGCCACACTGATCAGTATCAAGATTATTTGCCAACCACCAAAACACAACAGCAGCCAAGCCCTTTGGTTGTAACCTGTCCTTTCAGCAGTCCATGTTCTACTGCTTGCAAACATGGCCTTAACCATCACTGTGCATTTATTCACTCATCTGCTGAACCCAGTGATGCAGAGGAACCCAACATCTGCAGTGTCCCAAAAGCACTGCAGACACCCATTGGGTTGAACTGTGCCTGCCCCCTCTCTAGCAAGGCTACAGGATTAACGAGCGTTACACAGCATCCAAAGAATTTCCCCCTTGCCTGAACACCAATTTGAGGCATGGAAACAGTATGGCTTACCAGTTCAGCATGCCTCTTCTGCGAGCCAGACACTGCAGTGCCATGCTACCACCATGCTTCACTTCCATCTCCAAGGGACAAACAGCTCCTGCAACCCAGCCCTGGGTTTGCACAGCCAAAGCAGCACCTGTGCCCCTCTGAGACACCTCCAGCTGTTCCCTCCCATGGGTAACCCTGCAGAGCAGGCAGAGTACTGCAGGGTCTGTGAACACCCTACTGTGTAACATCTCACCCTAAACTACTGAGCTGCATCGGACTGCAGGGCCTTGATGCTAAGGAGGGGAAGGATCTTTGAAGGGCAGATCCTCAGGAGGTGGAATTCTAAACCCATTTCTTGAGTGGGAAAGGCCTGGCTCAGCTCTGAGCACAGAGTTGCACGCAGATGGCGGTGTGAACACCCAAGTCATTCCTAGTCAGAAGGCTGTGAAAAGCGTTCTGACAGCAGCACAGAACTTGCTGCTTCCCTGCTCTCCTCCATCAGGGGGGCACCCATCTCCCTGCATCAAGCCAGGAGGAGCCTGGCGCACACAGCCTCCTGCCATGCCACAGTCCCCTCCAGCAGCACTACACCACTGGGCCCCACACCTGTCTGATGCTGTGACTTATTCCCATTACAAGTGGAGAAATCAGTCCTCCTTCTCCAGCATTTTACTCCATCCCTTCTAAAAAGCCATGGATTAGCATGACGCCATCCCCCCACCACTGCAATGCAGTGATTGACTCGGAGCAACCTGTAGCAGTAGGGGGTTGCACAGCACCTAGCGCAGCAAGGCTCCTCACAGCTACTGCAATTAATTATCTGTCTCTGGAGCAGGCATTTGTGGCCGACATTTACAGTGCCACACTGCATACTGGTGGGCAAGACAAAACAGGAGGGTAAAAGCCGTCCTACTCTTGCTTAGAGCAGTTGAAATAGAATCAGGGATGGGAATGCACTGACCTGAGCCAGGCTACAGCTCAGAAGTGAACAGCAAATGCGTTACCACCCCCCAAGGCCTTCCACAGCCGCACAGGGGTAGGGTTGGACTCCTTCTCAAGACACGACTCTCCTCAGGCACAGAGCTCCAACCTCAGGGGACAAGGAGGGCTACAAACCCCAAAAAGCTACGTTCTGAAAGCTGACATGGCCAGCTATGCTGCTCACTCAGCTGCAGCTAGATGCAGTAGCCCTGCTCAGTGGAGGATCACACAGATCTGCAGCTCCCACTGCATAACAAACAGCCTGCAGTGCTGGGTTGGCTTCTGGGCAGTCAGTGCAACGCAGCAATCCATGCAAGCAGTCCAGACAGACAGCACGAGGCCTGCTGTGCCTGCCCGATGCTGGGCTCACACTGTGGGACACTTTCAGGATGCTACACGCCACAGCTCTCCCTGCCCTGGTCCTGGGGTAGCCGGGAATGACGGCAAAGCCTCCTGCAGGGAGCAGAAGCTTCACACGTTTGCAGCATTATGTGCTGCCAAGTACCCGGCCCAGGCCATGCAGCTGAAGCAGTGAATATCAGCATAGCAAAAAAGTGTACAGCAGATGCCCGCGAGAGTGCAGCAGGGCACAATGCAGCAATGGGGGGCACAGGGAGCAGGAGGGAAGGTCTGCTCCTCTGCAGCCAGGAGCACAGCGCAGAGACTGCTGCATCCTGTAAGAAAGGTCATGCTCAGCTGTACAGAGGAGGGAGAAGCATCCACAGTGAGGAACAGAGCAGCAACCTGCAGTTAGCCGACCTCATTAAATCCTAGGGACCTGAAGAACTAACAGCCAGCCGCTGCCTGCCACAGGGATGGTTTGGACAGCAGCTCCCACCCACGCACTCACCCCCACACAGAGAGCTTTTCTCATTTTTCAATCACCAAGAGTCATACTGAGGATGTGAACTCCAACAACCAGTATTCCCAGATGTCCCCCGAAAGCACTAACCAGTCAATTCCCACTGCAGCTCCGGCAATGGCTTCCACATAAAGTTCTTCATGCAAGTTGTCTGAAAACTAGCTAAAAAATCTCAGCCTGAGCTGCTGGAGCATTTGTTTCTGTGGAGCTCTAAGTCCAAACACACACACACACACACACACACGCATGGTTTGGCAGTGGTTGTGTTCCAGGGCTGGTAACACAAGCCATGAAGCTGGCTGCCAAGACAAGCAACAGAACGAGCCAGGCCCCATTTCATTGGCCACCATACGCTGCATATGGCCCTGGAAGCAGCCAGCACTGTGTTCTCACCCTCCTTGAAGGCATAGGAGACCCTGTGTTTTCAAATACACCTCCACAGGGCCTTCATTAAAGGAAAATGGAAACATAATGGGGCTCTTGCTCTCTTGGTATTTCTCCCTTTCCCCCGATTTGCTCTCAAACCTATTTCCTCAGTACGGAAAAAGAAAAGTGCCTCCCGGAGCAAAAGCAAGCGACTTCCATTCAACTCCACGCCCGAGCGCTGCAGCAGCCTCGGCACCGGGCGGAGGGGCTCGCAGGGCCCCGCTCCTTCCTCGGGCACGAGCCGGGCGCCGTCCGCACGGCACCGGGGGAGCGCAGACCCCCACGTGCGGCAGGTGGAGCGCAGCGCGGCCGGCACCCACCGCCCCGGGGCTGCTCCTCGCCGCCCCCGCGGGAGCTCTACCCCTTCCCCGAAGGCAGTCCCCACGCACGGCCCGGCCGGGCCGCCGGCGGCCCCGCTCCGACCCGCAGCCGGGGGGAGGGTGGATCCCCCCAGCGCTCCCGGCCCGGGCCGCAGCCGGGCCCCCCCCCCGGGCGCGGGCCGCCCGCCCGCGGGGGCCGCGATGCGCTGCCCCGGG
>JAPSGF010000001.1:648724-679733 GCA_035772895.1 Perdix hodgsoniae | reverse complement strand
TTTCATTCCTTCGCCATGGCTTTTTTACCCCATTCCCTGCATACTTCACTTTCTCACTTTCCCGACTTTCTCCGTCCCTCCCCCCATGCTCCCTCCTTCCTCCTCTGCCTCCCTTCTTCCCTCCTCTCCTTGGCTCGGTATCTGAAATCCCTGCCCATAGCGACGAAAGGAAAAACAACAACACAACACTGCAGCCCAAGGAGGCCGGAGCACGGGATTCCTTCCGAGAGAACTCAGAAACCAGGGAAAAGAGGGAAAGCAAACAGAGAGAGCAGGAAGAAGAATTGGGTATTTCAAGGGGGGAGGGATGAGCTGGTATCTCAGGGAAACGCAGTGGGGTCTGAGAACAACACAGAGGGTGATCACAGCTCCAACCCAAACACTGCAGAGAAGTTCTGTGTTTTGGGGGAAGAAGCTGCTTCTTCCCCCTGGCACCCACCGACAGAGCCCCACACACAGCTACCCAAAGGACAGAGAGAACTGTGCAGATGGGGAGGGAAGAAAAGCAGCGCCTTGCTGCAGGGAGCAGAGGGGCAGGGGATGTCTCTGCAGCAGAGGAGGGCTGCCTCCCACAGCAGGGAGACTTGCTTTGCCAGAGAAAGCGTTTGGAGGCTCTGGGCCCTGGGCTGAAGGGTTAATACCCCACAGGAGGGCCCTGGGGAATCCACTGTAAATAGGTGTGGTTTTCTGTGTAGTTCCAAGAGGCATTTTCTCTCTGTACCAGTCTGGACAGGTGAGAAATCGGAAGAAGTTGGAGCCTGTGCTTCCCACCAGCACAAAGCAGGGCTGTTAGCACAGGCCTGACTGTTTGTTTGCACACTCCAGCCTGGCTGCTTAACTCCGTAGTACCCAGTGCCAGGAATCGCTGGCAGTCAGCACGGTGGTCCCCCGGGTACAAGCACCTGCCTGTTAATGGAAAGCCACAGATTAATGGTGCAGCACAAGGAGCCTCAGTCAGTTACTCACTGTAGAAAGGATAAATTTGGTGATAAGCAAAAGAGCTCAATACGGCAAGGACGGGAAAGGCAGCCCTCTTCCTTTCTCCTCCTGATGACTCTACCTCACGGGCCTGTGCCCCTCTGCCCCTGACCCCAGTAGTGCACTTGAGAACAATCTCCCAGTCTTCAATTGATTTTTAAACCTAGCTGGCCCTCAGAAAGTCAGGAATGAAAGATTGCTGAACTCAGCCACAAGCTCTAATGCCATCACTTATATAATCCCTATCATAAACAAACCAAGCTCAGTCTTGAAACTAATTTGGATTTTGCTCTCACTGTTCCCACTAGAAAGCTGCTCAAAGATCATACTGCTAAGAAAGGAAGAAACATTTTGTTAATCTCCAGCCTAAATTTACCCATTCCTGTTTGCTCTGGAAATGAAAAACTGCACCCAGGCAGCAAAGCGCTGGATAAGACATAAACCTTAGAACAGAATTCAAACAAATCAAACTGAATCACAAAGAATAAAGCCAAAGAATGAAAAGTGAACCGTTTGCAAAGCAATTGACCTTAGATTTGGAGATGTTCACTCCCTGGACCATTTCAGATCCTGTGAGCTTCCCAGTCCTCTAGAGCACTCACGTCTCTCTGGTTCCCCAAGTTCTTGTTAGAGACATGATCCCACTGTAGCCCAGTACCAACTGCTCTTCTGAAAACTGCTTCCAGAAAAAGACATTTGCATGAAGATACATCCTCAACCCAATGCCCTCACAGCCACAGTCAAACTGCAGCCAAACCCCTGGAGAGCTTCTGGTAAGGAATGGGAGTGCAGAGCTGCAGAGAGAGCACAAGAGTGTCCAAAGTGCAACATACAGAAGAGCAAAATGAGCCTGCAGAGGGCTGAGAGCATAAGAAAGGATACTACAAAGCCCCAGGAAGCAGAAAATGCAGGTGTCAAACCTTCCTTCTGCCTTTCACTCATGGTATCCACTGAAGTCAGCAAGAAAAGTTGTTTATATTAGGCTTTTAGTCAAGTTCCATTTTCAAGAAGCCAAAATGATGATGCTAAACCCAAAGGCACGCCATATCCAGCAGAAGTATGGTTCCCCAACTTACATTGGTAGATAGAGCTGATACATGAACACAACACTGAATCATAGGTTCCTGTCATCTAATGGTGGAGGATAATGGGAAAGAAGACAGAGATGGGGAAAACCAGCTGCTCCTCTCTCTGGATTGTGCTGTGAAGCTGTAGGCTCTGTTTGGGATAAAACAGCACTTATTTCCAAGGCAACAAATTGCAGTGTCACAAACTACAGAGGTCCAGGAGTTGCCTGCAGGTTGGAAGCTGAGAGAAAGAATGTCTTCCCCAGAAGCACAGGCAGAGTAAAGACAAGGCAGACCCCCATGCTCAGGGCAACATTTTGCCACTGTCTCTCTATTCAAGACCTTTCCCCTGCTCCTCCCATTTACAAGGCATCTATATGGACAAAAAAAATGTTCTGTTATGCCTGCATGAGGTAAATGCTGACATTCAAGGGAAGGATCATAAAGCTAGGCCTGAGGGCCTTTCAGGGAGAAAACAGAGCTGAAAAGCTAAGACTAAGGCTCAGAGAGACACTAGGCAAGGTAGAAAATGTCACATCAGCATGACTTACTGTACAATCACCCAGTGTGGCCACGTTTCTGGAGCTGTTACAGAAGATGAAGTGCAGCTGGACCTGGAGGATACCAAGCTGGATCAAAGCTGGAGGCATAAAATTACAGCAAAAAGAGAATCCTTCTTCAGGGGAGGAATGAGGCTGAGCAGGAGAAACAGGAGCGATAGGCATGAGAGACAATAATTTACATAAGCCACTGAGTGCTACAGAGGGAATGTCCTGCAGAGCACAATCAGTTCAGGAGAAAGACAGATAAAGAACAGAGCTGGGCAATTTGCTGGGGATGGAGGTTATTTGCTGGGAGCCAAGCGGGCCAGCAAAGCATACATGAATTCACTGCATGGGAATAAGAAGTGGGGTGCAACAAAGAGAGGGGAATTGAGTGGGTAAAGTCAGGGAAGACAAAGTAGGAAGAAAAACTAGGAGTGGGACTCCAATAGTAGATAGTAGAAGCTGTAATCACAGGAAATAATAGCTGCATGGATTTTGAGAGCTTAGGTGTCTGTTTAAAAATGCAGACACGGTATCCAAAACAATTGAGTAAACCAGTCTGTGTAGTTCCATCTGCAGAACAGGGATGCCCTAAGCACCAGGGGAGCTGGGGATGGGTGTGCATCTCTCATGCAGGGGCACAACTGCAGTTCCTGAGAAGTTCACTCCATGTCCTTCCAGCATTCCTGGGACTCAGCTGGAGTGCTGTATCCATGGTGGAGCTGAGATCTGTTCCTTGGAACATAGAGCCAAGGAATGGCACTGAGAGGGCTGCCCTGGAAGAGTGTTCAAAAACTGTTAGTGGGAAGAAGGACACACGTATGGATGGGCATGGGAAATCCTAGAAGCATCAGAATGTGAGGGAGAAGGGTGAGGTGCAAAGGCTCCAGAGTTGACTTGTCAAGATTGTATAAACAAGAAACTGGGAGATAAGAGAGGGAAGTGCAGGGCTTGCTGTGGAGAAGCAAAAACAGCTAGCTGGGGAGAAGGTGGGACCGTGCTGAAGGATTCTCTGAAAGTCATTAGCGGCACAGCCTCAGAGTGAGAACAGTTAATAAGTTACAGGAGAGACCTCTAGGCAGAATCAGGATAGGGCAAACAAAGATCCCACTGTGTGAGGTTTCAGTGGGGTAACCTACAACTCCCTGATGAGTCTGACAGTGGTACAAGGGGCAGATGAGAGGAGCACTGCGGCATCCCTTGAGACCCTTCAGCGATCGGCATGCTCTGCAGTTAGTGGGCTGCCAGGAAGGCCTGTGAGCCAGAGTTGTTGTACAAGCTGGACTGGACATTCCAGGAACTGGAGAAAACCACAAGATGCCTTTGTGACGTGGACGAAGTGTGCGTAGAGCGGACTAGTACATGCAAATGTCTCAGCTTGCTCCAGCTGATTGGCACCAATCGATTCCCCCAAAGTCTGGGGCAGATGTGCTCCATGTAAAACTAGACCCCTCAGTGACATGAAAATCTGAGAAATCGCAAAACCAGTTTTAGCTCGTGGCGGCAAAAGGACAAATGAGCCCCTTATGGGCTTTTCCAAAGAGATGTGATACCTCCATTTTAGAGTGGGACAGGTTTCTGCCCTTCCTTCCACCGCTTAGTTCTGCACAAGCACCTTCCTCTGCACTCTGTAACTCCACTGGGGCTTCTCATTAACAGGCACCGTGAAGAAGGAAGTCTTCCTTTTGAGCATCGTCAGCCCTGAGTCACTGCTAGCTGGATTTGTACTCCAGCAATCCCAAGGAAATCCAGCCTGAGAGGTGGTTAGATGCTGCACAGCCTGAGCCTCAGTACCACTGAGAAGCCAACATAAAGCTTGCCCTCAAGTGTGTGAGGGGTTAAGTCTACCAAGAAAATACTTCTGCTGCATAAACCAAAATGACTCTTTTTCTTCTCTCTCTCTCTCTCTTTTTTTTTTTTTTTTTGTTGAGGAAGAGTTCATGAAAAGGGGAAAAAAAAGCTCCTATTTGTTTTGCCCCTGCAGGAGCCATGAAGGGAGCTCTGCAGAGTGGACAGTACAGGCACTGTGGCACCACAGCAGTGAGGGAGCTGAACCGGGAGCTGCGAGGTGAAGGTCCCTGTTTAACAGCTTTCCGTTTGTTTACCAAAAAAATATTGTTCCATCATAAAAATTCCCAAAATAGTTCGTGTCTTGACAGACTGACTGGCAGCTGCCCAGCTCTGCAGGATCCTGCTAAATGAAAGGAAATAAAAAGAGCTAATCTGGCACCCATGGCCCAACGCCTGCAGCTTGGGAATCTGCAAAGGCTCAGGGTTCAGTTGGCCCATTAGGTACAGGGCAGGGTGGAGAGCCCTTAGGTTGAGAGGCCAGTTTTACCTATGGCAAAAGCTTTCCCATGGGTGCTGGGCAGGCTGCTGGGGAAGCCAGAGATTGCCTCCCCATGAATGGCCAGTTTCTGCTTTATTTTTATACTGAGATTTTTTCCCTGTTTCCAGCTCTGCAGAGCTTTGCCTTGTCCAGACAGGCTGCCCCACATCAGGGACTGATTCTCCAAAGCTTTCAATTCCTGGAAGCTGCCAATTGCTCATTTGGGGAAACTCTTCATACAGGTGTCATTTTGGACCAGTGAAGATCCTAGCCAGCTTAACATATTTCTTGCTGTTCCAAAAGTCTTAGGATGACAATGTACTGTTGCTGCAGATTGTGATGATCTTATCGTGCATAAAAGTATCAAAGAGCAAATGGCACCCAAGTCAGAGCTGTTCTCCCTAGGAAGAGCAAAAGGCCACTGTGAAACCCTGCAGCAGTGACCAAGGGACCATGCACACTGTGACTCACAGCGCAGAGAATCAGCAAACCCAGATTAGGTCATGCAGAAATTGAGCCTCTGTGGAAAGAACCTATCTACGCCAAATTGCAGATGTGTCCTCAGCTGCAGTTAACTTCTCCATGGCCCATGGTCGTGGCACTCAGAGCAGGTCTGCTTTAGGCAGGGACAAGAGGAAATGTGTGCTTCAGATCATTCCCAGCAACAGCCCCATGGGAGTCTCCATTCCTTCTTTGGACATTTCAGCACCAGGACTCCAAGCCAGGCCAGAACTGAGCAGTGAAGCTGGGTGGGATAGAGGGTGACTGTTATCCAGCATGATTAGGGGAGATCAGCATCTCTGAAATTGACGCAGCCTCAGTCGGGCTCACTGTGGATGATCATAGAATCATAAAGGTTGGAAAAGAGCTTTGAAATCATTTAGTCCAACCGTCAAACCGTCACCCCCATGCCCACTAACCACGTCCCTCAATGCCACATCCATACATTTCTTGAACACCTCCAGGGACTGTGATTCCACCACCTCCGTGTGCAGCCCATTCCAACACATTACCACTCCGAGAATAAATGTTTCCTAATATCCAACCTGAATGATTTTGCCCATCTGGCTGTTGAAGTGCCTGGTTCTTACTATCTATTTGCATTTTGCACTTACTTCCCTTAGCCTAAGAGAGACGACTTATGCAGCAGTGGCTGCACTCTGACAGCCTCCTCCAGGATAAGCAGCAATTTCAACCACCAGCTCCTTTCCTCATCTGTTTTCTCCATTTCTGTCTGTCAATTTCACTTTTACATGATCAAGTGCCCAACAGCCTGACACTTCTATGAGGTGGGGCTCCTGCAAGGCACGGCTGGGAATACCTCTCCCTCACAAAGCTTCTTGGGTGACAGAGGCTGACTCCCATGTCAGCATCCAACCACTCTCAGATGGATTCCTGCTAGTTAGCTGTCACCTCCATCCTGTCCCTGCTGTGTCCCTACGCCCTGAGTCACCCACTTCCTCTTTCACTGTTGGGGCAGGTGATGGACAGTACTGCCTCAGTTCTTCCAGCACCCTCAGTCACATTTTCCCTCTTATCTTATGATACCTATGAGATAATCATCAACAGACCAGCTGGTCAAGGGCACAAGCAAAGGGTGTTTCCCTTTCTTATGTTAACCCTCTGGAGCTGGCACTAATGCCCATGCTAAATAAAATCAAGGTTTCAGGATTGCAAAGAAGACAAAATGCTGCTACCTGGCTCCAGAGTTACCAAACTAAATAAAAGAATCATCACTAGCTGAGTCAAAGCTCCAAAATACTGAAGAGCCCTGGCCTTACCCTGCTTTTTTTGAATGGCATATCAGTAGGACACTGTTAGTTGCCACAGAGGAACCTTCTCTCTTCTCCAGTTTGGATGTTGGGGCTCACTTGGGCCCACAGATGCAGTTTCTTCTCTCACCTACAGCTCTGCTCGCCCTGTATTCAAGGCACCCTTTAGCACTCCAGGGCATCTAGGTGCTTGGACACATCTCAGAGGAATTGCTTCTCATGTACTCCTGGATTTGGTTGTCCACTCACGTCCTTACTCCAGCCCCTGGCTCATATCACAGAAAAACTCCCCACAGTCAGTAGCTTGCTTTTCTGCTATCTTTGCTGGGAGATCTTTCTCTTCAAACAGCATAGGAGTGACATAAAGCTCTGTGGTTGTCTCTGCAATAAAGTGCGAATTGATCATTGCTGTACCACACTCCTCATTAATTAAAAAATCTCAGAGAAGGAGCCCAGGAATTGAATTTACTTCTGATTTGAAGTACTGAGTGAAGAAAAACTTAAATACAGAACTCCATGGCTCAAGTAAGTCACAAGAACTCCTGGACACACACTACCAGCATCAGAAATACTAAGGTCCCACCCTGTTCATGCCCCTGACTTCTGCTCTTGGTTCTTATCAGGTTGCTATCTGGCTATTTATCAAGACTTATTATTTGTTACCAGTAGACGGCAAGCAATCAGATTTGTTGTTACTAACTGCTATTCCAATCTTGCTAGATACAGGACCCCCACCCCCTCCCTGGAGAGGCACAGTTCACTTCTAGGAAGTACTTTCCCATCTAAATTTTCTCCCTTGTTAATGCAATTCCCATCTCCTCACAGATGTTTGGAGTCAACAATCTTTTCCCCACCTTAGTCATCTTTTGGCTAAATTGGTTAGCATTATGCTCAGTCTATCTCCCCACTCTGTCAACAGCTCCAACTACCCCCAGTTCAGGTTACAATATTTGAACTGTTGGGAGAAAGACTCTCACTCTTCTCATAGGAGAGGAAAAACACTGGCTTAGCCTGCAGCCATAACACAGCACAGGCTCCCTGTCCTGCTTCCTTCCCACTGTCCTCTGGGGTTCACTCAAAAAAGAAAGGAAGGAAAGGAAGGAAAGGAAGGAAAGGAAGGAAAGGAAGGAAAGGAAGGAAAGGAAGGAAAGGAAGGAAAGGAAGGAAAGGAAGGAAAGGAAGGAAAGGAAAGCATTGATAGATACTGTGAAGTCAGTTTCACCTCTTTCTGGTTCCCTAAGGGTAGCATCACATTTGCTACCAAGCTGATGCTCACAAGCATAAATCGCAGCCCTTTTTCAGCCAGACTGCAGCCAAGCCTGAGCCCAGGACTTTAAGTTTTATGAAAGCCACAGACAAAGATTGTTATCTGCTTTATCCCTTCCTCAGGTTGCCCATGAAGTTGGCTCCAGTGTGAGCAGGAGGGTGGGAGCTGCATGCTGATTTCATCCACTACAGATGGTAGAGGAAGACCAGCCCATACTACTGAGTGCTGGAGAAAAGGGAAAGCAAGGCTGCACACTGGCAATGAGCAGCTGGCTAAAAAAGAACACCCTCCCTGTCAAAGCAGCCCTGCATTCACTTGTTCTCAGTATGACACAACAGCCCTGTCAATCTGAAAGTCATTCTGCACGAAAATCTAGAAAGAAATGTTTCACATTCGTTCTCCACATCTTGGTTGAAGAAAAATCATAAAGATAATTGCCTAGTTCACTCAGTGACTGGTTGACATCATACTTCACGCTCCTTGTGCCGTGAGGATATTGCTCGCTCAATTCACATGAACTGGCTCCAGTTCCAAGCTCCTCCTTCCCATCCTCCCAAGGATACTGTGACAGTGGGTGGACCACACTAAAAAGCAGATTTGAAATCAGTTAAGCATTTTCTGCCTGGTCTCACTCCCACCTCCTCCAGCGATGCTTTCCTAAGCAGGAGGGCAGTGCTGTGCTGGCCACAGCTGAAGCATGCAGAGGAGATCTTTGGTTCAGGACTTGTACCTGGCTCAGACGGTGCTAGTGGTGGCGTAGGACAGCGAGGGGTCACGGCAGGCTGCAAAGAGAGCAGCCACAAGCAAGGAGCATGGGAGGGTTCCTGTGGAACTTAATTGATTTGTGGAGACTCTGAGGTAACAACAGAAGCACCATGGCTTGTTTACCTCTTCTGGAAATGGATTAAGCAAAATGGCAGCGTGGGCTGCAGAGGTCAGTGTCCCTGCAGGGAGCTGGTACAGGTGAGCTCTTGCACTCTGCCCTCAGCACTCCGCTACATGTAGCAGGGAGATTGCCACAGCAAGGAGAAGGAAAAAGGGGAATGACTGTCCTTCCTGATGCCTGGTCATGAATGAAAGCCATTTCCAAGCAGACTGGTATGTATGGGAAGAAGGAGCATTAATTCCTCTCCTTTGCAGATTTGGAAAGGACTTGTGAATGTTTCCTTTCCTGCGCTCTGCCGTTAACAGTTCTGCAGGGTGATATCATCGGGGCTTTTTCCAAACTCAGCCCGTCTCAGACATTACAACACCAAGTTTTGGCTGCCTGTACATATCGCCAGCTACACCCACTCCAGCCCCCTCCCTGCAACACCCCCAGGGGAACAGCAAACCTCCCAGACTCACCCGAGCTCTGCTCAGATCTCAGCAGCCATAAACTCCAAACTCATCCTCCAACACTGCACCTGCACGTACCCAACAAAGCAGCTCAGCTAAAAATAGACCCTAGCTTCTCCAAAGAGTCCAACGCTCTAAGTCCCATTGCTTTTAAGGACAAGAGAGCAAATGGCTTATGATGCTAAGCACCGGGATACCAAAGAGGGCATTTGGAAGTGGAGAGTGGAAAAAAGGAGAAGAGCAGCTGCCTCAGAAGGTCAATTTCCCTAGTGCTGCAGGCCCATGTACTGAGGAAATCAACAGCCCCCAGTTGAAAATGTGCCCTTGGAGAAGCCATTTACGCACTGGAGAAGGGACAGCCGCTGTCTGGTCCCAGCGATCATGTGCCTGTGTTATGCACTGCAACAAGTTCACCTCTGTTGTGCAGCTATTGCTGGGCACAGCAGGGGAGAGAAGTTCTCTATGCGTGATGGGGGCTCTCAGCCAAGCCAGCTTTGTGCCAACATGAAAAGGAAGTATCGCCATTGACGTTAATGAAATTACTTCTGTGTCAAGTTAGGCCAAATAAGAATAGAATTAGGGTACTTTGAAGAGTTGGAGATTTGCAACCACAGAGCAGCTTATCAGCACAACAGGCAAAAACAATGCAGAGGGGAAGAAGTTTTAGTTTCAATTTGTCCAAGAATCACAATGAAGCAGCAGTTATTTAAAAAATGCCTGAGCTCAGTTCCTCAAAATAGTGGGAGTTTCGTTTAGCGCTTACCCTGAGTGGTGTGTTAGCAACGCACTCAGGCCTTCTTCTGTAAGGAGCAAAAGTGCCAAAGGCAGAAGAAAAATAAACCGAATGCCTGGGCCGTTCCACTGACCAGCCCAGATGTCCGATTTGCTGCTAATAATGCCAAATGATATAACCTGCTTCCTTCCCTGCAGTCATGTCCAGGAAGGTGCGAGGAACCTCTGGTGATGCAGACAGCATGTGCTCTGAACCTGAGACAGTCCCCCTGCGTGTTTCCACCACTGCTGCTCTCCCCTACAGATGTGCTATGTCAGTATGAAACCTCCCAGGCTCTCAGCCTGCTCCCAACAGCCTCCTCCACTTCCCCCTATGCTTAAGGATCACAGAACTGCAGAGCTTTCTTCTGTTTACTGTAAGGAGATGTTGCCTGGATCCTTTTTGGATGGAAACTCTCTGCCGCTTCAATCTCTAGCAAACTTGGTCAAGGCTCCTCAGAGCTTTTTCCAGCCCACCGGACAGTTTAGTTGCTCCAAAACAGAACTGGCTTGGTTCAAATCCAGAATTTGATCCAACGACTCAGCCTCATTCCCGCTAGGATATCTCCACTTGGCCTGCTTATTGAGCAGCCACTGATGAGAAAGACAACCACATGCCAGTGGTTACGAGGTTCATCAAAGCTAACTAACCACCAAGGTCCAGAGCTGGCAGCCTTCAGTCAGGAGGATATCTGCCTTTGCTCTGGAAGCTTTCTGCTGCTATTGTTTCTCCTCTCTTTCCTCAGAGATTTATATTGGTACTGATAGTGACATTGCAAAGACCTTTCCTTTCTGTCTTCTTGAGCACTTTCTCTTCTCTCTCAGCCTCTATGTAGATGACAAAGCCTATTTCCCTGCAGACATTAATTACTTTTGGCCCTTTAAAGCACTTATATCCCAGAAAAAGATTTCCTCTTACAGCTGACTCTGTCCCTCTCTAACTCAACGTGAACCTTGCACCATACACAGCAGCTCCAAGCACTCCCCTTCGGGAACGTGAGCCCAAGTCCGTGCAGCAGGCGCTCAGAGAGGGACACGGTGGGCAGGTCAGTGGGAGCTACTTGATGTCAGTGTACAGTTCCAGCAAAAGCACCGCTTCCTTGCTTTAAAAGGGATGCTGACTCCTGGGGAAAGGAGTGGCAAGAAACTCCAATGGCTGACAACTGCTCCACCTGCCCCATAGTAAGCTCAACCTGTTCAGCCTCACAGATGGAAAAAAATGCCTTTGTACTGCTGTAATCCCATGGTGTAAACACAGGGCACTCAGAAAGCTTTTCATCTCCTGTAGAAAGGAAGAATGGTGACCGCAGCCGGATGCCATAACTAGGCAATTTCTGATTAGAAATAAAAGATTTTTTTTAATTTTTTTTTAACAGTGGTGCTGTTCAACCAGTGGAAGTGGCAGATTCCCTGCCTCAGCTTAGTTCTGCACTGAGGCTGGCTAACCTCCCAAAAGCACTGCTGGCAAGCAGATATTATGGGGTGTGGGACAGGGGTAACTACACGAAATGAAGGGTCCAGTCTTATACAAGAGGTGAGGCTGGATGATTGCCTGTCAAACCCAGGGAGCCTGTGAATTACCAGAGCTCTCGTTTTGCCTGTGGCATTTCTGTAAACCTGCCGCAGTTTCTTGGTGCTGGTTCAATGTTGGCACGTGTCCTGAAAGCACACCTTCTCCAAGCTGTTCGTTGTTCCAGGTCTGCTAGAGACTGAATCTGCTCCCCAGCCTCTGGCAAGAAAGTTTCAGATTTCCTCATATAACCCTGCAGAAGCAGGAGCACGGCAATCAAAGGGAGCTGGCTGCACCCCTGGTCACAGGCAAGAGGCTGTGCACTCCCAGTTCAAATCAAGTGGAAGAAGGCTGCTGGAGGTGACCTCAGAGCCACAGAGCACAAGGATGACCCAGAAGAAGGGAAGCGCTGCAGAGTGGCAGAGATTAAGTAGAACTGCCTGGAGCATGCAGTTTATCATGAGGATCTCCTGGCATCAGTTGTACAGCGGGAGATCATCTTGCAAAACAAAGCTAAAACCCATCCAAAGTAATGTGGCAAGACATGCCATAAGGCAAAAAAACACAGTTGCTCTTTCAGGACGAGGCTGTTTGTGCCAAGAAAATACAAGGCTGTGGTCCCACGAACCATGGGAGTACCCAAAAATGTACTACGTAGTACCCAAGAAAAACTTCACTGCAACTTCACCTGTCAGACAGCATCCCTTAGCCTTTGTTACCTCATACATGTGGGGGGTGCAGCATATATGGGTCAGGCAGTGAGAACGTCCCCAGAAAAGAAGCTGCGCTACCCTGCAAACCTGCCAGGCATTGGCGGGCTGCACCTAAATCCTCTGAAGCTCATCAGGATGGAGGCACTGTTTTCAAGCTTTAGTTCCTACTAAAGAGCTTAGGATGCAGCAAATCAAGTAAGTCTCACACTTGGAACATGAAGGTATACCCAAGCCTCTGCTCATGACCAGACCACGTAGAATTATTTGGAGAATTAAGAGGCACAACCTGGCATGGGTAAGGATCTCAGAACAGAAAAAACAGCTGATGAGCCATATTTCACATTTGTGTCTTTGCCCTCTGGCATTGCGTTAATTCAGGCTTTCCTTCACACTTCTTTCCATTCCATGCTCTGGCTAGAACTGATGTATGTGTGCTGGCTGTTGTACCACCAAACATACTCTGTACATACCAGCTCCACACCAGCAGTGCCTCTGCTGTGACAAGTGCTGATTTGGGCCTCATTCTCTTTCCACCTGCAGAGCACCATAAAACTTGTAGAAATACAGCAAGCAACCCTGGCAATTTCTGATCTTCTCTCAAATTTGATTGAAACCGTCCTCAGTCTTCAGAAGCAGCTGGAGGGGCCCCATAGTAAAGAGCACGATGACGTAGGCTTTGTCACCTTAGGAAACCAGCCAGGAGCAGCTAAGAGGCCCATACGCTACATCCATAGCCCTACAGGTATCTTGCTGCAAAAAAACGTGGTGAGGAGGCATGGAGCAAAGGCAGCTGCTTGCCAGCAGTGCTTTGCTGCCTTTCCAGCTCGCCTGTGCATTGTCACTTTGATGAGAAGTAAACTGCTAAACTCAGCAGTGAGCCGCAGGTCTGTCTGGTTCTGTTGACGGTGGCTGTCAGTCCTCACTGAGATGATTCATGACTTGACACTATTTTCTGTGCTCCCCTCGTGTCTCCAGCTGGAGCGCCCTGTACCCTTGGCTCCCAGCCAGCGCGCAGGGCGAGTGTCTCTCATTTGCTTATGGCAGGGCTGGGGGATGTTTAAACGAAGGTGGTGATGGGAATCTTGGGAATTTCGCAGCAGAGGTAACTGCAGCTATGATCCTCCCTGCAGCCACCAAGCCCCTCACAGGACAGAGCACAGAAAAGTATTTATCTAAACAGAAATCCATTGAGTAGCAACTTCTGGAAATGAAGGTACTCTTAGGGATACTAGCTGCAAAGCAAATTTAAAAGACATAATGCATGGCCTGATCTCTAAGAGGCAGGAGTCCAAAGCAACAGGAAAAACCGTGCGTGCAGCTGCATGCTTTGTTGACACATTCAGCTACCATGATTGCCTGCAGAAACAAACACTTTGATACCAGTGAGAGAAAGAGCCTGGCCCAGCACTGTGGCAAAAGCCCTTGGAAATGCAGGTCCCCACAGCCCCTTGCAGGCTCGGTGGTAATGGTGTCAGAGTACAATTGCAGCTCTAACACAAAAAATTCCCCAGTCATTCATTTACCAAGGAAGTGCTACAGATTATTACTAAAGCTGAAAGAATTTGTTTAGATCCATGCTGTGTTTCATTGCAAATGTTTATTTTCTTTCAGCACTTCATTCAGCTTGGACAATGACACTCAGTTAATTAGTTTCACATTTTTGTCCACGCTTTTAAGCCCATCTCTTTTGCAGAATTTCATGGCTGCAACGCTATGACTGAAAGCACAGTGGGCAAAGGCATATTTGCTTTTTTCTGTAGAAAGTCTTCACTTGATTTTTTTTCTTCTTTGTTAAATCAAGTAATTCCAACGAGTTTTCTGTTACATAAAGCCTAAACTGGAGCACCAAAGCTGACACAGTCATGTTTCCTTTCAAAAAAATAATATATAATTATTACAACTGACACCTAATTTGGAGACTGAAAAGCCTGCAAGCAGAGCAGCTTTTTTTTTAAACAGGGAATCAATGCTGACATGTTACAGAATTACTCTTTAATTCCCACTCCTCAAATGCCAGTCATATACTGGACTGAAGAAGCACCAAATGGCAGGGCCCAGCAATATCACTCCAATCTGTGGCTTCAGCTCGAGATAACAAACACATCCAGGATTTCTTAAGGACTGACTGTTGATGATTCTTTTGTAGTAGAAGTATTCAGACTCCTTACAGAATATCCCCACGCACAGGAGATTTGGGAAAATCTGCACAATCTCACATTCACTGCAGTGCCTGAAGCTCCTTTCTGCATGGGCAGTTTTGCCTGAACGTGCAGCTGAGCACTGGCTTTGTGAACACATACAAAACCTGGTCCTGACAAGCAGGTGATGAGCAGCAAGGGCTCAGAGCAGACAGATGTCCTGCATTATTACACCTAAGCACCATTCCAGAGGTCAAGGGTGGCCAACATTTCCACATCAAAGGGAACAAGGATAATAAAAGGGACAGTAACAAATAGTTACAGCACTGAGTTGAATTTCTGCTTTCATCCCACTTGTCCAGCAGCCAGAATAGCCACAACTCTCTAAAACAACATGCAATTGCCTGTAAATTGTCAAGATTCGTAGCTAATGCCCTTCTGAGAGCAAGAGCCAACCAGGCAGCAGCAAAATAAAATAAAATCAGTCTTTCCTCCTGTGTTTGTCTACGTGCAGATGTCCAGAGGAGGGTAGACTGCATCTGGACATCTGCACTGAGCAGAGCAGGCTTATCCTGAGTAGTCCTACCAAACTCAGTGATATTCTCAGCTACCTGCTCCTCCCCAAACCCACACCGCTCCCCGTAAGAGCCAGTGACACACCTCTCCTGCTCTCCTACACTTACAAAATTTCATTTTCTCTTCTCCCTGCTTTCTTCCCACATTCTGTCCCAGCTTCCACACCTAGTCTTCAGTACTTTCTGCAGATGGGCAGCCTTGCTGTCCATCAAAACAAAGCTTTTGGTGAATGAAAGCCACAGTGAGCTGTATCACAAGGAACGAGAGATCCTGCAATGCATACATGCTCAATCCAGGGACAAACAGCTGCTGCACATCAGAGGATGCACCAATCCAGCACTGACAATAGGCACCTGCCCACACGTCCCAGCCGCCAGCAGGCCGAGGACTGCCACTGCCACGCTGTGCGAGGCCATGCTGGGTAGGTTCCTAACAGCCCAGCCTCCAGTAAACTGGAAACAAAGTAACCTGACATTCATAGCCCTGAGAATCTGCTGAAGCTCTAGAAAAACAGCTCGTGCTGACTTGCCTGAAAACCCCTTCCTTCTTTGCTGAAAGCTAAAATAAAGAACAAGAGTAGGTTCCCTATAACGGACAGCTAGAGATAAATTTCCCCCCAGAAAGAGCAGCATTTTCCGTAGTGGTGGCTGTATCATCATGGAAAGGCATCTGAGACACTTCATTAGTCACTGCCTCCTCAGTCATCTCCCCAAAGCAGCAGAGACTGAAAATACAACAAGAAAAGAGGAATCTCTGCATCTCTTTGCAAACGTGGAAATAATTGCATTGGCAGCTTAGATGCCAACCAAAGAAGCCCCTCTGTACATTTTACGAGCCAAACTCCAACCTCTTCTCCAGCGCTATTCTCATCTGTAGGTAACTCCTCCAGGACAGGGGTCAGGTGCAGATCTGCACTACCGAAAGAGCCGAGTTTGGCAAGCAGATGTCTGTATGAGCATGTCCAAATCCTACAAGTCACTTAAGGCCGCCAGTGCCCACTGGAGCCCTGGTAAAGCAGCCCACACGCTGAAAGCTCGGCCGGAGGTGAGCACTCAGAGCTCTGCCAACTGTCCCCCTGCAAGGGGCTCCGGCAGCAGGGCCAGCAGAGGCCTCTGGGAGGAGTCGGGAGAACGGAGAAGCAGCAGAGGAGGGAGGAAGGGAGGCAGATACTGAGATGCCTAGAATATTTGTTTTCAAGTCTAAAATGGTAAGAACCAGCAAGATACAGAACAGACACAGGGGAACCCTCACAAATCCGCCACTCCCAAGTCTGCACATGTAGCATCAACCTGTACATAACAGTCAAAAAAAAAAACCACACATCAGGCGAAGTACAGAAAATGGCTCAGTGTCCTTTCTGCACTTTGGTAACATCTCAATGGCAGGGTTTCCGAGTTTCCTGTCCCTCCACTTGCTGTCATCACTTCAAAGCTAAGCGATGAAGAAGGACCCTTCCAGCTCTGGCGAAATGCGTCCCCAGAGCCCTCACACAGAGCCGGGCCAAGCCGTGGAGCGCAGCGCCGGGGCGGTCAGGAGGCAGCGGCCCCCCCTTGGCGTCCCCGGGTGAGGCAGCGAGCCGCCCCGGTGCCCGGCACAGGCAGCAAGCCGAGGCGCGGAGCTCGGCCGCACCACCTACCGGCCGCCGCCGGACTCGATGGTCTCCAGAGGTCCCTTCCAAGCCCCGCGATTCTGGGAAAAACAGTGGGACTTGCTGAATCACGAGGTCCAGAGCTCAGCTGAAGGGCAGCCCAAGAGCGCTCCTTTTGCTACAACAGCCCTCGCGAGCACCAAGATTAAGCCTCTGCTCAGGTATCTACAATGCCCTCGGTGTTCTGCAGGCTCCAAACGCGATCCAAGGAACTCACACGGAAGAAACACAGCACCAGATGTTCCGAGAGTGCAAGAGAAATTGCCGTGAACCTTTTTCTGGGTGAGTGAGAAGCCATTACTTAATCAGCTTCAACCTTGTGGGGCGGTGGGGCACAGTGCAGGTGCACAGCACACCGCACACCTACAAGCCATGGCCACCACAGGGTAAGATTTCCTTTCATCCTCACCCCTTCTCTCACAGAGCAGCTCTTACTTCCCAGATCCAGCTAACAGTACAGAGTCAGTTATCTGGAAATGACTGGTTGTGGTTTCAGGCTATGATAGATGGCACTCACTTATAATCCCTCCCTTCCTCTCTCCATTAGTACTCCTCCTCCCTTCACTTACCAGAAAATGCAGCAATGCTCCCTTTTGCCCGCCCCTCTCCTCCCTCCAGGCTATTCCTTTAGAGAATCGGCTCCACAGCTGGATTGTAAAATAATCCAGCTGTTCCTATGACAACATGCTGGCAGTGGGCAGGGATGACGCCAGCACACGATGTAGGCCCATTCACTACCAACACCCAACTCTGTTTGTTTTGGTTTGGGATGCATTTGTTTTGCTATGCGGGCAGCTCTGCTGAATGTGTTTCTGAAGGCCGGAGGGGCAGGAGGATTTGCAATCCCAGAGACGCCAAGAAAGTTGCTGGCTCTGGGATTTGCCCCGTTATTTTTTTTTTTTTTACCCCAACTTTATCTGATGTGAGAATAAAAATCCCTTCAGGAGTCTTGCAGCTGCACCCAATCTTTGCAAGACTTGATCCAAAGCCTGAGTTGAAAGGCGCAGTGCAAGAATTTGCATGTAAGGCTTCCAAGGAAAAGAAAGAAGTGCTAGGTAGAATCAGTGATGGCTATGAAGCTTTTACTGTAACATCTTGCCTGTCAGCAGAAAGACTGCCATGCAGAGGGAAGCAAATGATACACTTGTTCCCTGTGTTCAGCCAAACACCTGGGTCCAGCCTCTCAGTCTCTGATAGGAGCTAGCTGGGGTACCAGAAGATTCAGGCAGAGGCATTAGCAGGGGGATCTTACAGGGAAAGCTGAGTAAAAGGAGATACTCCCCAAGTATTTCAGCTGTTAGACCTTCTAAACAAAGTCATATCGTTAAGATCACTCTGCAGAAACCATCTACAGCTCTGCAGCTCCAAGGTCAGGGCTCCTACCAAATGCAAGGGCAGTGTTTGACAGTCCTCGGACAAGGACAGCTTCCCCAGGGCTAAGACCCTTCACTCAAAAGGAACTCAACACAGTGAAAGGCCGCTGCTCCCAGGATGCACAGAACAAGGGATGGTGACTGTTACTGCCTGTACATTTCATTCTGTCTGCAGTACTGTTCTGAAGGTCTTCAGATCAGACCAGAGCAAGGCACGTAGGACAAGGCAGGACTCTACAGTTGCACAATTGTTCTTTCCTTCCAAACCCAGGACATTAGCCACCATCACAAGCTCAACTGTGGCCATCCCCACTGCACAGCTGACAGCAAGCACCAGGGCTCCCAATGCTCTGCTTTACACATGCTGAATTTCAGTGTTCTCCCCTTAGAGAGTACAAGGTACAAAGGAAGCCAGGAGACCAGATCAACACCTGTAAATATGTCTTCAGTGAGAGCAAAGAGGCCAGAATAAGTAAAGCACACTGTAGCAATTACAGACCTGAGAAAGCACCAAGGTGTGTCACACTGCAGTCAGTTGGATGGATCTTTGCATTTTCAGGAGGTTACCATACAAAGCTTGGCACAGCTGTGCTTCTGGGTGCTTCACTCTCCTCCGCTCTCCAAAGCCATTCCCAAATTACTCTCAGTGTCTGTCCCCTGCCTGCTTTTCAACCACATAAAAGTCCAAGCCATCAGTGGCAGCAGCAGACCAGTGCGGGGCTCAGAAGTGCTGCAGTGTGCCTTCCAACTTGTGTGAAACAACTAAAGGCAAGCTACTTTTTCCGAACTGGCTGCAGTGCTGCTGCTCACAGAGCAGGAGGTCTACTGTACACTGACCCAAACTCTTACACATGTCTTACTCCTAACTCCCCTCTTGCCACACAAGGATTTTCATTCCAGGTTCAAAAGATTAAATATCAGAATCATGAGCCATATGTGGATGTATATTTTCTGTTTTCTCTCACTGTTCATTTTGCAGAAATGACACAAATAACAGCAGCGCAGAAAGCATTGAGGTTCCTTCCTGCAGGGCTGCTTTCCTGTTTTTTTTTCGTTTTTTTTTTTTTGTTTGTTTGTTTGTTTTTTTACTTTAGAAGTCACCCCTAGCTTATATGCAGAGCACAACAGCCTCCTCCATATCAAACAGCCCTTCAACCTGAGTGCCACCCGAACATCTCCCCAGCAGCGTACCAATGCTTCCAGCCATTCAGCTATGGGCTCTGTCACTGGCCCAACATCTCTTTAAGTCCTCCCTGCAGGTATGGTTCAGAGAATCAAAAAACAGACTTAGCAAAACAAGCAAAAGCAAACATCTTCCCCTGCTCAGCACAGCCGGTGGGAGCCCAAGCCCCCTCAGTGCCTCTGCCCGGTGCCAGATCCCAGCCCCACAACCTGTCTCACAGACTTTCCACCATTTTCTAGGGCAAAATCTGACAGGAGGCTGCTGGGCCCCCAAATCTGCATGACGTTTATGGGATAGTCTTTTCCAAAGTTTCATTAGATAAACTACACCCAAGATCGGCACATACACATATTTGAGAGGATTAAACACAAGAAATCTCATCAGAAATTATGTCAATTTTCAGACTGCACAGCTGATACACAGCCACGCAAAGAACTCCAAGGGCAAGTCTGGCCACGTATCAACAACCTGTCCTTTCTAGAAAAAGCCTACCTGTCTCTACCCGGTCCCACTCCAAGGAAGCAACTATGGGAATCTGAAAAAGTTTGGGAACACAGTGGAGAAGTACAGGCTCTTCAAAGCATGTCCCCAGCATCCTATTTTACTCTATTTTTTACCATAAGCACCATAAGGACGGTTGGACACCGGACTAAGCTGCCCAGGCAGGCCGCGGGAGCTCCATTGCTAGAGATGCTCAAAATCCAGCCCAGCATCCTGCACAACCCGCTCCTGCTCCACCCGCTCTGAGCAGGGGGCTGGGGATCGGCGCCCGGGCTCGCAGCGCCGCGATTCAATAGCGCGCACACACGGCGAGTCACCTCCGCCTTCCTCCGTCAGCGCTCAGCTTCCTCGGCGGCGGCAGGGAGCAGCGAAAGGCGAGGAACGAAGTTACGCAGCGGTCGGGCAGCATTCCCGCCGGGCCGCGGGGACGCGCGGCGGCCGTAAGGCCGGGCGCCCAGCCCCGAGCAGCCGCCGGGCCCCGGGCAGCCAACAGAGGGCGCTGCGCCGTGCCGCCGGCGGGCGGAGCGCGGCTCACGGCGGGGCTGCGGCGCGGAGGGAAAGGGCCGGCTGCAGCCGCAGCTCTCAGCGCTGGCGCCCGCTCCCGTGCTCACGGCCGGGGCCGCCGGGACCGAGAGGCTGCCTCGCTGCTCTAAACGCTGCTCCTTCCTTCCAGTGCCTGTGGCTGCTGGGTTCGTATTGCTCAATTTTCCTCCTCAATCTCGAGATCTAATCATATCCTTAACAAAAAATTACGTTTAAATTCTTACATAACCGCATGACTCCAGGCGCTCCGGCTCTAAGAAATGCACGAAGCGTTACAGGTCTAACGATGAAATCCCAAGCACCTCCGAGAACTCTGCAGATACACGACCTGGAAGGGCCTGATGCAACCCGGGAGACATAAACAGCCTTTTGGTGTTTCACTGGAAGGCTTTGCCATAGTTCAGGATCATGATGCACCTCCACCATGAGACACGACACTAAGGCCACAAAGACATCTTCACACGTCAGTCAGCTGCAGTAAGAACTACAGCATGTGTGTTTAAGATATGGCTCCTTATGTGCAGACAACAAGCGCGGAAATTCAGATTTGGGGACTAAGAAGCTCTGGTGAATGGGAGATGTTTCTCAGGACCCCAGAGACCCAGATCTAGAAGCAGATGGGCCTAACAGCACTGTTACAGGTGTCTGACTTGTGTGCTGATGGGCTGCTTCCAGGCATTCCCACGCCAGTCTCTCCAGCCTGTTCTCCCAGCTGGGGCTAACCCATATTCCTGGGGGTGGAATGGGAACCTCAGCCTCTGTCACTTGGCATTTGGGAACTGTACCTCTCCCCATCATCACTTGATCAGCCAACTGGATTGTGGATGGCACAGCACAGAGTCCTGTCACCTAAGAAAGTTATCAACTCACTTCAGAGAGCAACAATTATATTTTAAAGTGCTACAGGTAGCTCTATCAGAGTACGTAATCCTGATTTTAGAGTTACTCACACACAGGTAAGTTTAATATCTCTGGATTAGTTCCTTGTTACCACTGGGTTGTTTTCATACCACCACCACATTATTCCTGTGCTCCTCCTGACCCCGCTGATCCTACTGATCACAGACACAATGTATCACATCAGTTGACTGGGGTTTCTGGAGGCTGTGTAGCCCAGTCCAGCTAAAAGCTGCAGGATTGGCCCCTTGCAATGCTTCGGTATTAGCATTTGACTGATTCTGCAGTAACTTTGGTTAGGGACCAAATTCAGCTGGAATTTAACCCCCACATATGAAAACATTTCTTGTGCCAGTGTAAATTCCCAAACTACTTCACTGAGGGTCAAGCAAGTAACTATGAAGAAACCAGGAAGGAAAGAGAATCACATAGAGCAGAGGTGACAGCAGGAACATCCATGTAGACTGATCTTAACTTTCCCAAAACTGCTGTTCAGTGCTTCAACTTACCTGGCTGTTAACGTGGGATCACACTCTTCACCTTCTTCATATAATTCTGAGAACAGCAAAATTAAACTTGGTTCTTGCCTTAAGGCCTGGCACCAGCATATCAAATAGAAGGAAGCTATCTGAAACACCAAGATAGACTGTACTCAGCTAATGCAACCCTGTGGCACAAATAGACTCGGCAAAAAGGTAATGCTCACCTGTGCGAGAGACCCCGCTTTCCAAGGACCTGTCCAAATTTGGAGAATTAACTCCCTAGCAACAGAAAGACCGTTCAGTACATGCTTCCCCAGACTGCAAGGCATGATTTTTCCCACCTCCACTGCTAGCACATTGTAACCCAGTGTGGAGAGACAGGAACAAACCACACATTTGCGTATTAGTCTCATTTGAGGTTAATGGGAAAGTACTCAAATGCTACACTGAAAATCTCATGGTAAGACAGAACAGAACACTTCTATCATTAGAGCCCATAAGGAGGCTAAGAGATCCCCAGGTGGAAATTGTTATATAATACTTTGTCCTCATAAATACAGATGATTATTTCAGTGCATGATGTATCTTAAAAGGAAATACAAACCTTTGGTTAAGAGTCAGACTGGTCTTCAGCACATGTTGTGTCTGATCATCTGCAGGACACAACCTGTCATTCTATATCCAATAATTAAGCTGTTCATATGACCAGACTGAAGCTGTGAGGTCATTTAACTCATGTAACTACACGTGCCTTAAATTAGCTTTGATCATCATTCTCAAACATGCACACATGCAACACTTCAGTCCCTTAGCTGTGTCTGATACAACAGCAAGTAAAAATTCGGCATACAGAGGAAAAATAATGTAGATTTTGGTCCTAAGGTTAAAGTGGTTTGGTAGGAGATTTTGTTGGGCTTTGATCACATGGCCTTATACTCAATATACTCGTATCTAACAAATGGAATTGGTTTGCACTTTGATCACAAACACAGGGACACTGATAGTTCCAGAACTGTTCTATTCGTAGCTGTTCTCTAGAACTTATCAGCAAACAAGCTGTATTTACTTTTGCCACAAAAGTATTTGTGAAGTGTTTTTCATATTAGAGGTAATAAAAATTAACAGGAAAAATAAAATACTTCTACTCTGAAGTACTAAAGCCCTCTTGGCAAAGGCTATTTATTTATACATTACAGTGACAGGCTTATCAAGAAGCCACATTAATCCTGTCCAGGTATTGGAAGCAAGAAAACTGCACTCCTGTCATGCCTTTGCACAACAAGGAGTAGAGCTACAACAAGTGGGGTTTCATTAGCAAGGCCGTTACAAATCAGGTCTTTACCAAATGTACTGGTATTAGGAGCCAGAACTGACACACAGTGAGGCATTTGCCCTCAGAAGGCCCCTAGGCATGTAGAGATGTATAAAATATACATAAAACTTCTCTCAATAAGTGTTCCTAACCAGGAACGTGCCTTCTGGGGAAGGGAGCTTGTTTGAGTGCCACTGTGCAGCTCTAATAGCTGTAGAACCCGCCCCAGCAGCTTGCCATGCCCCTCAGCTCAGCCTTCAGGCTGAAACAAAGATCTTGAAGACAATCAGGTAGACTAGCATATTTTCTTGTTTGGTTAGTTCAACATATTTGTTGTCAAATACAGCTACCTACCTACCTTTTGGTAAAATAAATCACTTTGTGTTCCCCTTTACCCCACACTGTGGGGAATTTGTTTAGTAAACTTGGAGCACTGAATGCTTTACACAGCCATTGCAATAAGGTAAGTAAAGACTTGTCACCAAGTAGGAAACGCAGTATGAAACTGGCTCAGATGATGCAGTATGACCATGGAGTGTGGGGGTAGCCCAGCCTCACCCACACTCCTCTTTGGAGGCATATTACGCCCTGAACCATGCCCACACACCACCTTGGAGGTTGCTAGTTGACACAGGCCAGAACCATTTCAGGTACCGGGATTATTACTGCGTAACAGTCAGCAAGCAATCCCATGCTCATGCTTTCTACCTACCCCCAGGCACAGCTAAGGAACCCAGGCTTGTGGCACCTGATTACCAGGAACTTGCTGGCAAACTGCAGCAGGGAGGACCTGCAACTCCTATGAATAAAGCTGTGAAGGTCTGAATTCTTTGAAAGTTTCAGAGTGAAATCCTTATCTGTGCTGAAACCTCATTCTTGGCTTTGTGCTCAACTCTTACGTAATGGCGGCAAATTAGTTTATCTTCCTTTGTGTCCTCGAGGTTAGTGACACAACACCATCAGGTCACGTTACTGTTGAGTTGAATCGCCACTCCACACGCTTACATGTTGTAACAGAGCTTGTTCTTCTCTCAGCTGGGAGTTACCAGCAACTGCCATTCCTCCTACAATTAGAGTTCAAATGCTCCACGGCAGGATCAACATCATTCTTACACGAACATCCACTGCACTTCAGAGCTGTGCCAAAGCAATGTGTTACTCAAAACCCCAGCAACCTGGAAATATCTGAATCCTGTAGAATTTAGAGGATATGCCTCAGATCTGACATTGCTACTCTGTGGCCATTGCAATGCCACTGCTCATTCAAAACAAATACTTAGTTTTGCAAAACAAAAACAGATAAATACCGCATTATGAGGTTGTTTCACCTTCCTTATCCCTTAGCATGAAAAAATTCAAGATGAGCTATTTAAAGGGAGCTATATTCCTACTAAACAGAAGCTGTGATGCAGTCAGAATTCAGACTACTTTAAAGTCGCACCTGGTTGTTTTTTGCCAACAGGAAAAAGTTACAAAATATTTGTATAAAAACAAAACCCAAGCAGTGAACAGGAACTGAAAATCTGTTCTGCAATCCAAAGATGCCAGGGATAAAAAGGAACAAGAGCTCCATAATTGGAAGTAATAAAGGTGCTGTATTGCCCACATGTTAGTTATGACCGCCTTTTGTTTTCCTGCGGCATCCTGTTGATATAACATTGAGGTCCCTTGTGGATATCCGCTGTTTCCATATCAGAAGAATACGTGTTTGTCGGTTTCACTTCAGCATCTCACTGGGTCACCAGCTTACCCACTATGGCTGGAAAGCTTGCCAGAAGCCATAGGAACAACTTTATCAGCAAAAGATATCAGCGAAAGACGGATGAAAATTGTGGACATATGAGATCACATCTTGTAATAACTTATACAAATTTCAAATACTACCTCAGCAAGGAAGCGCAGAGTCAGAGCGAAAGTTTAGCTAACTGCTTACCAAACAATAGAGATCAGTCAGGGTCACACAGACCAAGTTTCCCTTTCTCTGGTTCTCCTCCTCTGCCATCACCCACAGACTTCTGCCACGGGCTGGCAGCAGGCTCCCAAAGGCGTAAGGACAAGGACAGCGTAAGGCTGTGATGCTGCAACCCTGGAATATTCCCCCAAAGCCCCGGAAATTTACAAAAAGCAGAACTTTGTCACTCAAAGAGGGCACATTTTTATTTAACAGCACTCACTGGCTTTTTCTTCTTTTAATTTTCTAGACCCCTCTCAAGCGTAAGAAAAGCACTATCTGCAATACCTACCATGCCAATACACAACACAGAATGAACAACCCCTGCATGTTTAACTCTCATCTTTCCCACATTTCATTTGATGCCCTTAATTCTTGCCAGATACCTCCCTCACTGGCGCCTCTTTAAGGCTGAACAGCCCTCATTAATTTCGCTGTTCCTCACACAGGAGCTGCTCCACAGCCCCAGAACATCATTATTTATCTGCACCTCTCAGAGCTCCACATCCTTTTGAAGGGAAGATGAGCACAGCACAAAGCAGCCAAAGCGCAGGCACACCACAGGACCCTGCTGCATTTTGAATGCCGCTCTCGGCTTTGTTCTCCAGCCCACTGTTAGCATTTGATTAGCTTCTTCACCAAGCCTTGAGCCGAGATTCACACGGAACCATTATAACGCCTAGATCTCGTCGCCGAGCGGAACATCAGCTTACAGGCTGATTCTTCACATCGGGGTTGGACGGTGCCCCAGCAGGCCGCCTCGCCCTGGGCAGGGCCACCCCTGCTGCAGGCAGCGCCACTCGAGGCGCACACACCCACTCCTGCAGCGAGTACGGACCGACGGCTTTTCTAAACCCTCATCTTCCCACGACAGCAACCCACACATTGACCACCCTCAGCACGGATGACTTTCTGGCAGGCTTCCTAGGGCGACAGATGGCTTTATTGACACAGCAACAGCAGAACAAGCGGCAGAAGCTGCAGAACGCACACCTGAGGACACCTGAGGTGCCCGCTCACTGCCTGCGCCGAGGCCCCTTACGGCCCCAAGGGCTCACGGGCGGCAGCAGACCGCCGCGCCAACGGCTCCGGCTCGCGCCCTTCTGGAACCTTCCCGCCGCTGGGCCGCACGCGCAGCCTAACGTCCAGCGCCCGCGAGGGGAAGACGGCGCCGCCGCTTTGCCATATATGGGCACGGCCGGAAGCACTTGCGTCACGGCGCTGGCTCGTAGCGTCTCCGCGGGGAGCGGGACGTCACGTCCCTGACGCGCCCGCCGCGCGCCGCCCTGGCAACCAAACAGTAAACACGGCGGCTCCGCGCATGCGCGGGGCGGCTCCGGGCTCGGGCGGCGGCGCTCCCCGCGGCGCGCCGCGTCGGGCCGGGACGGGGAGCCGCGCTGCGCTGCGCTGCGCTGCGTCCGGGGCGAGCGGCCCGCGGCTGCTGTCAGCCGTGGCTCCGGGGCGGGCTGCAGCCGACGGCCTCGCGGCGCCGCCTTGGTGGGGTGCCGGGCCCGGCCTCGCGCCGGGGGAGGCGCGGCGGGGCTGCGGGGATCCCCGCCCTCCCCTGCCCGGGTCACCGCCGCACGCCCGTGCCGCGCTCCCCCGCAGAGGCGTTGCGGGCCGCTCCTGCTGCGGTACGGCTCTGCCTTTGCCGTGCGTAACTGCGGCTCCACTTTCCCTTGCGTTGCAGCTTCGCTTCTAAGAGCAAATTGCGCTGCCGCCCTCGGCGGGATTAGGAGCTCGGCAGGAATCAGAAGCAGTGCGAGTGTCGCTCGCTTGTCTTAACGTCGTGCCGTTGGTTTGTTTCACCACGCTGTGCGCCGGTATCTGTGTGACCCATCAGATACAGCCCGTAATCGAGGCACGTGCGTTTGCATTTAATCTCTCCCGAGCGGAGGCTGCTGCACGGCTCCCCCTCACGATTCTGCTGAAGTCAGTGGCGAGATCCGTGCCAGCTCAAGTGAGGTTTTGCTCCGCAGTCCTCGCGTGCTGGGGAGTGGGTGCAGCAGCCCAGTGACGAGCCCTACGTTGTACCCAGCGCAGCCTGACTTCTGCGCGGCCCCTGGGCTGCGTCAAAAAGGGGTGGCGGCAGGGCGAGGTGGGTCGTCGTCCCCCTCTGCTCTGCTGGAGAATTGCTTCCGAGCCTGGGGCCCCCAGGACAGGAAGGGTGCAGAGCTGCTGGGTGCAGAGGAAGCCACAGAAATGCTCAGACGGCTGGAGCACCTGTCTTGTGAAGACAAGCTGAGGGAGAAGGGCTTGTTCAGCCTGGACAATAGAAGGTTCCAAGGAGACCACATTGTGGCCTTCCAGTACTTAAAGGGAGCTTAAAAATGGAAGGGAGACACTTTTTACACAGGCAGATCGTAATAGATGGGATGGTTTTAAAATAAATGAGGAGAGATTTAAATGTTAGGGAAATTTTACATTGAGAGAGTGGTGAGGCTGTATTGCAGGCTGCCCAGAAGCTGTGGTGCCCCATCCCTGGAGGCATTGAAGGCCAGGCTGCATGGGGCCCTGGGCAGCCTGAGCTGGTGAGGGGCAGCCCTGCACATGGCAGGGGCTGGGACTGGGTGGGCTTTAAGGTCCCTTCCAACCCAAGCCTTTCTGTGACTATGTGACAAGAACCTGGGATTAAAGGAGAGCATCTCGTGTGATGCAGCCACTGACACTGGTGCATGGTGGTCACTGTCACTGCTGCTGGAAGGAGCAAATCTCAGAGAGGCTGCAGGAGGACCATGGATCGGAACTCAGCTCAGAGTTCTGCTTTACCCTGCCAAGTAATGGGGAGAGGTGGTGAGGCCAGGATCACCCCACTTGCCTCCAGGGGATTGCTTAGTATTTTGAGACTGCTTCTTCTTACTCTGTTGAACATGCAGCCCACCGAATTCTCCATCTAGGAGCCTTTTCATGTTGTGATTCCAGATCACCGAGTCATTTGTCTCTTGTAGCTACACCTACGTGACTTCTGGGGTCAGTGCCACTGTGTGTTTGCTGTGCCTGGGTATTGCCCTTGTGAATTAGAGCGATGCTGCAAAAGTGGCTGCTGCTGAGCAGGTGGCATCTCAGTGGCAACCAGGGTCATTCCTTGTCAGCTGTCAGTGCTGCCTCCAGCCGTGTGTTGAAAGACGGAAGCAGCACAAGCGATGCTTGCCTTTGCACAGTGCGGGTGGTGTTGAGCAAGCCCCAAGCAGTGCAATACGCACTGCTGAGATGAGGTACATCCTGTGCGTGTTCTGGTTGGGATGGGGTGAAGAAAGCAGAGCTTACAGCCATGACCAGGAAGCCTCCAGTTGCACAAACCCTGTCCTGAATGACCTCCAGAGTCCTGCGGAGGTTTCCTGAGCGTGCTGTCACAGAATCTCAGAATTGTAGGAGTTGGAAGGAGCTTCATGGGAATCACTGAGTTCAACTCCCCTACAGGTCACACAGGTTGACATCCAGGCGGGTCTTGAATACCTCCAGAGAAAGATGTCAGGCACCTCTCTGGGCAGCCCATTCCAGTGCTCTGTCACTCTCAATGTAACAAAAAGTTTTCCTCAGAGGAAAAAGCAGCCCTCAGCCAGCTGCACAAGCCAGGAGGCATCTTTGCCATCATCTTGGAAATTACATTCTTGATCAAAAGATGAGAGCAGAAGAGCCCCCTGCTCGCACAGAGACTTGCCCACTGAAGGAGCGTGTTTTGCTGTGCAGGCAGCAGGAGGAAAAAGAGTAGCAGACCTAGAGAACCAGAGAAGAGGCTGCACAGACAAGACCCAGCTGCACAGACAAGACCCCAGTGGGAAAGAATTCCTAGAGCTCATAAGTTGCTTGCTATAGCTTGCATTCATTCAAGGACCAGGAGAACTGATACTGGGGAAATGTATTTTGCCATACACTATGTTGTTCAAAGATAAGTGTATATGAGCATCTTTCCATGCTTTCACAGCTAGAAGACATTCAGTAGCTGCTCTTGGAGAAGCAAGCCCAGGACACACTGAGCAAGGCTACAGTCCCAGCCCTCTCTATGCATGAAGAAAGCAGCTATTAGCCACACGCAAGCGCCAGGGTAGACCCCAGTCCAGAGACAGCCTTGGCAGTTTGGGAGTGAGACCTCTCCTACTCTCCACCCCCTTGCATGCCTCTGGTTTGTAGCAGAAAGGCCACAGCAGGTGACAAGCAGAGGTGCACCAGCCCAGGGCAGGCAGTCCCAGAAGGAAGGCCAAGGAGGGGTGGCCCCAGCAGTGGGTGGGAAGGGTGTAGGCAGAGACAAACCTGACTAACACATCAGGGCAATGACAGATCTGCACATAATGGTTTTCCCACCCTAATGCATGCTATGCTTACAGCAGTCAGATGTCAGTAAAGCCCAACCCCAGGCAGAGTTCAGGGAGCCCCTTTAGAGTCAGGCGGATTAATGGAAAAGGTAAGGCAAGGACAACACTCAACTTAAATGCTTTTATTGACAATGTCTCTGAACAATAATAAGCAAACAATGCTTAAGTTTCATCCAAATTCACTTTCCACATGTCAAAAAAGACCTCAAGGTAGAAAAAAATAAAATAAAAATATAAATATCTGAGAATCCATCTTAATAAATAAATTAAAAACACAATAAAAACGTTTTCATGGAAAACTTATGTCAGAACATTCAGACCACCTCAACAATGCATGATCAGTAAAGTTACAATGAACATCGATGTAGAACTACAGTACATGGATATAGCTATTCATCTACCTACTAGAAAATAAAATAGAGTCTCTTTCCCCCCCACGTAAGATGGGTCGTTGCTAAGTCATCAGAACACGATATTGCCAGGAACACAGTAGTTATTGTTAATCAGCTGCACTAGATACAAGTTGGAGATACCCAGCACCAGGTTAATTCCAATCATTTAAAACCAAGGGATTAATTAGTTAATGCTAGTGATACTAAGGAGGGGGGGGAGTCACCAACCCAGCCATGTGGGACATGCTACAGACTACCAGCTCTCACAGATGGGCCGTTGGGGACAAGACAAACTCCATGCGGTTTGCTACATCTCTGGAGGAGGTATGGGCCCAGGCACTCCACCAGGCCCCGGGCCCCGGCTGGACAGGGGGGGGTGGCAGCAGCAGTGCCCTCCCCAGGCCCGGGGGGGCGTGGCGAGTCCGTGGGGGTGCGTGGGCAGGGGAGGGGGCCCGGCAGGTCAGTCAGTGCGGGGCGAGCCCCTCACAAGGCCAGCAGGGTGGGGGAGCTGAGGGAGTCAGACGAGGGCTCGTTGCTGCTGCTGCCCTTCCGGTGCGCAGCAGCACAGCTGGGGAAGGCGTCCGCCTCGGGGTAGGTGAAGACGAAGGTGGAGGTGTAGGTGCTAGGGCACGGGGTGCAGGTCACCACGGGGGTGCAGAGGGGCTCCAGCTCCCCACCGCTCCCGGCGCCCAGCGGTTCCCAGTCCGACGCGTAGAAGGAGGAGGCCCCAGGCAGGTCCATGTCGGGCACCGAGCGGGAGGCCTCCCGCGGCCCCGTGGAGAAAAGCAGCTCGTCGAAGGGCTCGGCCTTCAGCTCCAGCCCGCTGCCGCTGGGCTCCTTGGGCGGCACGGCCGGCGGCGCCTCGGTCATCAGAGGCAGGGCGAAGGCCTCCTCGGCCGCGGCGGGGCTGGGTGCGCCCGGGTCCAGTGCGGCGGCGGCCGCCAGCTCCTCGGAGAAGCGCAGCTCCTCGGGCATCTTGCAGGCGGGCCGGTGCGCCGCCAGGATGAACTCCAGCTTCTCCTTCTCCTTCAGCAGGTTGGCTATCTCCGCCTGCAGAGCGGACTTCTCCTCCTCCAGCTGGTCCGTCTCCTGCGGAAGACGAGAGCGGGCCGTCAGTCGTGGCCAACCTCGCCCGACCGCCCCCACCCGGGTGGGTCCCCGCCCCGCGGCCCCCGGGATCCCGGGGCAGCACTCACCGCCTGCAGCGTGTCGGTGAGCTCCCGCCGCCGGTTGCGGCACTTGGCCGCTGCCATCTTGTTCCTCTCCCGGCGGATCCTCCTCTTTTCCTCCTCCTCCGGGGACAGCTGCGGACGCAGAGAGCGGTCAGCGCGTTTGCCAGAACCCCGCTCCGCGCCCCGGCCCCGCGCCCAGCCCCGCTCTTCCCCCCCCCCCCCCCCCCCCCCCCCCTTT